>LR539436.1:4823-137834 GCA_900536315.3 Caenorhabditis becei | reverse complement strand
GACAGTCGACTAGTCGACTAGTCGATAGTCGAATCCGACTAGTCGACTAGTGTCGACTATCGGCCTCCGACTAGTCGACACTAGTCGACAACAGTCGACACTGTTCAGTGTCGACTTTCGTTCGACTGTCTGTTCGACACGACACACTATTAGAAGGGCATGCCCTTCTATTTTTCAACAGCTTCTCCCGGACGCCCTTCTATTGGAGGCGCCCTTCTATTAGAGGCTGCCCTTCTATTTTTCAAACACTTTTTTTGAAAAAAAAATAGGCCAAAATCGAGCAAAAATGCACGAAAAACGGCTAAAAACGGCTAAAAACGGGTGAAAACAGGCCCCTCCCCATGGAAGTGCCCTTCTATTAGAGGCTGCCCTTCTATTTTCCGTGAGGCTTCTCCAAGGGCCCTTCTATTGGAGGCGCCCTTCTATTAGAGGCGCCCTTCTAATAGAGGTTTTACGGTAAATACCGCCCATTTTTCCACTACAGTTTAAAGGCGCACGCTGGGATATGGTCAGTGGGTCTCGCCACGAAAACGGGTAATTGGGTGGAAACTACGGTTTTTCAATGAGAATAATGATTTTCCAAGCGTTTCTGGTCAATTTTGCTATTTTTCACTTGAGAATATGCTGAAAATTTTTGAAAAGCTCATTTTTTCAGGGAAAAAAACCCAAAAAATTCAAAAATCTCAATTTTTCCAGAAAAAGTGACAAACGCCGACATTCTGCGCGTAACGGAACGTCTTCTCTCGTCGAAACCGTCACTTGTCGGCTACGGAGACATTTCGGCTCTTCAAGACTACAGCTCGCTGGATCAGGCTGTTGCGAAGCGTGATTTGAGGGTTCTCTACAAGAATTAGCTGGTTTTTGTGTAGTTTTACATTAGAAAAGTCGTTTTTTCACTGTTTTTGTTATTTTTTGTGTGTAAATATTTAACGAAAAAGTTGATTGTTTAACAAAAACCTTCATTCTAGCCATTTTCTTATATATGAATTCACGATGATTTTTAGGCAATTTAGAGACGAGAATAAGTGGAAAAGGTAAAGGCATTGGGTGTGGAAATAGAATAGTAGTGAAACTAATGGAAAAATGAAGTGATGATACAAAAAAAGCGAGATTTGAAGACGATTCTGTGCGGAAAAAGAAGTCTGCGGTTGGAATATATTGAAAATAGTCGGATTGACATGTAAAAAGTTGGATACGCGCAAAGAATTGCTCTTTTTTAAAAAAAACTGGGAACGACGGAGGGTGAAAAGGCGTTTGTGGTGGTGGGAAAAGAAGTGAAGCGTCCAACAGGAGAGAGAGATAGTGACTGGGAGAGAGAGAGAGAGAAGTGCCTAAAACACACCAGACGAGAGTAATTATGATGATTATACTGATTTGTTGGGGGAAAAAGGTTCTGGTGATGCGCTGGGAGGATGACAATTCGAATTGCTCTTGGGAAAATGAAAAAGTGTGGTAGATTTAAGAGAAAATAGTTTAAAAAGCGAGAGAGATTCCTTAACAAGTGCGGTGGGAGGGAGTTTTTCGGGATTGCAATGTTTTGGGGATGTGTGTGATCGATGCACAGGTTTTTTGTTTGGGAATACCGTAATGTGATCATCTCGTATTCGCACGATGGAGCGCGATTGCAATGGGACGAAGGGAACAATGAATAAGCGGGAAAGCGGGTAAAAGCGTGTGTGGCAATATGGTGAAAAGTAGCAATAGCACAAGAATAGGTGGGAGGGGAAAGTGGGGAGGAATGGCGGGAATTGTGAAAAATCAAGCAATTGCCGTCCCTTTGTGGGTCTCGCCACGAAAATTGTTTTTGGCTGAAATACGGCTTCTGGACAAAGTTTTGGCATTTTTTATGATGGAAATGGGTGGATTCAATCATTTCCAACCAATTTCCAGAAGTTTTCACCGATTTTCGGTACAAAAACATGCATTCAATCTAGTTTTCTCGAAAAATTGGTGGAAACTACTGGAAATTGGTTGGAAATGATCAAATTCACCCATTTTCATCAGAAAAACTGCCAAAACCCTGTCCAGAAGCTGTATTTTAGCCAGAAATCATTTTCGTGGTGAGACCCATTAGGTGACTCGCCAAAACTTGCCACTTTCCATGCGCTATGTCAAAAAATTCAAAATTTTGCAAAATAAGAAGGAAAAATGGAAAAGTGAAAAAGAATCAGCCGAGGAACGAGTAATCATAAAAGTGATCCGGTGGTCCGCCGTCGGAAGTGCTCGGGCCGGCGCCTCCATCGGGTCCAGGTCCGCGACGTTGATGATGGTTCGGATGGTTTTGTTGCGGGCCGCCCGGCACGAATCCTTGGGGTGGTGCGATGAGGCCGATCTCGACGAGCGCTTCGGTGATCTTCTTTGACAGCTGCGTCACCTCGATCTTTGAGGTTACCACGCCGATCACTAGTTTGTCGTGCTCGTTCTGAAGTTTTTAATTTTAAATGAATCAACTCTGAATATTACCTTCTGCGTCTTGTCCATCCACGTCTCCAAGTCGTCTTTCTCGTTAAAATTCGAAGGGCGAAGGTCCCCCTGGAAATTGTAATTGTCAATTATCGATTTTTTACCAATAGTACTATAGGTGCTCTCCTAGCCTAATTTAGCCCAAGGTGTCTAAACATCGAAAAGAGAACGGACGAGATAGAAGGAGAAGGGAAGTGGAAACACACCAATCTTTTGAGCTCTTCCTCATATCCGTCCAACCGTGGAATAACCGTCAAAATTTCGGTGAGCAAGTCCAAAACGTTGGGCGGAATGTGTGGCAGTGACAGAAGCGAAATGTCGAGATGCCCCTTTTCAACGGCTAATTTAAGGCTGTCCGCCAGTGCCTTCTGGCCGAAACCGCCACCCTCCTGCTCGTCGCCGCCGCCCATCGACAACATACCGAGTGCTGAGGTGGGTGGGACCGCCGAAGCCGGTCCGTTTACCGCCATTGCAGAGCCTGAAATTAGAGGAGGGGCTCTTGGGAAAATTTGGTCTCACGGGCGGTCTAGAAACTAGAAATACGGGCGGTCTAGAAACAAGAAACTAGAAACTAGAAACTTCCCCCACAACTCACCATCCATTCCCCACATCGATCCACCAACATCTCCGTTATCACCGTAGACTCCTTGATGATGATGATGGTTGTGTTGTTGCTGTTGCTGTTGTTGCTGCATGTGATGGGCGAAGAACGGATTGCGAGTCTCGCTGCTCGACGGTCCGCCGACGACGTTCGGAAGATTCCACGGTGTGTTGATTCCGTCGTCGTGCATCTTCACGCCGCCGTCGTCACCCCAGCCTTTTGAGGAACCTTGGTCGAATTCTGAAGATTCTTCTACTTTTACAATGAGGAATACACTGAATCCAAGAGTCCTTACCGCTCTTATCACCTCCAAACTCGTTCGGTAAATCTCCCCATCCACATGCGACAATCGGCCGCTTTCCAATCTTCAAAGTGGCGTTCGCCTCCTCATCAGCTTGCTGTTGAGCCTGTGCGACGACCTGCGGATTGTCGGATCCCAATCTCCGTCTCAACGCCTCCTCCGTCAACGTCTTCTTCTTCAGATGAGCCGGACAGCGTGCCATGGCGACCTCAAAGTCTTCCTCCTGTCCTTCTGGCACTAGCCACTTCCGAATCGGCTTTGCATTCGACACATCGGCGTCTCCCCAATGAAGCAGCCCTTTGTCGCGAAGCACCTTCTTCCGCTTCGCCTCCTCATCATTCTCGTCAGTCCACATTGAGTAGTCGTCCATCGAAGAGGTGGTAATTTGGAATCCGTTTCCACCCTGGCCACCGCCCATATGATCCTGGCCTCCGCCACCGCCCATTTGCGATCCGCCACCCATGGAAAAAGGCGACGGTGCGAACGGTGGTTGCTGTTGGTTTCCGTAGAACTGCTGACCGCCTCCCTGGCCTCCCATATGCATCATCGGCTGCATGTACCCTCCGTTCTGATGTCCTCCACCATTGCCACCGCCTCTCTGATATCCTCCCCGATTCGACTGCATCCGCTGTCCGTACTGATTTCCGCCGCCTCTCTGCCCGAACGGCACGTGTTGCGGTGGCATGTTTCCGTTTCCACCGTACGCCGGATCGTAGAGATCGTCGGCGAACGGAGCCGGTTGATTCCACTGCTGCTGCTGCTGCGGCATGTCTCCGTACTGTCCGGGAAGCGACGGCGTCGACGCCAACGACATGTCACCCATTCGCATGTTGATATCCATCATATCACCCGGCATTCCGCTAATCGGATACTGTGGAATGTACGCCGACTGTGGTGGCTGTTGCTGTTGTCGGAAGTTCATCATGCCTTGGCCGCCGCCTCGATTCATATGATGTTGATTGGGCATCCTGTTCTGATTGTGCATTCCGCCGCCGCCACGTCGACCACCCCCGTTCATATGATGTGATCCTCCACCACGGCCACCAGATCCTTGCCAACCATCCCCGTTCATACCCGGATCCACCTCGTTTGGCTGCAAAATGGGAAATTTAAAAGACATTTCGGAGGAAGAGAAAAGGGCAAGCGCCCTTTCGGTGCCATGAAGAGCCAGGGAGTCGGCGAGCGAGAGAGCGTGTGGCAGCGAGAGACGCAGACGACATGATGGATTAAATGGGAGCAGATGTGAGAGGACTCGAAGTTATGCTAATCAGGAAGAGAGAGGAAATTGGGTTTTTTGGGTCAAAAGGCGGTAGTTCAATGGAGCGATATTGCAGAATTGAGAGAGTGAATTGGGAAATGATGACAATTCGATGGAGCGCAACTTCAACTTCTAATCTTTTCATTTTAAGCTGAAATTTTGAGCATGAGCAACATGGAAAATGTGGTGACCTACTTACGCGGAATCGTGGAATGTTCTACGTGACAAAATGGGTCACGTGAAAAAAGACAGTTAGCTGAGAAATTGACGGGGAGAAATGGAATCTCTGAGAAACTTCTAGAAGAAAATAGGTTGGAAACCTATTTTCAGACAGTTTTTCTTATTTTTCAAGCTATTTTTTCAATCAAAGTGAAAATGAGAAGCAGATAGAAAAAAGTAATAAACGACGAATCGTTTGTACAGTTTCTGCGCTTTAAGAGATGTGTGTGATGAGAGAAAAGGAACGGGATGTGTGTTTCGAAACAAGATACCGGTCTCTTGTTTCCAATCGATTTTTGCGTGCGATTGCGTCAGTCCAAAAAACTGTTAAAATCGTTGAAATTTCCCCCTCACGGTTTCACCACTGGCGAAGCCAATAAAAAGAGCGAAGGGCGCCGGCGGACACACAACACTCGCCGCACACGCTCACACTCACTGATCGAAACGGTGGTAGGGGTGGTTGGTTGTGTTTGGGTCTCTCTCTCTTCGGCGCTGGTGAGGAATAAGAAGGGGCGAGAGAGTACGGTGCGGCCCGAGAGACGCAGACACGAGCCGGAGGACAACGGAGGTCGTAGCCAGCCAGCACCAATCGATAAGTTCGCGGAGACGCAGACTGGCCCCGTGTGTGGACACTAGGACAGAATGTACAAGAAGCACGGCGAGAGAGCGGGTAGATTCGAGAGACGCAGCCGACCGACACCTTCTTTTTGGTCGAGGCCCGCCGCGCCACGATTGCACTTGTTGGAGGCGACCGGGGAGAGAGAGTGAGAGAGCGCAGAGACGGGAAAGGGCAGCGATACGGTGGCGAAGGACGAATGAGATTTGCGGGGGATTTCTTTGATGACGTCATCTTTCATTTTCTCGCCAAGAATTCAATATAGGAAGAAAACTCACAATGTTGTTATTGAACCTCGGTGGATAGTATGCTTGGTATCCGCCAGGCTGATGCCAGCCTCGGTGGTTCCGGGGGCCTGGAACTTCTTGGTTTTGTGCAAAAACACTAGAAAAATTGATTGTGATTACCGTGATAACCTCCGTTATTCATATTGGTGGAGCGATGAGCGATATCGTTTTTTTTCTAGGTTTTCAGCACCCGATCTGAAATTTAAGAGTGATTTGGAGGTTTTTGACATGGTTTTGAAAAGAATTTTTGAGAAATTTAAAGAAAAAGCTGAAAAATCAATGGAACAAGCTGAAAATTGAAAAAAACATGAGAATTTGAGTTTCGAAATGTTTCAAATTGAATTTCGCGCCGCCTACCGTACCCCAGCAAAGTTTAAAGGCGCAACACACACTTCAAAGAACTTTGCGGGTCTGGGAAACTTTTTTTTTTATATTTTAATTTTTCAGTGGATTTTCTCAATTTTCTTGAATTACTTTGATTCTCAAAGTAATTCAATTTAATTTCCTGCTTTTAATTGGTTTTCCAGAACTCTAACCCAAATATTTCCAGGAAATTTGCAATTTCCCGCATTCCGTTGTAATTTCCGTCACACTTGCAAAGATGCTTTGATATAATCTTGTTATAGTGATAGGGGACAGTTATAAGATGATTAGGTGACAAACACATAATAATTGTAATCAATTGATGGCGGAGAACATGACATCTCGACCAGTTCCTTCTTATAAACCGTAGCCGCACACTGTTTTTTGTATTTCTTTCGCTGATTTTGTGATTTTCAAGCTTGATTTTCATAATTTTCAATAGAGCGCACTTCCAGAATGCCTATCGTAACAATGGAGCGTGTTGCCACGTTTGCAGCCGCCCATCGGCTCAATAGTATTAAGCTGACAGCTGAACAAAACAAAACAACATTCGGGAAATGTAATAATTTGAATGGTCATGGTCATAACTATGTTTGGAAGGTAAACTTGGGTCTCGCCACGAATACCGTAACCCAATTTTCCAGGTGAAACTCCGCGGAGAAGTTGACCCAGTTAGCGGAATGGTTTATGACCTGGCAAAGCTGAAAAACGAAATGAACTTGGTTTTGGATACGGTAGATCACAAGAATCTCGATAAGGATGTCGAGTTTTTCAAGGTAAGTTCACTGGAGCGCATTTGCATTTTCAACACTGTTTCAGACCACCGTAAGCACATCAGAAAACGTGGCAATTTACATGTTCAACTCGCTGAAATCAGTCATGTCAAACCCCGAAGTTCTCTATAAAGTGACAATTAATGAGACGGACAAAAACATTTTCACCTATAAAGGCCAGTAAATGCGCTCTATTGCTAATTTGCCACATCACAATGTTATTGTAATAATAATAAAACGATTCTTCCCTCTGCTTCTTCCGCTTCGATATAATCTGAATATACGGCCGCCGCGCAGTCATTCTTCGCCACACACACAATGCCGCAATGTCTGCGTCTCTCGCTCTCTCGCATATGCAATAGTGCTCCCGCGCGACACTTCAGCGCCTTATGAATGCTCCAATTTCGCTTATTTTCAACTAGATTCGCCCCCGTATTATAGAGAAGCAAAACAAGCGCCTTCTTGTCATTCGGTCTCTCTTTTTCTTCTCACTCCTGGTCAATATGTTACGAAATGCGGGCCGCCGAATGAGTGACGTGTTATCCACGTGTGAGGGTGGTATTGGGGGGCTCTTCTGCTGCTTATTGCTCTCCGTTCGTCTCGCGGAAAAAGATAGGAAGAGAAAATCAGAAATCAGAAGATTGGAGCCCCCGGCGCCCACCTCGCTGCTCTCCCCGATTGTATATACGTGCAAACTCGATGATTCTTGTGCTCCGCTCTAAAAGTTTTCAGATAACATGTTGAGGCGGCGAGGAGAAACAAGTTTTCCTTTAGTCATTCTCAAATTTCGCAATGATTTTCGGTTTTTGTGTGTGCACTTCACTGGAATTTTTGAACTCGCGCGTTTTTTGTTGTGTCGGTAGGGCGCATTTGCATTTTTTTTAGCTGAAATTTTTTTAAATTCTGAAATTGGTTTTTTTCAAGTTTTTCGGCGGATTTGTTGTTTTTCTAAACCAATTTTTGTGAAATTTTTATCAAATTGAAAACAATTCAATAGATTTTTCATTTTTCCGCAAAAATTTCCCATTTTTTCCTTGATTCATTGTATTTTTTCAAATTTCCTCAAAAACTCTATTTTCAACCAATTTTCAGCCAAAATTACTCGTTCCCAACTCGAAATCCTTGCACAATATCCCTTTTGAATGAGCTCCTCCCCGATACGCGAAACGACCGGATGTCTTGACAACAAAACCGTCGGCCTTTGCCTCCTCCTCATCGTAAACGTTCTATGGGTCCTCTCATCAGAACTGACAAGGGTAAGTGATAACAAGTGATAACCAAACAATATCTTCTTTTTTTCCAGTTCATCTTCGTCGACGAGGAGTTCCGTCGGCCGTTCTTCACAGTCTACGTCAAATCATGCACTCTAATCGTCTACATGATCCGATATCTGCTCTTTGAAGCCAAAGACGATGGTCCCTATAAAGTGTTGGTCAATGAGAACAGTGTGGAGTCGGAATCCTTTGAGCTCACTTGTGAATCGTTGTCTCTGGAGGGGTACGAATCGGTGACCGACGTGGATTCGGATGTCGAGTCGGTCTGTGCAGACGGCGAGAAGCGGAAGCGGAAAATACGATTTGCTGATAGGAAAGAGGTGATTTTCATGAATTTTTATTGGAAAATCAGGTTTTGAGCTGGGAAACGAGATTTCTAATAAGTTTTCAAAATGTCTCATTAAAAAAACAAAGCTCTAAGACGAGTTCTTCGAGAAACTCGAAAGTGGTCGGGAACAGCTTTTTTCATGGTCTCGGAAAAAATCCAAAAAATTATGGTAGAACCCTTGAGAGGTCCCAAAACAAAAAGTACAATCAGAACTGACAATTTATTTTTTCTCGAATTTTGGTGGTCTCGAATAGGTGAAAACTTCAAAAAATCATAACTTTCTTCAAACTCAACGTTGAGCGAGCACTCTTTGCCGGGGTATTAGACGAGTCCATATGCATGTTTAAAAATTGTTTAGGCCATCAGCGATGTCAGGAATACAAAAATTAAAAAGTAGCTGAACACCTTTAGATTTTTAATTTTTTTCTTTTTGCCCATAACAAAAAGTTATTTATGCCATCAAATTCCTTGCAATGTTTGGTACTTGGCAGTATTTTTCTGATCTCATAACTCGTGACGCAAATGGTAGAAAAAAATTGATGAAAAAAAGTGTCAACCTATTTTTCATCACATTTTCTGATATAAAATTTTTAAAAAAATTTTTCAAGAGAGGAGATGACTTGTTCTCATTTTTCACAGTAATAATAATACCCTATAAACGTTTTTCAATAATCCCTTTGATTTTAAAAATTTTATTTTTCAGTCTAAAATTTAATTTTCATCAGCCACCTTTCTTATCACTTATCAGCCCAGGATGAAGAGTTATCAGTAAGTGATCAACTGAAGGAATGTTGGTCTAGAACCCTTTCATATGACTGCAGTTAGCCCTGGGCTCCAATTTAGATATTTCCCAAAATCTCGATTTTTTCATAATTTTCGTCACATTTCATCACTGACCTACTGATTTCACGTGTAGGGATACGTTCGAAAAACACGAAAAAATCAAAAAAATTATTTTATGGGATTTTTCATATATTTTGATTAAAAATAACGTCTTGAGCGCAAAAATAGTAATTTTTAATTTTTTTGATTTTTTTTTTTTTTACACGTGAAATCAGTAGGTCAGTGATGAAATGTGACGAAAATTATGAAAAAATCGAGATTTTGGGAAATATCTAAATTGGAGCCCAGGGCTAACTGCAGTCATATGAAAGGGTTCTAGACCAACATTCCTTCAGTTGATCACTTACTGATAACTCTTCATCCTGGGCTGATAAGTGATAAGAAAGGTGGCTGATGAAAATTAAATTTTAGACTGAAAAATAAAATTTTTAAAATCAAAGGGATTATTGAAAAACGTTTATAGGGTATTATTATTACTGTGAAAAATGAGAACAAGTCATCTCCTCTCTTGAAAAATTTTTTTAAAAATTTTATATCAGAAAATGTGATGAAAAATAGGTTGACACTTTTTTTCATCAATTTTTTTCTACCATTTGCGTCACGAGTTATGAGATCAGAAAAATACTGCCAAGTACCAAACATTGCAAGGAATTTGATGGCATAAATAACTTTTTGTTATGGGCAAAAAGAAAAAAATTAAAAATCTAAAGGTGTTCAGCTACTTTTTAATTTTTGTATTCCTGACATCGCTGATGGCCCAAATAATTTTCAAACATGCATATCGGCTCACCTAATACCCCGGCGAAGAGTGCTCGCTCAACGTTGAGTTTGAAGAAAGTTATGATTTTTTGAAGTTTTCACCTATTCGAGATCACCAAAATTCGAGAAAAAATAAATTGTCAGTTCTGATTGTACTTTTTGTTTTGGGACCTCCCAAGGGTTCCACCATGATTTTTTGGATTTTTTCCGAGACTATGAAAAAAGCTGTTCCCGACCCCTCCCCCACAGTTGAGTCCTCTCAAAGAACGCGTCCTAACAAATTTTCAGTTCAAAAATGCAAGAAGTTTTACCAATTTTGTCCAAAGTCTGAAAAAAACTCTTTCACCAGAAATCTTGAAACATTTGAATTTTCCACTGAAACTTACAAACATTGTGAATAATTTGACACACCAAAAACTTCTCCTTCTATTACTGCCGTCCCGTGGCGATTCACCTGTTGGGTCTCGCCACGAAAATGGGTATTACGGCTTCTGGACCAGATTTTGGCACTTTTTTCTGATGAAAATGGGTAAAATTAGGGGATTCATTGAATTCTAGCCAAATTTCCAGCAGTTTCCACCAATTTTCAGTACACAATCATGCGTTTCTGGGCATTTTGCCGCTTTTTACCAAAAACACCCAATTTTCACTAAAAATTGGTGGAAACTGCTGAAGTTTAGATGGAAATGACTGAATTCACATTATCTTACCCGTTTTCATCAGACAAGTGTCAAAAACCTTGTCCAGAAGCACTAAAACCCATTTTCGTGGCGAGACCCATTAGGTGACTCGTCGCGTAACGGCAATAATAAAAAAATGCAAGAAGTTTTTCCAAAATCGGAGAATATTGCGCTCTTTCACCAGAAATCTTGAAAAATTTGAATTTCCCACTGAAACTTGCAAAAATCATGATCAAATTTAGCAGATCTCACAACAAACTTTTGCTTTTCAGGCTATAGTTTCCAAATATAACTTCTTTTTCAGATCCGCCGAATGCCATCCTCCAACGCCGAAGACCAACGGCGTGCCCGTCTCCCCTACCGTCACCCATCTCTCGACTGCCAATTCTACTTCTCCCGCCACGTCAAATACACCCTGCTCTTCTTCGCTCCACTGGTAAATCGTGTCGCCGTAGAGCGCGCTTCCATAGTCTATTGCAGTGGTTGCTGTGCTCGTTCACGTATCAGGCGGCGTTGGCGTTCACGTCCGTCTCGTCGCTAAATCTCGTTTCCAGCAGCTCGTCGGTCTTTGTTCTAGGCTTCTCCATGTGTTTTCCGAATGCTAACAACAAGTTTTCCGCGTACAAGGTAGATTTTAGACCGTTTTTTTTTAAAGTATATATTATTGCCGTCCCGCGGCGAGTCACCTCATGGGTCTCGCCCCGAAAATGGTTTCTGGTTGTAATACGGCTTCTGGACAAGGTTTTTTGACTTTTTCTGATAAAAACGAGTAAATTGACATGGTTTCAATAATTTCCAGCTAAATTTCAAGAGTTTCCACCAGTTTTTAGTGAAAATCAGGTGTTTTTGGTAAAAAGCGGCAAAATATCCAGAAATGCATGGTTTTGTACTAAAAATTGATGGAAACTGCTGGAATTTGGTTGGGAATGATTGAATTCACTGAATCTTACCCGTTTTCATTATAAAAACTGTCAAAACCTAGTCCAGAAGCCGTATTTTAGCCAGAAACCATTTTCGTGGCGAGACTCACCAGGTGACTCGACGCGGGACGGCAATAATAGTGATTTTCAGTCAATATTGTTCAAATTTCAGCTTTTCCGGCTCAAATCAAGCCTCATATCCAAATTTTCAGCTCCTTCTGGTCATAATCAACATCGCCGGCGTTCTAATCGTCTCTCACTACATTCCATCCTTTATCGGAGCCATTTTCGCCCAAATATCCGCCCTGGCCTATGCAATCTACCTCTTCGCATACGGACATTTCGAGGAGAAATACGGAAAAGTCGATATCAACCTGATGTTTGGCACTATTGGAGTTATCGCTCTAGTCATTGGAACGCCGACGCTGAACATCTTGGACAAGTTCGGAATAGAACCACTTCATCCACTTCCAAACGCCACTCAGTTCTCGTCGATTCTGCTTTCTGCGTTGATTGGTAAGAAGTTTGCATTAGAGCGCACTTACAACTTTCTCTTTAGGAACGATAGTCGCCGATTACCTCTGGCTGCTGGCTGCCGGGATGTGCGACTCACTCACCGCCTCCTTATCACTGACCGTATCTATCCCCTTATCATTTTTCGCTGACACAATCATCCGGAAGACGACTCCATCGATGGCTCAGATCCTCGCCTCAATACCGATCCTTCTGGCGTTCATCGGAGCCGCTTACGCACAGAATTCGACGTTTTCAATACGAAAAGGATTGTCGAAACGCGTCCGGAAGGTCGACGTCACCTCGTTAGCTTCTGATAATGAACATCTCATGGAAAATCTGTCAGACGAGTAGTTTCCCCCTAGTTCCTTAGCTTATCACTTTGCTTTGTCACCATTCGCATCTCTCTTCTGTATTATTCGTTTCCAACCCACACACTACTGGTTCAATTGTTAGGCACACAAGGTTGTGAAGAAACAAAACAAAAAACGCATATTTTCACTGAAAACAAACTAGTCATTTTGCGCGAGTCCCGTGTAGGAATCCTATAGGAATTGTGCTTTTTGGGGTATAAAAATAAAATAAACAAATTGAATTGAATATAAAACGATTTTTTCTCTCGTTTGTTATACATACAGATATTATTGTTATTCGAAAATACACCCGCGAGTTCACACCAGTCGAGCCATCACTTCCTGACCGGGAACATGTATGAAAACTCCGCGAGCATTGGACTCGAAGATTTGCGGATGCTTCAGCGTGCTCTTCTTCAGATGCCGCGAATTTGGCAGAAGTTCTTCGGAATCGTCGTCTTCTCCTTCTGGCGTCGGAGTGTATCGGGACTTTGGATAGTAACGCGCCAGACTGTTGTAGACACTTCTGTTGGACTGGAAAAGAACTTTGTTAGGTTTTAGGCATAGTGAAAACTTACCGAAACTTCTTTTCCGATGACAGTTCCGACTGGAAGATCGGTGAATTTGATAGAAGCGAGGCACGTGGCTCGGGTGCACTCGAGGATCCTTCTCTTGTCTGGCCTTTTCGGATCCACGACTCTTAGCATTTTACAGTTGCACTTAAGGCATTTCTCCTCTTCTTTTGGTGGCGATTTCGGAGCTTCCTCGGCTTTCCGCTTCACATTACGACGAGGAGCTGGCTGGGGAGGGGATTCATCGGATTTTTGCTTTGCGGCCGCACCGGATGTTGATGGTTTTACAAGCACATCTTCTGAATCAACACAAATTTTTTGTTTTAACAATTCAATGGCAAGAGCTTACCTACTGACTGCGAAGAATTCAATTTTTTGAGCAGTTCTGGCGTTATTTTTATGGATTTATCAGTGGAAGCTCTTCGAAGCAGCTCGATTCGTTTATAATCTATTTTTATGAGTGGGAGAACCTCGGAAGCTGACACGAGCATTTCAAAGTCTGTAAATATTGATTTTTCTTTTGAAAATCTGAATTTTTCGCAAAAATCCGGTTGGAAAACGAAAAAGATCGTCGAAAAAAGTTTATTTTCAAATCGCCGGGTCGCCGCGTAAATCTACACACATTGGCTGCGGCGAGTACGATGTCTCTTCGCGGCGAGACCCGCGTTGAATACTCAGCCAAACCCCTAAGTTTTGCCTCCCTTTAAACACAATTTTCCTGTTTTCTGCAATTTTTTAGGCGAATTTTTCAAGTTTTTCATCGAAAAATTGGAATTTCAACGTCTTTTTCTTATTCTGTCCAATTAAAAAATTAAAATTCTCGTTGGAATTCTGCGAAAATCAGGTGGAAATCGAAACTTTGGCCTAAAAATGCGTCTCTATGTCGTGTGTTATTTCGAGCTTTAGGACTTTTCATTTTCTCAAGTTCTATTTTTTCTCTCCAATTTTATCTTTATTTTTTCCAGGTAATAATGGCGGCCCGACCGCTCGTGACTGTGTACGATGAAAAGTACGAGGCCACTCCAGCCCAAGTCAGACTCCCAGCGGTTTTCCGCACCCCAATCCGTCCGGATTTGGTGAGCTTCATCGCTGACCAGGTCCGCAGAAACAAGAGACAAGCTCACGCCGTCAACACCAAGGCCGGTAAGTATTTCCCTTTTTAAAAATTGAATTTATGTGAACATTTTTTGAAATATTTCGTTTAAAAAATTTTGAAAATTACTGAACAAATGCTTACAGGAAAGCAGCACTCCGCTGAGTCCTGGGGAACTGGACGTGCCGTCGCCCGTATCCCACGTGTCCGTGGAGGTGGTACCCACCGTTCCGGACAGGGAGCTTTCGGAAACATGTGCCGTGGAGGACACATGTTCGCCCCACTCAAGGTCTTCCGCCGCTGGCACCGCAACGTCAACATTGCTCAGAAGAGATACGCCGTCTCTTCGGCTATTGCTGCCTCCGGAATCCCAGCTCTTCTCCAGGCCCGCGGTCACGTCATCGACCAGGTACAGAAATTCACAATTTTGCCAATATAAATTTTATGTTTTCAGGTTGCTGAGGTCCCACTTGTTGTCAGCGACAAGATCGAGAGCTTCCGCAAGACCAAGGAGGCCGTGACCTTCCTTCGCCGTTCCCACCTGTGGGCTGACATCGAGAAGGTAAATTTAAATTGGGCTTGAACATTTTCTATTCATTTTTTCAGGTTTACGCCACCAAGAGAAACCGCGCCGGAAAGGGAAAGCTCCGCAACCGTCAGCACAAGCAGAAGCTCGGACCAGTCGTCATCTACGGACAGGACTCCGAGTGCGCTCGTGCCTTCCGCAACATCCCAGGAGTCGATGTCATGAACGTTGAGAGACTCAACCTCCTCAAGCTCGCTCCAGGAGGTCACCTCGGACGTCTCATCATCTGGACTGAGTCTGCCTTCAAGAAGCTCGACACCATCTACGGAACCACCGTCGCCAACTCCTCTCAACTCAAGAAGGGATGGTCCGTGCCACTCCCAATCATGGCCAACTCCGACTTCTCCCGCATCATCCGCTCCGAGGAGATCGTCAAGGCCATCAGAGCCCCGAAGAAGAACCCAGTGCTCCCGAAGATCCACCGCAACCCACTCAAGAAGAGAACCCTCTTGTACAAGTTGAACCCGTATGCTTCTGTTCTCCGCAAGGCTGCCAAGGCTTCAGCGAAGAAATAAGTTTAACGTTGTTGATAAAATCTTTTGTTAATAATCTTAATTACATTCACAACACTTTGTTTGATATTCCAGAACAATTTACTTCTTTGAAGTTCAAAAACACTGCTCAAAATTTAAATATGATCATAAGCGGAACTACTAGAATTATTATCACATTGGCGAAACGTTTTGATGTTCCGATCTATGCGCTGTAGAATGTCCTTCAATGATTTCTCCTCTCGGCTGCTATCGACCCGTTCACTAGCGGCAGGCACTTTTTTGCACTCTAATTGTTGTATGGGAATCTGGGGAGTAGGTGCGGACTGGGAATTGAAAATGGGTATCCGGATGAACTGCTTCATGAACAACGCGCTCGGCGACCACAGCTTATTGGCGCGAACCAGCGAGGACACCTGGAAAAACGGGTTCACAATCAGATCAAAAGCCAGTTTTTCGAGAAACCAACCGAACAGTTGTGCTGAAGAGCGACTCTTTCCAGCGTATCACCGGGTTGAACGTGATAAATCGTGTAGGAGCACGGTGTGACTGGTGACGACTGACTCTGAGTCGTTCCGTAGCGCTTCACCTGGAAAATTTGCGGAAAATTCATGGGTTTCCAGTTAATTAGCATATTTTGAATTGAAGAATATCTCGTATTTCGCTGTTTTCGACGTATTTTCTTTTTTTTCTCTTTTTTTTCGATATCCGCCTAGTCAAAACAATGAAGGCAGTTATGAGCGCTTCCGGGTAAGAGAGAGAGAAGATTGAACATTGAATTTCCGGTTTTTGAGAGGTTATGCAAGGAAATGGAGGGGTAATGGGTCTCGGAGCGAATGTTTTTTGTGGAAAATTGTGAAAAGAGCGATTTTTCAAATTTGGCTCCATTTTCCAGTGCTTTTGTTAGTTCAAAAAACATTAGAATGTCAATTTTCTCAGGTTTCAGACTAGAAGAAAAAATTTCATAAAATTCAAGTTATTCATAAGCAAAATATTTAAAAACGAAGCGCAAAATATGAAATTTCAGTTTTTGGGTCTTTCAGCTGAAAATTTAGTGAAATCTGAGTAATTCTGTGAAAAAACGTCAATTTTCATAAAAAGATTGATTTTTGTTCAGATTTCATTCAGAAATTCTGAATCCTCAAATTTTCAAACATGTAACTTGAGATTCGTCTCAAATCAAAAATTCAAAGGTGTTTCCATAAAAATTTGGTGCGAAATACAAAAATAGCTCAATTTTAATTCAAGATTTGAATTTTTAGCCAATTTTGATTTAAAACCTCAATTTCCCTTGCAAATCCGTAAAGCTCACCTTATTAAATCCGACCAAAAACGTGCTTTCGTCTGGCTGACAATACTCTGAACTTGACGACGACGCCGCTTGAATCGTCATCGTACATGGCTTCAACGCGCTTCTTTCTTGTTGGCTCAAGGCTGAAAATTAATCAATTTAATCACAAGTGATATCAGGTGGGCGTGGAATTCATGGGAGATCAGAGAAAAAGGCGAAAAACATGTGGAAGGAGAAACGGGGCGAGGGGGAGAAGGAGGCGATCAATTCGTTGGAGAGGGGGGCTGGGCGCGGAAACAGAATAGCATAATGCGCCCGCAGACGAGAGTGAAGCGGGGAGAGGAAAAGGACGCAATCGTGCGTGGTTTCCCGTGTCTGCACTGACCTGACGACCCGTTATACGTTCCCTTTCTGCTCTGATTCTGAATCACACTATCACAGTATTGATAAGATTGTCTCAGGGCGCGCGATGGAGTCGTTGTCGAAGAAGACCGGCTCGAACTGTCAGCTGAAACAGGCGTCGAAGAGGGCTGATTTGAATAAGTTGTACAAGAAGGTAGGTTTACAGAAACCTTTTCTGAGAAGAAAAACAGGGCTGAAACATGAAAAAATGCCAAAATTGGCTTAAAATGATGAAAATGACCAGATTTGTTTGTCAGTTAAAGCCTTTTCCTCTTGTTTTCCACCTGCTTCGTGTTGTTTTCTAAGCGTTGCCTTGGCGACATCAACTTTAGATTTATAGCGTTTCGGTCGAAAATGCGAGCATTCTATAGTCCAATATAGCCAAATATAGCTTATTTCTCTTCATGGGATTGGTGAGTGCGCTCTAATGTGAACTTTACCCTTTTCGAAATTGATGACCCAATTGGATAAAACGGCCATTTTTACGTGGCTTCTTATCATTTTTCTATTTTCTCGGAGGAAGTGGGTGAAGCGTTAGTTTCGTTTTGGCAAAATTGATGTAAAGTGATGGAAAATGTTAGCTCATTTTCTCGGTGTTTTCCAGAAAATTTGAAGTTTCAAAAATTTAAATTTGAACTTTCGTGATTTTTAAAAAAATTTTCTCTGAACATCTGGAATTTGTTCCATATTTTTCAGTCATTTTTCACCTGAAAATTCGTTAAAATAAATTTTGAAATTTCGAATTCTGAAAGCTCTGAATAACAAAAAAAAAACATTTTTTAGATTTCAAAATTATTTGAAACTATTTTTAAAATTTTTAATTTTCCCAGTATCATTTTCATCTATCAGAGCGCTTTGGCCGCAATCCTCCGGTCTTGCTAGTTATAACTCCAAGTAGATTATCAGGAGACATACTTTTTTAATCATGCATTCAATCGATATGGGGATTGGTGCATTCAAACCAGAATGGTCGATTTCCTATATTATCGTTGCATCCGAAAGTTGCCGCTCACATTCAAAATTTCAAATTGGCGCGCACGATATCTCGCAGCGAAAACTACAGTAAGATTGGTATTTTTCAGTGTTTTTGGGCTGTTTTCGAGTGAATTGTTGTCAGAAAATGCGGAAAATGCAACAATTCATTCAAAAACCGTCGGAAATACTCAAAATTAGCCAAAAAACACTGAAAATTGCATGTCTTACTGTACTTTTCGCTGCGAGATATCGTGCGAGCCTAATTTGAATTTTTGAATGCGAGCGGCAACTCTTGGATGCAACGATAATAGTGAACTTCAATCCATTTTTGCCCTAAACTCCCAGTTTTTGAGAAATTGTTCCTCGAAGTGCTGGAGTACGACGGTTTTCTATATGTTGCGCGCCGTCGCGTACTTTTGGGAGTCAATTTTTCAAACTCCCAGTATTTGAAAAATTGACTCCCAAAAGTACGTGACGGCGCGCAACATGTAGAAAACCGTCGTACTCCAGCACTTCGAGGAACAATTTCTCAAAAACTGGGAGTTTAGGGAAAAAATGGATTGAAGTTCACGAAAGGAAACCGACCATTCTGGTTTTAACGCACCTATCCCCATATCGATTGAATGCATGATTGAACATGTCTCCTGATAATCTGCTTGGAGTTATGACTAGCAAGACCGGAGGATTGCGGCCGAAGCACTCTGACAGTTCACTTTGAATAAAGTTGAAATTTAAAAGTTCTGCTGTTTCTCATTCCTCCCAAACATCCCAATTTCCAGGTCGAAAAAGTCTCGAAGCGGCTGTTCCATTCGGATCGTGCCACTTCCACCTTCGTCCCATCAGCCCAACAACAATCCGCCAACAGTTCGACGAGCAGCACCAACGACTCCCATCACCAAATGCCGCATCAACCGGTTCTCGTAAATCCTCCACCGTACCCAGTTCACCCGGGCTTCGGCACCGGATTTCCGCCGCTCCCCGCTCATCAACAAGGTGTGTTTGTTAATTGTTTGTGTTGAAATGGAGGGATTCAGAGAGATTATCCGATTTACCCGACACGTTTTTCAGTCCCTCCCTCGTACGGCTGGGCGCTGAACGGCATTGAGAGTTCGAGCATTCCCAGCAGCACGGCCGCCTTCTCCGCTCTCTCTTTGGACATTGGCGATGGCGATGAGACGTCTGGATCTGGATTCGAGCATCTTTCGATACCAGATGAGAATGATTATTTGAGGCCAGATCCGAGTGTGATTCAGGATAAGAAGAATGGTGAGGTTTTAAATATTATAGTCTTTTCTAGCTGAAATACGGCTTCTGGACAAGATTTTGACACTTTTTATGATGATAATAGATAAAAATAGGCGAATTTGATAATTTCCAGCCAAACTCCAGCAATTTCCACCGATTTTTAGTGAAAATGAGGTGTTTTCGGGCAAAATACCCAAAAATGCGTGCTTTTGTACTGAAAATTGGTGGAAACTGCTGGAATTTGGCTGGAAATTATTAAAAGCATGTCAATTTACCCATTTTCATCAGGAAAAGTGTCAAAACCTTGTCCAAAAGTCGAATTTCCGCCGGAAATCATTTTCGTGGCGAGACCCACCAGGTGACTTGCCGCAGGGCGCCAATGATATAAAAAGTTACAAATCAATAAACCGCCCGTCTTCTTTCCAGCCCAATCCGCTCAACTCGAACGAGTAAAACAGCGACTCCTCGACGAAGTCACCGATCTGAACCTTCTCATGAACGACGAGACGGAGCTGAATCGGTGGTACGAACAGAAATACGTGCATATTCTGATAGAAGACGACGCGATGACGACGGAAGAACTCGAGGAGACTGTCCGGAGGTTGGAGGTCAAATTGAAGAGTTTGAGAGCGAAGAGCCCGCCTGGAGGACCGCCACCTAGTGAGTTTTGAAGGGGTAGATAATAGAGAGTGTGGGAAATCAACAAATATTGCCATAATTCACAGAAAATCGAGCCCTTCCCACTGGAAATAGGATCAAAACTGGTATTTTCTGAAAACTTTTTGAAACTTGTGTCGTAAAGTTCAAATTCCTCTGCTTCCCGCTCTTTTTCTTCGCTTCAAGACCCACGTTTCAAAAACTCATGAAAATAAGCTATTTTCTGTTGGTTTCCACAGAAATCTGGTGAAATTCTGTTCAACTTTGGTGATTCTGCAGACTTTTTCACAAGAAAACATAAAAATGAGATTTTTCCAGTTGAAAACCTAAATTTTAAGTAATCAGAGTCTTATCAGCTGATTAGATCGTGGTCCTCCATGGATTTCGATGAAAATCGACAGTTTTTCATCAAATTTGTCTGATTTCTCATGAAAACCATAGGAAATGGACGACGTTTGGTACAAATCAGCTCTGAAATTCTGTTATCAGAATCTTATCAGAAAATCGAGCCCTCCCGAATGGGAATATGTTCAAAACTGGTATTTTCTGAAAACTTTTTGAAGCTTGTTTCGTAACCTCTGCTTCCCGCTGTTTTTCAAGTCAATCTTGACAAAAATCACTTGAAAACTAGTATTTTTACCTGTCAGACTGCTTTGGCTGCAATCCGAAAAAGACTCGAAACCTAGTTCATTTGAAAGAGAATCATCGACTTCCTCTAATGAACTGGGTTCAGATTTTGCAAAAAAGTCCCTATTTTGGCTCACGGAGTCATCAGAGTGCCCAGTCAGTACTAATTTTTCTGGAATCTAGTGCTGGCTGAGACTTTGATGGCTCCGTGCGCCAAAATAAGGACTTCTTTGCAAAATCTGAGCCCAGTTCACTGTGGGAAGTGGATGATTCGATTTCAAATGAACTATTTCTCGAGTCTTTTCAGGGTTTCGGCCTATGCAATCCGACATGCTAGCTCAGCCCCACATGATCGGCCACACCACTCCCCCTTTGGCAGTTTTTGAACAAGATTATTTATCCGCCTATTTCCCAAAATTCCCAAGTTTCCCGCCATTCCCCAGTGATTCTCCCAATTTGACCTACTTTCAGGACCGCCACCACCCCGCTCAATCAGCCAAGAAAGCAGTGTGGGCCCGTGGACATGTGCCCGTTGCCGAACCGAAAACCGTGCGGACTGCTACCGCTGCCGCTCGTGCCGCCTGCCGAGTCGCCGCTTCGATCCGTCGGAAGTCGAGCGGTGCGGATGTGAATACTGTTCGATGACGACAGACTAAATAAGGTTATGTACATAGAGAGTATATACTTCATGTTCTTATGTTTCATGATTTTTATTTTTTGTGGAAATTTGAAAATTCAAAAATTTACAAGAACTACTAACACCCCAAAAATGAGTCGATTAAATGAAAATCTTATTTTATTTTATTTTTATTTATTTTTTCAATTCCTTATTCTGTTTTCTCCGAGTAAGCACACTGGCTTCCCATCATCCCTACCTGATTACTTTCCCCGTTTTTCTCTCTTTTCTTTTCTCACCACTTCAGGAATGCTGGCGTTCTTCAGAAGGTTCATGTCCTCCAACCAACAACCCATCCACTGGTTCCGCAACGTTCCAGCCGCACCCGCTGATCCGATTCTCGGTGTCACTGAGGCGTTCAAGAAGGATCCGAACCCGAATAAGATCAATTTGGGAGTTGGAGCGTATCGGGATGATGATGTGAGTGATAAGATGATAAAAATCAGATAACAAAGTGCTTCAAGGTTTCGCAACTTGCTAAACTGAGTTTGGCGTGATTTTCGCTTCAAGACCCTCAAAAATTTTCCAAGTCCCAAGTCCATGAAAATAGGCGGTTTTCTGTTGGTTTTGGGCGGTTTCATTTTGATAATTACGAGAAAATACGAAAAATCCTTATTTTCCTCTGAAGTTTGCTCAAATTCGACAATTCAGCACATTTTTCACTAGAAAACATAAAAGATGAGCCTTTCCAGCTGAAATCCCGATTTTTAGGTGATCAAAATTTTATCAGCTGATAAAATTGTGGTCCTCCGTTGATTTCCATGAAAATTAACGATTTTTCATGAAATTTGACTGATTTTTCATGTAACCCATGGAAAACGGGCCATTTTTACCCTTGGGTTCTGATTTTAAGTGCGCTGAATCTTATCAGCTGATAAGATCGTGGTCCTCTGTTGATTTCTATGAAAATCTGACTCATTTGTCATGGAAATCATCGAAAAGAGTCACTTTTACCCTTGGTTTCTGAATTTTCGTTATCAGAATCTTATCAGCTGATTAGAACGTGGTCCTCCCTTGATTTCGATGAAAATCGGCGATTTCTCATGATAACCATGAAAAGCGGCCCACTTTTGACTTTCTGTTCTGAATTTTAGGTGATCAGAATCTTATCAACTGATAAAATCGTGGTCCTCCATTGATTTCTATGAAAATTTGACTGATTTCTCATGAAAACCATGGAAACTGGCCACTTTTGACCTTCGCTTCTTTTTTTTTGTTATCAGAATCTTATCAGTCGTTTCCAGGGCAAGCCATTCGTGCTCCGTTCCGTCCGCAAAGCCGAGCAACAAATCGTCGACGCCCGTCTCGACAAGGAGTACTCGACCATCACTGGCATCCCCGAATTCGCACCTCTCGCCGCGAAACTCGCATTCGGCGACGACTCGGTTGTGATCCGGGAGGGACGTGTGTTCACGACTCAATCGATATCCGGCACTGGAGCATTGCGGATCGGAGGACAGTTCGTCGAGAAGTTCATTCCGTCCAAGACACTGTTCTATCCGACGCCGACGTGGGCAAATCATTTGCCAGTGTTCAGGTGAGAATGGGAGATTTATGGGAGCTTCTAGAAGGATTCTGGAAGCTTCAGAAGTCTATGACACCGTTTGGGAGTTTTTAGAAGGCTTTTGGAGCTTCAGAATTGGTAAAATTAATTCCACAAAGCTTCTGATACGATTCTGAATCTTCAGAAGTCAAATAAGCCGGACGGAAGCTTCTAGAAGGCTTTTGGAGCTTTGGAATCTGTGAAATTGAGTTTGGGAGGTTACTATAAGGCTTTTGGAGCTTCAGAATTGGTAAAATTGAGTTCGGGAAGCTTCTAAAACGATTCTAAATCTCTAGAAGACTATAACGCTGGATGGAAGCGTCTAGAAGGCTCTCGAAGCTTCAAAAATTTTGAAATTGAGTTCGAGAAGCTTCTGAGACGATTCTAAATCTCTAGAAGTTTATAAATCTGGTTGAAAACTTCTAGAAGAATCCTGGAGCTTCAGAATTAGTAAAATAGAGTTCGGGAAGCTTCTAAAAGATTTTGGAGCTTCAGAAGTGTATAACGCTGTTTGGAAGCTTCAGAAACTGCCAAATTGAGATTGGGAAGTTTCTAGAAGACTTCTGGAGCTTTAGAATCATCTGCCAATTTGATTTCGGGAAGCTTCTGAGACGATTCTGAATCTCCAGAAGTCCATAACACCGTTTGGAAGATTCTGAAAGGATTTTGAAGCTTCAGAATCTGTGGAATTGAGTTTGGGAAGCTTCTAAAACGATCCTGAATGTCCAGAAGTCTATAGAGCCGGTTGGAAGCTTCTAGAATGCTCTTGCGGCTTCAGAGTTAGTTAACTTGTGTTCCGGAAGCTTCTGATACGATTCTGAATTTCCAGAAATCCATAACGCTGTTTTGGAAGCTTCTAGAAGAATCCTGGAGCTTCAGAATTAGTAAAATAGAGTTCGGGAAGCTTCTAAAAGATTTTGGAGCTTCAGAAGTGTATAACGCTGTTTGGAAGCTTCTAGAAGGATTCTAACGCTTTAAAATCTGAAATTGAGTTTGGGAAGCTTCTAAAACGATTCTGAATGTCCAGAAGTCTATAATGCTTTTTGGAAACTTCTAGAAAGATTCTGGAAGCTTCAGAATCTGTCAAATTGAATTCAGACAGCTTCTACAACGATTCTGAATCTCCAGAAGTCTATAGAGCCGGTTGGAAGCTTCTAGAATGCTCTTGCGGCTTCAGAGTTAGTTACCTTGTGTTCCGGAAGCTTCTGATACGATTCAGAATCTCCAGAAATCCATAACGCTGTTTTGGAAGCTTCTAGAAGGATTCTGATGCTTCGGAATCTTGCCAAATTGAGTTTGGGAATTTTTTAGAATGATTCTGGCTCTCCAGAAGTCTATAAAGCCCGGTTGAAAGCTTCTTAAAGGCTATTGGAGCTTTAAAATCTGTGAAATTGAGTTCGGGAAGCTTCTAGAATGATTCTGAATCTCCAGAAGGCTATAACGCCTTGGGAAGCTTCAGAATATGATAACATCATCGGAAACCAACTGCTAGTGTCTTTTTTCATAGGTTTTTGACCCCAGAGCTCCAATTTTCATGATTCTGAATTTTCAAAAGCCTGAAATGTCTTCTAAATCATTGAATTCATTGATTTTCCATGTGAAAAAAGCCCAATTTTCCCAAAGAAAGATCAATTTCCCAGATTGCATGACCCACTTTCTACCCTTTGTAACCCCGCATGTCTTCAATACGATCTCCGATGACTTCAAATCCAAAATCTCACGAAATTCCTCACAGTTCACATCCCTTTATCAGTGTTCTCTTATCACCTAGCTTTAACTTGCACCCTCACAATCAATCACTCATCCCTTATCACTAACAGCTTATCACCTGCACAGAAACTCTGGCCTAACCATCCAACCGTACCGCTACTACGACCAGTCGACGCTCGGATTCGATGCCCAAGGCGCCCTCGAGGACATCTCCAAAATGCCGGAAGGATCGATTATTCTGCTTCACGCATGCGCTCATAACCCCACTGGTGTTGATCCGAGTGTCAGTCTTATCACTCTTATCACTTTATCAACTCTTTTATCACTGGCTCTTTCAGAAGGACCAATGGCGAGAGCTGTCCCGTGTTCTAAAGTCTCGCAACATTCTCCCATTCTTCGACATGGCCTACCAGGGATTCGCTTCTGGAGACATCCACGAAGACGCCTTCGCCCTCCGTTACTTTGTCGAACAGGGCCACAACGTCCTTGTCGCCCAGTCCTTTGCCAAGAACATGGGACTCTACGGAGAACGTGTCGGAGCCTTCTCGATCGTGTGCGACTCTGCTGAAGAGGCCGCCCGTGTCGGATCGCAGATGAAGATCATCATCCGGCCGATGATCTCGATGCCGCCACTTCATGGAGCCAGAATTGCGTCGCGGATTTTGAGTAGTGACGAGTTGAAGAAGGAGTGGTGAGTGGGGGAGAAAAACACATCAAATTTGAAATTCTGGGCTTTCGGTCCAAATTCTAGGCTTTCAGGCCCCCCACCTGGTGGGTCTCGCCACGAAAATGCATTCTGGCTGATATACGGCTTCTGGACAAGATTTTGACACTGTTTCTGATAAAACAGATGAAATTACGGAAATTCAATGATTTCCGGCCAAGTTCCAGCAGATTCCACCGATTTTCAGTGAACAATCATGTATTTTTGGGTTTTTGGCCCCTTTCCCAAAAAATTTGTCATTTTTCTTGAAAAATCGGTAGAAACTGCTGGAAACTGCTGGAAATTGATGACAAATCATCGGAACCATGTAGTTTTATCCTTTTTTTCAGAAAAAGAGACAAAACCTTGTCCAGAAGCCGGAAACCATTTTCGTGACGAGACCCATTAGGTGACAAATGGTATTTGACTGATATACGGCTTCCGGACAAAATTTTGACACATTTTGCTGATAAAAAGGGTGAAGTAGGGGAAATTGATCATTTCCAACCAAATTCCAGAAGATTCCACCGATTTTCAGTAAAAATCCCGTATTTTTGGATTTTTGGCGCTTTTTTCCTAAAAATCAGTAATTTTTCATGGAAATTTGGTAGAAACTGCTGGAAATTGATGAGAAATCCTCGAAAACATTTATTTTTACCGTTTTTGTCAGAAATAGTGTCAAAACCTGGCCCAGAAGCCGTATTTTAGCCAGAAACCATTTTCGTGGCGAGATCCACCAATGGACTCCAATAACATGTCCAGGTCTTTTTGTCGCGGTCTGACTTTGATTCGAGTCCTATTTCATTCGAAAGAGCATTGTCAATTTCCTATAGTAAACTGAGCTCACGTTTCCCCAAGAAGTCCTCATTTTCGAGAACAGAGCCTCCAGAGTCCGAAATAGTGCTCATTTTCCAGTGAATTTATTGATCTTCCGAGAAAAAGGAGGTCCACTGCTATTTTGCACTGGAAAATCAGCTTTATTTTGGACTTTGGAGGCTCCGTTCTCAAAAATGAGGACTTCTTGGGAAAAAATGAGCCCAGTTCAGTATAGGAAATCGACTATGCTCTTTCGAATGAACTAGGTTTCGAGTCAAAGTCAGACCGCGGCTAAAGCACCTTGACAAGTACGATCAAGTTCTAAAACTACCAATTCTGCAGGCTCGAAGACGTCAAACTGATGGCTGACCGTATCATAACGATGCGTGCCGCCCTCAAAGAGAACCTGCGTGTCCTCGGATCGACCCGCAACTGGGAACACATCACCAATCAAATCGGAATGTTCTGCTTCACTGGCATCTCGTCGGAACAGGTTCAGAAGCTCATCAAAGAGCATTCGGTCTACTTGACCAACGACGGCCGGATCTCGATTTCGGGAATTAATACCAAGAATGTGGAGTATCTGGCAAAGGCGCTTCATGATGTTACCAAGTGATAAGTGATAAGGAGCCTGATAGTGAAACTGGTGAATTTAGTACATCTCTAGATCTTTTGTTTTATTAGTTAGCTCAAATTTTATGTGTTCTTCCCGGTTTTTCGTTCAATTTTAATGGCTGCTAATTCAGAATTTTCTACGGAATTTTCAGAATTCCAGATCTTGACCTCGTGAAATGAAGATTTTCTTTTATTTTTTATTTTTTTCCCCAATTTTTCTATATTTTAAGGGTTTCCGAATCCCTTTTTTATATATTTCTGTTTTTTTTTTCCATTTTCTATTGATTTCTCTTATCACTGATAACAATTTCTGTTTTGTTGATCATTTATTTACTCTAGGAAGCAAAGTATTAAATCAAATTTGTTTTTTTATTTTTGAAAACAACAATTTTTGTTTTTTTGAGTCATCCTTGATACTGATAACGATTTTCTGTACGATTCACGCAAAAATTTCAAATTTTCAGTGATATCATGATATCACTTGATCAAAATCACACTTTCTAGCATAATCTCGCATTTTCTGTGTTCTTTCTCCTCTTTGAAATGGTGTGATCAAGCAACACAAAATGATAAAATTGATAACAAGTGATAAGAGAGAAAAAGGGGGAGGAGTGTTGTGTGTGTAGTTCTGATATAAATAATAGAGGGACAGCAGAGAGAATCGTACTATTTTCTGATGAAAATTTGATTTTTTTTTTTAATTTTTTGAAAAAATTAAAGTAAATAAAAAAATTTTTTTTCAGGTTCGACCACTCCTTTTTCACCGTTCAAAATGACTCTTTCGGTGAGATTTTTTGAAAAATTAAAAAAAATTCACATTTTGAATTTTTGCAGTTTGACGACGCCGCCGCCAAGGTCAAGACCCTGAAGACGTCGCCGAGCAACGACGAACTTCTGAAGCTGTACGCCCTCTTCAAGCAGGGAACCGTCGGCGACAACACCACCGACAAGCCGGGCATGTTCGACCTGAAGGGCAAGGCCAAGTGGGCCGCCTGGGACGAGAAGAAGGGTACGGTAGTTTTTCTGTAGACACCGTGACGTAAAATTGCGGACTTTTAGCTTTTTTTTGGAAGTTTGAACTTCTATACGTGTCAATCACCCCCTATCTTATCACTAATCACTATACTATTATCAGTAGCCTACACTGTTGCCTTGTAGGAACTTCCAAGGACGACGCTCAGAAGGCTTACGTCGCTCTCGTCGAGGAGCTTGTCGCCAAGTACGGAGCCTAAGTGATTCACTGCGATTGCCGCTGCTATATCAGAATACCTATCTAAACAATAAATGTCACCCTTTTCGTCGAGCTTGATTTATTGAGAATTCAAATTTTGAGATTAGTTTTTCAAAAGTTAAAAAATTTCGGAAAGAAGAGAAAGAGGAAAATTTCAAAATGTTACACAGCAGTTTTTGGCTGGAGGGTTTTGCGACGATTAACAATGTGGTATGGAAAAGAAGAGGAAAAGACAACACAACAAATAAAATGATAGGGAGTGATAGAATTAACAACAGATAACAGATTTTGAAGAGAGTCATTGATTGATTCGGGGCGGAATGTATCCTTACTCGGCAGCAGGAGCGTCATCGTCGGCGAACACGGTGCGCTTGGCCTTCGGAGCATCTCCGTCCTCCCCGGCTCCACGCTTCTCCCGTCCTCTGCCGCCTCCGCGACCTCCACGTCCTCCGCGACCGCCTCTTCCGCCACGACCACCACGTCCTCCGCGTCCACCGCGACCTCCTCCGCCGGCCTGCTTCTGGTTCTTTCTAGCGTTGAACTCGGTCCAGTACTTCTCCTCCTCCTCGCCTTCAAGCACCTTTCCGGTGATCTCGACGTCCTGGAGAAGGACTTTCCCGTCGGTTCCAGCGGCAACAGCCTTATCCCAAGCGGCTTGTGCGCCTCCTTCGCTGTCGTTGTTGAAGCGGATTTCGGCTGTCTTGCTTCCGTTCTCGTGGGCGACGTATCCGACGGATCCGTGCAGCTTGAAGAAGGTCTTGATAGTTTCGACACTGGCCTCGGCTCCGAGCCCATCGACGGACAGGATCAACCCTTTCTCGTAGCGAACCGCGCTCTGGGCCTTCTCCTTCTCATTCGCTTCAGCAATGTTCTTGGCGGCTTTGGCAGCCTTGTTGGCGGCACGAGCCTCCTTGGTCTCCTTGTTCTTGAGAGTCCAGTACTCATCCTGCATCATCTTGGTCAGCTCCGACTCGTTGAACTTCTCGTCGGACTTTTGAGCAGCCTCAGCCTCCTCTCTGGTCTTGTAGGTGATAAAGACGCTTCCCTTGAAGGTTCTGTCTCCTGGCTTCAGACGACGCATCAGCACGTTCTCAGTCTCTCCGAACTTGTTGGCCCAGCTGATAATGTCGTCGAGCTGAGTCTCGGTCGGGAACCCTTTCTGCAAAACGATATTATTTAAAATTGTTTTGTAAAAGTAAAAACAAACCATGTACACGGTGCGGTGCTTGATCTTTTGCCAGTACTCGAGCGAGTTCTCTGGCAGCGGGTTTTCGGCATTTCTGCGGATCTTCGAATTATCCTCAGAAACCGCGATGATCTCGGATCCGGAAGCCTTAACTGCGTTGGCAATCTTTCCAGTGTCTGTGCTGATTGCCGCAAGACGGTTGAACTTGAGCATGGTCTCAATTGGCACCCATCCGTCATCTTCCTTGATCTGCTCCTGCAGGAACTTGTCTCTCGGAAGGTTGATATTGCCGAAATAGTATTCTAGCTGCTGAATTATCTTCATGTCAGCGTCATCGAGAGCGACCTCACCCATTATTGCTGAAAATTGGGAAATATTACGAAATTCGAGTAAAGGAAGGACGAATTGCGGTTGGAAACGAAGAAATTGAACTAAAATGCGCTCTAGAACATTAAAAAGTACATAAATCGTGAAGAAACTCGTCAATTTTTGAAAATTTTAAATTAAAAAGCTGTCAGGCCTAAAAACCGCTGAAATTCCAGAAAGTTAATGTAGTTTTTTGGAGATTTAGCTGGGAAACAAATAGAATTGATGTAAAAATAGAGAAAATCAAGAAAAATTAGAGAAAAAATCAATTGGTAGGACAAAAAAGACGAGCGAATAAAAAGACAAGCGAGTGCGTCGATTCAAATATTTTTCGAAACCCAACTGCAATGGGCGCACGCGAAAACGCAACCCCGCCGCACACTACTCCTTGCCCCGCCCACTTCCCGGACTTGTTTATTTGTTGACAGCTGATCTCAATTTTTGCTCTACCCGGTCGATTTGCGCGGTAATTTCTGATTTTTTAGGTCGATTTGTCCTCGAATTTAATCAAAAACCGCCATTTTGATGGACAGTGACGCTGCGCACGCCCGTCATTTGGCAATCGGGCTTGCCCGATATCTCGTCGAGAACTCGCAAGACAGACTTGACGCCGACACACTTGCAGCATGCATTTATAGACTACGAATTGTTGATAATTGTGAGTTTTTCACAAAAAATTTAGAGAAGAAAACATGAAAAACCAATGTTCTAGACACAAGCGCCGACGTCGACCTGGTTTGCGATGCGATGCGCATTCTGACACACAAACTTGTACAACTCCCGCCGATTTCATTTGCACCCGAAGTCTGGATGACGATAATGATGGCCGTCGCCGAAGGAGGCATCGAACCGCACTGGACAGCCATGGTCGATTCGATCGACCTGACCACCCTGGCGATTCCGTACGTCCGCTACGACAGTCCCATCACAACTGCGGCGACCAGCACGAAATGCTCCGAGCAGATTGCCACGATTTGCGAGGAGCACGCCCTGGACTTGGGGCTCACGAGACGCGTTTTTGCGGCGATTTGGGAGACGGATTTTGACGAATTGACACTGCATATGGCCAATGGGCAGTGGGATCTGGTCAAGGTGAAGACTTCGGAGGAATCTGCGAATCAGGCGAGAGGACTATTCGAACGAAATGTTTTTGATCAGTTTACAAAGATGGATAATCATGAAAAGTTCGCTCGGGAGCTCTACTACGCTTCATTGGCCAGAATGATGAGGAAATTTGAAGAGGAGAACCCGAATCCCACCCAAGACGAAGAAGACGTTTCGTTCTACGAGTCCAACTTTCTAATCTATGATGAAGTCATCAAAAAGATGTGGACTTACATGTTCAAAGACAAGGAAGTCCTTCAGAACACGCTGAAGATCTTCGAGAAGCTTCTCGCACAAGCTCCAACAAAAGTTCTCATTCAAAAAGTTGCGGAGAGATTTACCGATGCGGTTTCCTGGCTGAAGATCACTGAAGCGGACATCTGCAAAGCAATGGAGCCGACACTGTGGAATGTGATTGATGCACACGTCAAGAGGATCATAGAGCTCAAGAAGACGATTCCTTATGAGATTGGTAAGTCGCTGGCTTTATGTTCGTCTTAATAGTTAGCTTGAAACAATAGAAAAATAAATCTAAAAACTAGCTTTCCCCAATGCCACACGTTCAGTATCGTACGCCATCGCTGTGCAGGTAACTCACGAAGTGACGCTAGCAACGCCAGAGGGTTGGTTTAAGTGTCTGGATGTGTTCTCTTCGCTTCTCCTTTAGTTCGTTGTGATAGTGCTGGTGGTGGTGTTGGTGATAATGATTATCAGTTCCTTCCACAAAACTCGCAGATTTCTCATGTCCGGCTAGGTCGATTTACAGATTGGTCCGAGGAGTTTGAGCTCGAACAAGTCCCCACCACTGGCAACAAGAAGGAACGGTTCCTGAGGTCTATGGTCGGAGCGGTTAGTGATCTTATCACTGATAGCTGATAAGCTGATAACTTTCAGACTTGCAAGACCCTCAACCTGTTCCTCAGCTATCTCTCATGCGCCGTCAGTGATAAGGATGTGGTCACCTGCATGACAGTCTACTACCCGGAGCTCTTCGCCTCCCTCGAGATCACCATCTGCAACTCTATGATCACCCTGTACAAATCAGCAACAACTCGAGAGATTATCAGTGCTGATAGTCAAGTCGACGTCGCCAGAGTCATCGTCGGAACCGCTGCCATCAAGAACGTGCTGGCAATCCTGGCCTGCTCGGAAGATCCCGATGTTTGCAAGAGGATCGTCGAGCTGATCCTTCTCAAGATCCCCGCCGACTTGGAAGATGAAGATGCGAAGCGAGAAACTTACGTGAAGCATCTGATTGAAGTGGACCACTTCTGGAGGATCATGGGCAAGAACACGGACAAGCAGACGATCGTTCGGATGGCCAGGATGCTCGTTTACACTGCAGCTAGTGAAGCGGAGTTTGCCGCTACTGTGTTGGCTACTGACCTACTTTTGACGATTCTGAAGCTTCCACTCAATCCGCCACAGTTCATGTGCAACTTTGACTTCAAGGACTTGGAAATCGAGCCAGTGGAATGGGACAAGGTCGGAAGTCGACTTGTCGAGGTGAACATCATGAAACGAAGCATTGAGAATATGCTTCCATTGTTCACGATCGCTCAACTGACAAGTACGGATCTTTCGATGAGGGAACTGATCTATATGATCACTCAGTTGAAGATCCTGAGAACTGTTGATGGAATGGAACTGCACAAGGCTTTCTACGGGCGGACTCCCAATATGAAGCAGGCGCTGAAAACATTCATCACTAAGGACTACCTCACGGATCTTTGCTGCAAGTTCCTCGACGAGTTCTCCGCTGTCATCTCTAGCAACAGTGTCAGTCTGATCTTCAGCTTGGACCATGAGAATCTCTTGGAGTGGCTCAAGGACATTGGAGTTCGGGACGAGCCAAAAATCACCAATAAGCTTGTGGAAATGTGTCGGGCCATTGAAGAATGGGATGCTCTGATGCTCCTGCAGCTCGAGAACGCCGAGTGTGACTCTGAAGACGTCAGAACCTTTTCGAGATTCTGGAAGACGGATTCGATGACTGCGATCTCGGCGGTCGATCAGAAGATCATTGAGGAGGACATCGTCGAGATGCTCAAGGTTCCGTTCGAGGCGCAGGACGCGTTGGCGACGGCAACTCGGCAGAAGCGATGCAAGGGAAACTTCCCGAACCGGCCGTTGATCGAGGATTGGGAACGGCAGCTGCAGACGATGCACCATCGGATTGCGATGCATCTGGTGAGCAAGAGGATCGAGGATTTTGAAGATGAGCAGTCGGAGATGTACGAGTGGCTTGTTGGAGTGTGCTCCGGGCAGGCATCCTACCGGAGGGAGATCACGATTGATGCGAAGAAGATTCTGGCGAGGATCCAGCCGGATTCAGAGAAGAGAAACGAGATTCTTTACAACTACGGTGTCTCGCAGATCCTTCTGGGTATCAGTAATGCTCATGAGCAGGGAACTTTGTAAGTTTAGAAATCAAATGAATCGCATACTGATAGAGAGTTACAGCAGTATGCGCACAATGTTCCTCAAAATCTACATTCGAATCGTCGAATCCGACATGAAGACGTGGAAGGAGACGCAGACGGTGGAAGAGCTGGATCGGCGGATGGGCGGGTTCCTCGCGTGGATTCAGAACACCTCGAACAACGATGACGCTGGACTTCACCTCAGCTGCGTCGTGCTGTTGGCTGATAACATGTGGAAAGGGAAGAAGGATCTGATTGAAAGGAAAGATGATAAGGATCCGATGAACTTGGCGTATCGCAAGTTCCTCGAAGTTATGTGCACCAAGATCGACTTCCTTGCGGATTGGACTGCACCGTCGAAACGTCCTTATCATGCGATTTCGGAGCTCCGCCCACTATTCAGCTTGATTCGTTCGTTCCCGGACATTGAAACCGCCCATCAGGAAGTCATCGATAAATTCTTCACCAGGATTTTCGAACAGCTCTTTGACGCCGAACATCGGAATATTGTGATTGAAGACGTGAAGTTTGCTGTTCAACACACTGATAAGTACCTATCATCTTCTCTAAACGTCAAAAGGGACTACGAGTTGCCGCCGCCGAAGGAGTCCAAAAACAAGTACTACGTTCGCGAAGTTCTGGAGCTCCTGAGCACTTTTGGATCGGCAAACTTCCAGAAGACGTGCCTGCAGAGAATTGGCACGGCATTTGAAACGCTTCCCGGTGATATTCTGAAGCATGTCGACGTGTTGAATGGAAGTCGTCGGATTGAGAATGTCGAGGAGAAGGAGCTGGTTTGCGATGTGACCCTGCTCACGGAATGTTTGGGATACACGAGCCGACTTTTCTCGGAGCTGTCCAACATTGAACCGACTGAAGACGTGCTTCGCGCCTTCATGCTTCTGGATCCTGATGTTCATTCGAAAATGGAGAAGAGTCAGAGCAACCAGCAGCAGAAACAACGGGCGGATCAGATCGACCTGAACTTTTGCACCTATAAGTCGACTGGCAATAGTAAGTTGATACTCATAACTTGTTATTAATCACTTGTTTCGATTCAGATTTCGTCAATCAGCACTGGTACAACTGTTACACGTGCAAAATGATGGAGTCCACCGGCGTCTGCAGTACGTGTGCTGTCAACTGTCATCGGGGTCACGACCTGGCGTACAGCAAAAAAGGAGCGTTCTTCTGTGATTGCGGCAGTGCAAAGTGTGATGCGATGGAGAGAATCACCCATTATCCGAATGCCATGGACGCCTTGCGAGGACAATTTCCCGATTCGAATGTGAAGACGACGGCCCCGAAGACTCGTGAGGTGTTCGCCTACTCGTTTGGTCATCTTGACGTCGAAAAAGATGGAGATGTGCTGAGAGAAGGGCTCAAGAGAGTTTGCGAGAAGTATTCCGAGAAGAAACAGGAGATTCTGAAGATTCTGAAGGCTGTTGAAGAAGCGAATGAGAGAGCCTTGACGGTTTCGGAGAAGCGTCTGAAGATCCGAGATTCGTTTTTCGATCAGGACATTCAAATTGTCAAGGAGGACTTCATGCGGCCCCTGCAACCCGGACACTTCCTCCCGACTCGACGTGTCGAACAGGACCAGAACGCGAAGCTGCGGAACCTCGCCGACGTCGTCAAGTTGGACAACGGAACCGAACTTCTCGTCATGATCCCTGAATCCATGCAAACCTCGCTTCAACTGCACTACATGGACACTCGTACCAACCTGCTCCAGGGAATGTTCTCGCTTCGAACCGAGACCGAACCGATTCCGTTCAACGCCCGCCAACTTCATGTCTCCGGAAACCGCCTGGTTGTCTGTGGGCTCCATGAGATCTACGCCCTTCGATTCTCTCCCCAGGGAACTGTTATCGATAGAGCGCATATCAAGCTGGCTGGTGCTGAGAATGGAGGGAACTCGTCGGTTTCCAACAACCCCGTCGTTAAGGCAAAGTTCTGCACGGATCGCAACAACAAGAAGCAGTTGGTCGCGTTGGCCACTGTTCAGTATCTGCGGATCTATGACTTGACGCTCTCCGACACCAATTTCGTCGAAGAACTCGTTCTGACCGCTGGAAACGTCGCCGACTTTGTGGTTCTTCCTCAGGAGGACAACGAGATCCGTGTGCTGATCGTCTCGTCGACGGGCTTCCTCTACGAGCACATCATCACCGACTGCACCGCCGACAACAACTCGATCTTCCTCACCTGCGTCGCGAACCTTCCCGGAGACACCATGGAAGCCTTTTCGCTCCATTACTCGGAGACATTCGACCTGGTCTTTGCTTCGTTCAACACTGGAACTTTCTACTCATGGGTTCCACCGATGAATGCCAATCTGCTGCGAGGCGGCGAGACTACGAACTTTGAATGGAAGAAGTTGGACAACGTGGGACCAACTGACACGTGGCACGAGGCAGCCGGGATTCTGACGTGTCTGTCGAGAGCCACTGCCGAATCGATCACCTTCATCCATCCAATGGAGGGCAGAATCGTCACGCAAACCGAGATTGTCAAGCGGCCCATAATGACCTACTTCACGATGGCCAGCTCGAAGAATCAGTCCGTCTACTCTGTGCTGATCTTCCCGGATCTTCCGACTTGCGAGATATGGGAGACGAACTGGAATGACGTTCACGATCTGTGGATTGATGACGTGCCGAGTGAGCGGTATGCGGTGGAGATGGTCGAGAACAAGACGGCGCCGCTGCCACTGGAGAAGGAGGATCTGGTTTTGATGGCCGAGCAGTGCGAACCACTCGCCACCATCGACTGGACCAGCCGGGACATTGAGCAGTTCTACACGCACACCGACCTCAACAATCGGCTCTCCGTCAACGAATCGCTTCCACTGACCATCGTCCAGCAGACTCATTTCACTCTCTCCGCCCGGATCACCAACTCTCGACAGATTGTTCGGATGATTCGGGTCGAAGTGGAAGGTGTCAATGGGCCGGATGCTTTGAAGATTGGCAATGTCAGACATTCGATAAACTCCAGAGGTCCCAAAACCTTTGACTTGCGGTTGACTCGAGATGAATCGATACTGCTGGATCATAGGAACATAACGATTGAAGTCATCCCGAAGGCCGCGCAGAACCTAGTCAAGATCAAGAATTTGAAGTTGTTCGGCTGCGATCGATCTGCGATGGACGAGTTCCAGCCCGTCTTCGAAAGAAAGCCAGTTCTGACACTTCCCAACAAGCTGGTCTACTCGATTGTCGAGTTCTCGATGCTTCAGCTCGACGACAATGAGTGGACTGAAGGCGTTGCGAAGAAGTTGTTGTCGCGGAAGATGAATCATCCGATTGTCGCTGGAATCTCAACCAGAGCTCTGGCTAAGTGCCATCCGATGAATGCGAAGCTGTTCGAGATCGTCGATGAGTCGTATCTTCGGGAATGGAAGGCGTTGGCGGCGTGGACTGAAGACGTCGGGATGAGCGAATTGAGGAAGTCTTATGTGGAACAGCTTCTCGAAAGAATGGAAGCTGTCAGAACCAGATGGCCATTGTTCGAGAAGACAGTCAAGAAGGAGTTTGGAAGTGTCGTCGGATTCGTGGAGTTGATGCGAGAGGAGATGTGCAAGATGCCGCTTCATCGCTGTCAACTCATGGCTCAAGCTATCGTGAAACTTGTCTTTGGCTTCCTGGCTCATGAAAACCCGGAATCCGAGCAGTTGATGCAGTGCTTCCTCGACATCTTCACTGATAACAAGACTTATCAATTGGCCAACGACATGAGATCCGCTGTCCAGGAGACTATTTCGCGATTCGAGCACGCTGTCAAGGAGGAGAAGGCGATTCTGGAGCGATGCGACGTCAAAGAGTACGGAAGACTCAAGAGCAGTGAATTCGCGGCGTTCTACGGCTCCCCGCGGATTCTGAAGCGGACCCCGGAGAATCTGGCGATTCTGAAGCTCATCGGAGAGACGGAGATCGATAGTGTGGCAGAGACAAAGTGGCTGGAGCAGTTCATCGCGAAGATTCTCGAGAAACTCAAAGAGGATCGGGCGCTGAAGCCGACGGCCTGGATGACGATCAGTGACTCGCCGAGTTACAATCTCTCCCGAGTCATCGCATCGTGTCTTTCGATCTGCTCCCCGGAAGTTATCAAGAGCCACTTCAACATGCTTATCAAACTGATAAAGTACTCGCCTGATAAGATGTACCCGCTGAACGAGGAGTCCTTCTCGAACTATGCCCTTCTGAGATCCTTGGAACTGCTGGTTTCGGTTTGCTTGGAGAAGAGAGCAGAGGAGCGAGATGCTGATCACAAGCCCTATTCGGAGATGCTGGATCAGATCGTTCAGGAGCTTCACAACATCGGAATCCGCGACTTTTGTTTCAACATCCTGGAAGTTGTCATCCCGCACTGGAAGGAGAGAGGACCGTCGACGTTCTCGAGGAATTCGGGAGATAACAGAAGAGTCTGGCTGCCACACGTTCCACTGGTCTCGTCGTCTGCGAATCCGCCGAATGCCGCAATGCTCAGTAAGTCTAGAATCTCCAAAGATCCTCTCTAATGCTCCCTGAGAATTTCCAGACTGGCCTGCCAACTCGGACGACGCCTACATCATCGCCTGCACCGACCTCGTCCTCCTCATCCCTCAACACCTTCAAGAAGTCGAGCGTCGTCGGATCTCGCCTCAAGATGACCGATGGATTCAGAAGCTGTGCCTTCTGGCGTCCCTCAGCACCGGCTGCTCGGCGTATCGTCAGTGCAAGAAGATGATTCTCGGCATGTGTCACGGCGACGAAGCGATGTACAAGACGATCCGCGACAAGTACAAGATGCAGGATCTTCTGCAGCAACTTGTGCAGAAGTACATGCTTGTCAGTCGTGAAGTTGGAGGTCATCAGCAGCTCACGGAACTCGTGGATGTGCTCGGATCCATCAGCAAGTTGGCATTGAATCGTGCGGATATGTGGAGAGACGTCTGCGTCGCCTACACCGACTGGCTCCTTCGACTCGCCTGCTACACCACCGACGTCGTCGCTTCCCAAGTCGTCGAGCTTCTGATTGTCGCTGTCCGTGACAGCTCTCACATTGGAATCCAGTTGGCTGACAGCATCATCGAGGCCAACAATGGAGTCTTCATCGAGAAGATCATCACTAGATTCTTGATCGGAAGGGATGAACCGTTGCGATGGACGATTCACGGAATGCTTCGATCCATTATCCAGTTGGCCAGCCGTCAGAACCAGTGTATTCTCGTCAAGAAGCTCTACTACGTCGTGTACCCGATGACCAAACATCTCGGAGTTCAGGGAGCTCAAATCGTCGACTTGCTCTGCGTCTACGCCACCCGAGTCTTCAGCTCCACGGAGCTCGTGGCCATGTGTCAAACGGAAATCGCCAAGATCCAAGAGCTCGGCACCAAACTCGACACGGAAGGCTTCCATGGATCCTACCGACTCATGACCGAGTTGGGTCTCGGCTGGAAATCGATCCAATTCGATCGCAACCCATGTCTCACCTGTTTCTCTACCAAAGGAAGCCACGAGATGGTCAAGGTGTCGTCGATCCGCTCCGACACTCGCTACTCTGCCAACACCATCATCTACAAGCTGATTTCCAACTATGAGATCTCGAAGGTTATGATCAAGCTGACGGACATCAAAAAGAGCAAGTCGATCAAGAAGGTCTCGCTGTACTACTCTGCCAAATCCGTCGAATCAGTGGATCTGAAGCTGCATCCAGAGCTCTGGAGAAAGTGTGCTGTTGTCAGTGTCGGGGACACCGAGACTGTTATCACCTTATCACTCGTCGTCCCCGTCGTCACATCCTCCCTTATCATCGAATTCGGCGAAGTCCTCGACGCCCGTGCCCCCAGCGACACCCACTGTCCCCGATGCTCCGGCCCGATTCGTCCACAATCCGGAGTCTGCGAGACGTGCGGAGAGAACGCGTTCCAGTGCATGAAGTGTCGCTCGATCAACTACGTCGACCGCGAGCCGTTCCTCTGTCAGAGCTGCGGATTCTGCAAGTACGCCCGGATCGAGATCTCGGCGGTTTGTCGGGCACTCCCTGGAGCACAGCATATAACGAGTGACGTGGAGAGAGGACAGTGTGTTCAGGAGATCACGCAGTTGCTGATCAAGATGGAGACCACCAAGACGAAGCTCTCGGGATACAGGGTAAGGATCCTCTAGGTCAAACTTAAACTTCTTTTCTTTTCCAGGCTGTCTGTGAGTCGCTCTACCTGCGCAACCGTCCCCTCGCCACCTACAAACTCCACGTCGAGAACAACCACACGTCGGAGTTCTTCGAAGCCAACGGCACCATGTCCGTCGATCAGCACTCTTTCCAATCCATCACCCTGCCCATGAACGCTCTTGCCAGTGCCATCCGTGTCCTGCATGCCGAACTCTGTCAGCAAACCCAACAACTCATGTACCTGCACGAGGAGCTCAACCGCTACGATCACGCCAGCGAGGTGTCCGTCGTTTTCCACAAGCCGCAGAACGTCGCGTACTACTCGACCAGCGAGACGTGCTTCGGATGCGTCTGCCATCAACTCCTCCACTCCATCGCCCTCGTCAGCGCTGGAACCGACGATGAGAACGCGTTCGATGCGATTCTGACGTCCGACGGATTCGTCAGCCGCCTCGGATCCTTGTCGCACACCTACGAGACCCTTCGAGAGGAATGCGAGGAGCTGCTGGTCCGGCTGATGTTCGCAAGAACCGATGTGACTTCGAACATTGAGAATCTCATCCAAACCGGTCAAATCAACTTATCAGTGATAGTAAAGTCACTGATGACTCCAGCGGATCCGACGTGGCAGCAGAAACTCAAGATTCTCATCCGACACGCCATCGAGAAACCCGATGAGAACACTTCTCTGCAAGCTCTGATGGTGCTGAACAGGTTCCTGGATATGGCGAAGAGCGTGCCGAGTGATGAACGAAAGAAGATCAAGATCACGCCAAAGTCCCACGTCATCCAATGGCTGACTTCTGAAGTGGAATGGACCGATTGCTGCTCCGTAGCCTCCACCTCCACTGCCCCGGCCACTCCGATCCCTTCCAACACCTACCAGTGGATCTCCACGTGTCTCTTCTCGCAATGGATGAATGTTCGCTCGGCCGCCAATCAACTCCTGGTCAATCTCTCCCGCCAGCACTTCCACGAGCCCGTTGCTCTTCTGATGCTCTGCGAGAACCTCTCCCAGCTCTCCGATCTTCCGTCGTCAGTCTGCGATCAGTTCATGAGCTCCGCCCACACCATCATGGACTCTTCTGTCAACACAAAAGCGCGGCTCTTTGTTCAGCAATTCCACGTGTACCTCATCAAACGAATCCACGAGGAATGCGTCAATCAGCACACCCAAAAAGTCTCACTTCTCTCCGACAACACCTTTGGAGAACGGCTTCGATGCTTCGTCGAGCTGCTCTCCCTCCTTCTCTCCGGATCCAGCATTGAGAACGTGCTTCTGAAGGCCGGTGCCGATGATCTTCTGATCTTCCTACTCCACTCTACGATCTTCCTGAAGCGCATGATGACCCGAAGAACTCGAGCCATCGACTCATCCCGGATCGCGCTGGAGAAGCTTCTCCGCCGAGTCTCGTGTCGCGATGGATCCAAGTTGATGAGTGTCTGCGTGGAAAGTCTGAAGATCGTGAAGGACGCGTCGACACTGGGCATCATAGTCGGCGTGATGATGGAGATAATGAATCCGCAGCAGGAGACGGAGGAGTCGTTTTTGATTCAAATCGAGAAAGATCCGGCTCAGGAGGACTTCTTGCAAGGCAGAATGATCCATAACCCGTATAATGTGAGTTTCTAGAATGTCCCAGGTGGCTATGACCTAGTTTCCTTGCAGAGTACCGATTCCGGAATGGGACCTCTTATGCGAGACATCAAGAACAAGATCTGTCGTGACACGGAAATGATAGCGCTGATGGACGACGACAACGGAATGGAACTTCTCATCGGCGGCAACATCATCTCGTTGTCGCTGAGCGTCCGCGACGTCTACGAACGACTCTGGCGCCGCAACAACAACGGATCGCCGATGCTGATGATCTACCGAATGCGTGGACTGATGGGCGACGCCGTCGAGACATTCATCGAGAACTTTGGAGTGGCGGAAGGTGTGCAGGAGAGTGAGGAGGACGAGCAGCTGGTCAGAATGAGCCATTGTTTGATGCAGTGTGGCGGGTTGGACAAGCTGATGAACCTGCTCACAATCAACATTGACTCGTCGTCGGGAAGATTCATGTTGGCGCAACTCCGCAAGATATTCGATCGGATCGTGAAGACGTCGGCGGGTCGGAAGGCGTTGGTTGAGCGGCGGATGGTGGAGAAGATGTTCAGTGTGATCAGAACGTGCTGTGCGGATGCGACGAACGAGTCGAAGGTTCAGATCGGCATGGAGTTGTACAAGGTTGTGGAGTTCGTGGTGTCCGACAAGAATGTGCATCCGATGTTGTCGGGGATTCTGGAGATGGACGCTTCTTGGTGGTTCGGACTTTTTGAGAAGCGCGGCAGTGAGGAGGGATCCACGACGGAGCTTCATCGGAAAACGGCGCAGATTCTGGATCAAATGACTGCGAACATTGGAAACATCGTGTTGGGATCGGATGATTCGGAGCGTGTCTTTGTCGAGATGTTCCCGAAGATTCTGAAGTGGAAGGCGATGGACTCGGATCCGGATCACTCTGCGAGTCGGAATCGCTTGTCGGAGAGGGATCGGACGATTCTGATGACCGAACAGCTCGCCACGATCGTCTCGAATATTCTGCAATCCGACAAGGGTGTGCAGCTGAAGCAGAAGATTCTGGATAGCGGAGTGATAGCGATGACGTGTCAGTATCTGATGAAGGACCTGCCGAATTTGTATCAAGCCACCGAGTCTGCGGAATGGAAGCAGTTCCTCACGAGGCCCTCCTTGAAACTGATCCTGACCATGCTGGCCGGACTGGCTCGTGGACATCAAGCATCGCAGAAGGAGATCGCCAAGACGACGCTGAAACTGATGCATCGACTCGAACAAGTCGCTTCGGACAACTCGATCGGCACGCTGGCCGAGAATGTGATAGAGGCGTTGAACGAGGACGAGGAGGTGCGGAATCAGATCACGCAGGTCAGAGAGGAGACGAAGAAGAAGAAGAAGGAGCTGGCGATGAAGAACCGGAATGCGCAGTTGAACAAGTTAGGAATGCACGTCGGAAGTTCCGGAGAGGTGAAGGTGTCGGCGAGGAATCTGCACAATGAGCCGAGTCTCGACGAGACGGATTCGCTGGTCTGCTGCATCTGTCGGGAGAGTGTCATCCGAGGAGAGAGAGCTGCTGGAGTCTACGCGTTCGCCGCAGTTGACCCAGATACCGGAAAGACCGGATCAGTGTCTATGATGGTCATGGTCCATCATGAATGTCACAAATCAGCCATCCGGGGCGGTGGAGGCGGACGGGCGGCCGATGAGTGGTCACGAGCCAAACTTCACAATGCCGGAGCAAAGTGCAACGTCATCACGCCGATCGCTGTCGCCGTGGCTTCGGAGCAGGCGTGGCGAGAGGCGATTCATCGATTCGAGACGGATGTTGGAAGGATCTCGGGACTGGCTCACGGACACGTCAACAGGAATTTCGTTTTTGTGGATATGTGCAAGTTGATTGATCGGTTCATTTATAAGAGGTGCGCGATATAGTGATTATTGTCAGTGAAATTAGCTTTCGCACGTGATGACCTAGATTTTTTACGTGTTGACCTAGATTTTTCACGTGTTGACCTAGATTTTTCACGTGATGACCTAGATTTTTCACGTGATGACCTAGATGTTTCACGTGATGACCTAGATTTGTCACGTGGTGACCTAGATTTTTTACGTTTTCACTTAGTTTTTCACGTGGTGACCTATATGTTTCACGTGTTGATCTAGATTTTTCACGTGATTCCCTAGATTTTTACGTGTTGACCTAGATTTTTCACGTGATGACCTAGATTTTTTACGTGTTCACCTAGATTTTTTGTTTGATGTCCTTGTCTTTCAGATCCTTCTCGAGCCAATCCGAAGGCGGTGGCCGTGAATCGAACATGCAGTACCTCGCCATCCTCCACCTCCTCGGCTGCTCTCTCTCCGTCGACGCCGACCCGGAACTCGAAACCCTCGCTCCGAACCATCGACTTCTCGCCTATCTCTTCACGGAACCCACTGCCGACGGATGGAACGAACAGAAGAACGACGTGTTGCGAGCAGGACTGAACGATGCGCAGACGAGTGGAGTCGCCGCGACGTGGGACGGATTCAAGCCGACACTGCTGACGTGGGCGTTCGTCGACATGTACTTCAACAAAGTCATTCCGGTTAGTTTGGGGTGAAGAATCACGGGAATTCTAGAAGCAAGGGGGAATCTGAATCACAAGATTCAAAACTCTAAATAACAGAATCTAGAATACAAAGATCCAAAATTAGGGACTTGAGGATTGGGCTCTATTCGGTAAAAGAGGTCCATTGAAAATCCATAGAGAAATTAAAAGGTCCATTGAAAAATCGAGGTCCTTTCGAAAAAAAGGTTCATTGATCTGTGAAAAAAAGCAAAACTCCGAAAAAAAGGTCAATTCGGGAATAAAAGGTCCATTGACCAAAACACCCATAATTTTCGGAAAATCACCATTCCCAGCTAAATTTTAAGGTCCATTCCTAAAAAAATCCACAATTTTCAGAAAATCACCATATAGAAAATCACTCAATGGACCTTTAAATTTTTCAATGGACTTTTTAATTTAGCTGGGAATGGTGATTTTCTGAAAATTTAGGGTGTTTTTGTCAATGGACCTTTAAATTTGGTCAATGGACCTTTTATTCCCGAATGGACCTTTTTTTTCTTGCAATGAAAACATTTCCTTCGGCCAATGGACCTTTTTTTGAATGGACCTTTGATTCCCGAACAAACCTTTTAATTTCTCTAAGTACCTTTTAATTTTCAATGGACCTCTTTTACCGTATAGAGCTTTTTTTGTTTTGTTAGGAAAAAAATCTATAAAATATGTTCGAGATAACCGGCACCGACCGCCCTGAATGGCTCCGCGAGCACCTCGGCGACACCATCACCAAAACGGCGGCTTTCGTCAACGACTTCGACGACAACGTGTTGCCCTGTGAGGATGCTGCCGAGTTCTGCGATGTGACGGGAGCCCCGCTCGACGAGGTCAACATGTTCCTGGCTCCACCTGCTAATCAATGATTTTTCTGCTGATTTTCTATTATTTTGACCCATTTTTTTTTATAGTTTTCATTGGATTTGTACAGTTTATCTCCCACCTCCCCCCACTATATGCTTGTATTCTATTTGGACATAAAAATTTCGATCATTGAGGGGGAATTAGCGGGACAGAATCAGGGAACGGACGGCTGTAAGAGGACAATCGCCCGTTCCTGATAGATAATTCAACCGATTCTGGATTTTTGGAGAAAAATGCAATGAAAATGACGAAATTGTGCCGAAAATCGCCAAAAAATGCTATAAAAAGGTCGATATTTTGCCAAAAATCGCCCAGAAACGGTAATTTTCGATAAATTCGCCGGAAAATGAGAAAAAATCCCGAAATACGTAAAAATTAAGGCAAAATGTTCGACATTTCAAGAAAAGGCAAGCAATCTGGGGTTTTGGGTCCAGGATCCAGAATCCACGTGGTACCAGCGTGATACCACCTTCAAATCTCTAAAAAAAAAACCGGAGAATGGAGGAATCGGCACTATCAGGTTCTTATGGAACTGATGGGGGATGTGCTTCGAAGCGAGAAACGACGGGGACGGCTCCGAAAGAGAAAGTCCCGAAGATCAGACAAACCTTCCATGAGGCCTTCTGATCCTCTTCCGAAGGAGCTATTTTACTGCTGCTTCGGAGAGGGAAAGAGAGAAAAGAAGGTAAAAATACAAGAAAAAGAGAATGAAGAAGAAGTCCGGAAATCCAAGAATCCACAACGATCCAAACTGGTCCCAGAACTTCCGGGGGCGAGTGGAAGATGAGCTGTGTTCACCGAAGAGAGGGAGGGGTGGAGCTTCCAAGCTGACTATTCTTCGCTTCTTCGGGGTGCCAGACTCCATAGGTCGATGTAGCTGCGGTAGAAGACGTCGGAAGGCGAATGAGAAACATCCAAACAAGAGCAGCGACACTTCCAAAGCAGACTTCGAGGGCATGGTAGTCATGCTGGAGACGGAGAGTTCGAGAGATCCAGAAGACGTCCTGTATGATGAAACAGAGGTGGTGATGGCGAAGGTGTCGACTCCGAAGCTACTCCGACTACACTATGAACAGCTGGACAGTCGAAGAACGGACCAGATGGAAGATCAGCAACGCGACGACGGGCTTCGGAACTTCCAGGAGCTCGGGCAGATTGAAGGAGTGATCCGAAGACGATGAGAGCCAGGACGTTTGCCTTGAGAAGTACGGGTTCTTCGAAGAGGTGCACAGCCTCGAGGACAGAAGATCCAGTATCAGGTTCTTATGGAACTGATTGAAGGAGGGGCATCCGAGAAGAGGAGCAGTGGGACAGGAGCGTCGTCATCGATGCTGTAGAGTTGGAGACTCCAACGTGATTTGATTCCTCGGCTCCAGAAGGTGAATGTTTGAAGTGAGCAGCAGCAGGGGCACTTGCCATCGGGGGCCTCGTTGAGAGTCAGCGGAAGGTGGAAGGACCGACGTGATTTGTTTCCGATAAGGTTGGTGACTCCTAGACGACGTCAGATAGAAGGCGTGGGCTCCGAAGGTGTTGAACGAGGCGACGGCTCCAGATCGATCCATTTCCAGAGATGGAAGTGTGCGGCTAGGACTTCTAGGCCTTCTCGTCGTTGTCTTCAGAATCATCCGATACAGCTTCACAGTCCGAGGAAGAACTCGAAGATTCGGTGCTCGCATTCTCACAACCGTCACTGTGAATCACGTCACGCTCTTCTGGCTGCTCATCGAGACGCCAGAAAGAGCACAGATGGTGAACTCAAAGCTGTGGGGGTAGGCGGATTCCAGAAGATGTCGTCACGTCGTCAAGCTTGAAAAAGTTCTCGAGATGTCTCCGGGCAGTTTGGACGGCTGATGACGTGACTGAAGCGAGTTTCTCGAGTTCTGGAGCGTCGAGGGAGAGGAGGGAGCTCAACTGCAAAATTACAAATGAAAAATAGAAAAATAATCTCTTTTTACCTATGAACAACTCTCCAAAAGACGTGTTTCCGGCGCTGAACAGACCATTTGAAGCTGTCGGCAGCGGAGTGGATCCGAATGGTTTTGGCCCTTTCATGGTAGAGGTGGCTCCGAACAGAGTTGGGGCGGGCTTCGGGGCTTCCACAGCTGGTTTGGATCCACCGAACAACGATCCTCTGAACGGTGGGATTGTGGAAGTAGTCGAAGAGGCCGATGATCCGGAGAACAGGGGTCCAGAAGTCGTCAGCGATGGGGCAGCGGTGGAGGTGTCTCCGAAGAAACTTCACTTCAGTTTCGGCAGGTTTTGGAGCTGTCTGAGATCCGAAGAGGCTGGTGGACCCGGGTCCTCCGAACATTGGAACTGTCGAGGTGGCTGGAGCAAGAACTGGGGGCTTGTCCGCGGAATTTGGAAGATTTCCGAAGAGAGATCCGACCTGGGTGATTTTCGGGACTTCCAGGAGGTTCAAGGAGGTAGTTGGAGCAGATGGAGCTGGGGCAACGATGGGGGCAGCAACTGGAGTTGGGGCTGGCGCCGCTGGAGCAGAGAATCCGAAGGCTGGAGCTGGAGTTGGGGCTGGAGCCGGAGCATGTGAAGTCTTTGGAGCAGCACTGGAGCCAACTCCGAAAGACACCGCCGGTCCCGTAGAAGCCGTCGGATTGAACGCACGGGCGCCGAAGACGTTGGAGCTCGCGGAGCGTGAGAGCAGCACGGGCACTTGTCATCTGAGGCGTTGTTGGACACGAAGCAGTCGGGACATTCCCAGGCGACACGGCCGGAAGATGGGGCTAGAGTTGCGGCTGCTGGGGCTGCTGGTGGTGGAGCAGAGACGACTGGAGCCGGAGCCACTGGAGCAGCTGGCTTGGAAGCTCCGAAGATCGATGTGGAGGAAGAAGTTCCGAATGCAGATGGAGCGGAAGATCCTCAAGCCGACTTGCTAGCTTCGGCCGAAGCGCCTTCCTTGGAGGTTCCACAGCATCCACATTTGTCGTTCTGCAAAATTCATTTATTATAATCAAAACTGATAAGGTGATAAAGGTACCGTAACTGGCCAGGTGGTAAAACACGCCTGGCATTCCCACTGAGCTGCGGCCGCTGGAGCTGTCACTTTCGGAACTTCGGCGATTTTCGGCGATGAATCCGTCGAGCTTTGATTCGATCCATTGGCAGTTGAGATGGTATCCGCGGATGTGTGCGGGCGGGACTCCTCGACTTCGTCTTCAGAATCATCAGAAGCCTCTTCTGATTCTTCAGAATCCGAGAAACTCGATTCCGAACTCGCCTTCTCGGCAGTCTCCTCACAACTATCACTGTCAGAGGTCGTTGTGCTCTTCTTACTGCTCACCGACGACACTCCAGAATCCACAGGAGCACTGAACGTGAACTGCAGGTTGTGAAGGAATCCACGTTGCGGAGCACTGCCTCCTGGAGTCGCTGTCCTCATCGTCAAGCTTGAACGTGTTCCTGCTGACCGTCTTGCCATCGGGCCCTTCAGAATCGAGACGTGCGACTTTTTCGGAGCCATAGTGCTCGATTTCGTGGGTTCTGATGTAGTGGTTGCGGCCTTCTTGGGTACTGGGGCGTCCAGAGAGAAGAGAGAGCTCAGCTGAAAGAATTTGGGTTGAAATTGATAAAAAATCATCATTTTTACCTCTGCCGACGCAAAATTCCCATTCAACGACTTCAGCGCGTATCCGACGACGACGAGGCTTCTCCATTCTTCGATTCTCCGCGCGTCCACATCAATTTGAAGCCCGTTTCGTTGATCTAGAGCCGATCTGATGCCAATGGATGCAATATCCATGAGGATTGGGGCTGGAGACGTCGGAAGAGGGTCGGAGGAAGAGTTGGTGGGTGCTGATGGGGCTGGAGCAAACCCCTTGATTGCTGGGACGTCGAGGGAGAAGAGAGAGCTCGACTGAAAGAGAATTGAGTTGGAATTTGGAAAAAAAACCAAGTTTTTACCTCCACCTCGTTCGGGAGGAACTTCTTGTCCAACTCGGTCGTCAGCCACTTTCCACTGGTTGTCACTGATGGAGTAGCGAAGATGTGGGGAGCCGGAGACTTGAGCCATATCTTGAGCTGTTCCGGGCACTGACTCTTGACTTATTCTCGACGATGTCATCTAGAATTCTGATGATAGAATCGTCTAATATTCCATGTTTCTTACCTGATTCCACCGCAGATCCGCTGTCAATCGGCACAATGTCTCGGAGGTCTCTTGTGCATCTCGGTCAGTTTTCACTTTCCAATGATTCACACTGATGGAGTAGCGAAGAAGGCGAATGGACCAGGATCTGCATAAACCTCCAGTTTGCTTCATTGATCTAGAGCTGATGGACTGAGATATCGAAGACTAGAGCCGATCCGGGCACTTCCACTGACTCTTGGTGTGTTCTCGACAATTTCTTCTGAATTTTTGACAATTGGATTGTCTAGAATTCGTGGATTCTCACCTGATTCAGCCCGCAGATCTAGCAGATCCGATGTCAATCGGCACAATGTCTCTGAGGAACGGTTCTGGAGACGTGAACAACGGAGGGCATGGTAGAGCTGGATGATGGAAGCTTGGGGGAGAAGGGAGAGCTCGACTGAAACAACTTGACGTTGAAATTTGAAAAAGAAATAAGTTTTACCTTTGAAAGCATCTGCATGTCCAACTCGGTCATCAGCCACTTTCCGTTGGTTGACACTGAAGTAGTGAGGAAGGTGTGTGGAACCGAAGACTTGAGCCAACTCTTGACTGATTCTCGCCGATGTCATCTGTAATTCTGATGATAGAATCTTCTAGAATTCCGGGAGTTTTACCTGATTCCACCGCAGATCCACTGGCACAATGTCGCTGAGTGATGAGGCTGGAGACGTGGGCGGTGAGCAGACTGACTGAACCGGAAGTGGACGCAATCGGGGACCTTCTGACATGGCTGCTTGGGGTCGTTGATGAAGTGGAGAGAGTTCAACTGAAAAATTTTGAGTTAAAAAAAAGAAAAATCGAGAATTTTACCTCTGAACAACACGACGACCTGCTTTGATGCAGACGGACGTCTTCGTGATCTGCTGATGGTCCTCTCCGCTTGCCTCGGTGGGTGGGGTGTCTGGAATCAGCAATGCAAGAGGTGACAAGGACAGATAAGGGTAAGATTACGAGAAAAACTGTCAAAAAATCGAAAAACGGAGCAAAAAGGAGACGCAACGAGACGAAGTGTCCCCTCGGGACCAAATGATGAGAATGAGACTCCCCCGAGGAGGCGGAGTCTCTTTTCGCGGCAACCTGATCACAAACACCAATTCGCGCGCACGCCAAGTGGTAGGGCAAACGAGGGGACCATGTGATCTGCCAAAAAGGTTGATATTGCAGGCCTGGGACGGCTAGTGGTATTTCAAAGGCATGTGATCTACCGAAATTATGCATCTGGGGGCTGGAAAATCATCTTGGCAGGCCTGGGATGCGCAATTTTTGTACATTTTTGGAAGGAATTTTCGGGAACAAGTCCCATTATTATTCACAGTTAATTTACTGATTGCCTTATACGATGGGTAATTCACAAATGTTGAAAGAAAACGAGTAAAGGCGATGGTGATAGTGGATTTGGGACATAATAAATTGATTTGAATACTTTTGAGAAGGAAGTTAAACACATAGAAAGAAGAAAAAAGTCACCGATTCCAGAGAAATCTTGGGTATAAAACAGTGCGACACATAAAAGGAAAAGCATAAATAATAGAAGATATTGAATAAGTATTAGGCGGTAGAAAGGGGGAAGAAGAACGTGATTTTACAGAATATGGATTCTTTGAAAGCTCCAGAACGCAAAAAGATTAAGAATTGAAAGTAAATTATTGGAAAATTGATTATTAATCTTTAATAGTTAGCAGTCGGCGAACAAGTATGGGTAGGCACGCGCCATTTTTCCGAGTTCATCTTTGCACGTCGGCAGTGGGCGGACCATTCGGATGACGGTTTTGAAGGATTCCAGCGACTTCCGAAGCAGATCTTCTGGTGACTCGTTTTTACGGTCGGTTTCCTATAATTATATCGACTGATTAGATGATTTCGAATGCTCGGAAACACAAAACAACCGGTGAACTTGTAGTAATTTTTCACGTCAAAACTCGTTTTCAGGGCTTGTTTTCGAATTTTTTAGGTCAATTTGAGTACATTCCTGGTGAAACTACTCAAAAAGTGATAGGAAAGCTTCCAGAGAGTCCATAAAAGCTTTTTTATGCTGGGCAACACTTGCAAAAAATTAGGCGCCAGTGCGGGGATCGAGCAAAACCCCTCTCGCACCCCACCTCCGCGCACTTGCGCTGCGCCATCGGTGACATGCCAGCTTACAAGTGCGAGGGCAATGACATAGTGCCACCCCCGCAAATTTTTCGAGCAGCACTTCCCCACACAAGCTTTTTAGCAAGGTTCCCTAGGCCTGAAAAGTTTTCTTATTATTCTGCTAGAACTTACATGAACAAGACGAATAAAGTGAGTGTTGAACTCGCTCATTCCACCACGCATCTCAGTTGGTATCAACGGGAGGAGAGACCCGAGAAGATTGCGAAGAAGCACAATCTTGATGGAAGTGCTTGTATCCTTCTGACGCATCTTCATGATCTCCTTGTAGAGAATGTCGTTGTGCAGATTTTCGACTCTCAGTCCGTTCTGATAGCGTTGTTGAAGGGCATGCTGCTCGGCGAGTCCCATAACCATTGTTGTGCCCTGTGGGATCGGGATTCCGTACTGCATCTGCATTCTCACTGGCGGCGCGACCTTGTCGTTCTCGTAGTCCTTCCACGCGTCTCTCATCTCCGCTTCAGACAACTTCTCGTCTTCCTGATTCGCGAACAGCGTGTCATGTTCAATATAATCCACGACGGCAAGCCGATTCTTGTGAAGCACATCGGCGAGAAGACGATCTTTCGGTGGAGCGTAGGTGATCTCGACTTCGGGATCCGACGGGGTGAACTGATAGAGCTCTGTCAAGTCATTGACAAGGTAATGCCGCTGAATCTGAGCCTCGTCGACGACACGCATCGAAGTGGACTCTTTGGTGACTTGTCTCTTGTAGATTCTCTCCTCCATGGTTCCCTGCGCAATGAAGCGGTAGATGTATACGGGCTTGGTTTGTCCGAAACGATAGACACGGAACAGCGATTGGGTGTCGTGAGATGGATTCCAGCAGGCATCGAAGATCACTACACGATTCGCAGAGACCATGTTGGTACCAAGTGAACCGGCACGCGTGGAGATGAGCATCAGACTGAAACAAGAGAAGTTTAAAGGTCACAACATAATGAATTCCTACCGAGCTCTGAAGTTTTCCGGGTCATTGAACGTCGTCTGAACTGCATCACGCTTCACGGACTGAACGGATCCATCGATCGTCATGTAATCTTCTCCCTCCAACCACGACCACGTCTCTCCTTCGGCATTCAGAGCTTCATGACCATCAGAGAACCACTGGCCGGTTCCGGCCATGAACTCGAGCATTCTTTTGATAAGAGACAATGATTCAAGAGATTGTGAGAAGACAAGCCTGAAAGATGACAGTTTATATCAGCAATTGAGTTCCCAGATAACTTACAGCTTATCACCAATCTCCTCACACTTCTTAATAATCTCCATCAGCAGAACCAACTTGTAGCTGAGTGTAAAGTCGTCTCTGTCGTCCTCACTGACCAATCCCAACTTGGCGAACCATCCGGTATACTCTGGTGGTGTTTCGGTATCTCTCAAATCCGGATCATCTCCAGCGAGTCTTCTGGATTGTCTGATTCCGTTGTTCAGTATATCCATCGCCGTGTCCTCCTCCTCGTCGTCATCTTCATCCACTATTCTCCGCTTTGGCTTCGCCGCCTTTTCCTTCTTATTTTTCTTCGACGAACCGTTCTTCTTCTTCTTTTTTGACTTGCCATCGTCATCAGAAGACACAACAACACTCGCGTCGGATTCAGACTCGTCAGAATAGCTAGCCTCCGATTCGCTCTCACTGTCATCTCCGTCGTCGATAAAATCCGCCTCCTCTTCTTCTTCCTCTCTCAAAACACGTTCTCTCTCGAGACGCGCTTCGTGAAGTATGAGCTGATAAGGATGAGTCCAGATTCTGGAGAGCATGTGATAGTCGGGTAGGAGCCGTTTGGAGAGACCAGTGTTCCCCACGACATCGTCCAAGAAAGCTCTGCAAATAATTGCTATCAACAGATCAATTGGGTTATCACCAACTGATAAAGTGCAGCCTGACGCTCAGTAAGTCGGACATTGATAACGTATTCCTGCTTCGGCGGGATTGCTTCGGTCAGCACACGATAGTCTTTTCTCTGAAAATTACAGAATTCAGGAACAACGATCAGATTCTGAATCACATACGTCAACACACTTCTTCAAATGCTCATAGAGCACGTGACAACGACGTTTCATCCACTTCACGTCGGCTTCTGAAGCATCTCGGGTTCTTCCACGATTGATAATGTTAACGAATCGGTTTCCGAACTCGTACTTGGTTCCTAGAAGTCCTGGCTTCACAAAGTTCACCATGCAATGATCTGAAGAATAATCACTTGTTGTGTACCTAACTCTGGGCAGTCTTACATTCCATAAGATTATTCTGAAGCGGTGTTCCGGTCAGACAGATTCTACGTTTCGTCAGAATCTTGACCATCGTCTTCGACAGCGCCGATTCGTCGTTCTTCAGCTTATGCGCCTCGTCACACACAATCATATCGGGTCCCGGGTCCTGAAGACATCGACGGAACACCTCCTTGGCTTTGGCGAGCTTTCGATTCCGCTGCGTCTTTGCCTTCTTCTTCTTCGGATCGTCCTCGGCCGTCAGAATACGGAAAAGATCATATCCGATGATCATGACACTCGGTTCTGAAATACTGGTCATATCGTGTAATCTAAACCCCCTGTCCATTATCCCTACTTTTCGAAGTGTGCCATTCGACCAGCGCATCCTGTCTGTCCTGAACCGTTTTGTAGGAATCCAGCTCGTTCACTTCAATCGTATCGAGCTCCTCGTCGTTGTCGACCAGCCACTTTTGAAACTCCTTGAACCAGTTGATGATAACGTTCTTCGGCACGACAACCAGCACATGCTTGCACTTCTCTCCGGTCTTCTCGTGCATCATGACAGTATGCAAGAACGTGATCACTTGAAGTGTCTTTCCGAGACCCATACAATGTGCGAGAATCCCACCGCTTCCCTCGGTTTGCAGCCGCTCAATCGACTCAATAGCGCATTCGTACATGAATTTGATTCCCTCGGCTTGATGAGGCTTCAGAATCCTGACGAGAGACGGGTGAACGGCCACGGGGACTTTCGGGTCGCTGGTGTTATCCGGATCCAGAATCACACTCTTCAGCTTCCGTTGACTAGAGGTTCCGGTAAGCAGCTCGGTCAGATCCTCTCCTTCCTCTAATTCAATACCATTGAACTCCTTTTGTTTCTGTTCCAACCGCTTCCGGCGCTCTCTCTCCGCCCGTTCAGCATCAACCGTCTCCTTGGCCAAGTCCTTGCTGTCCATCAGAATTCCCTTTTTCTTTTTCTTCTCTTCAGGTTCCGATTTCAACGAGGCCCGGGTCTTCTTCTTCACAGATCGCGAGGGTAGAACAATTGAGTCGTCTGATTCCGAGCCACTATCCCGTTTCTTTGGCTTCTTACTGATAGTGATCTCATCATCAGAGCTGTCGGAGAGTTTAGCAATCTTCTTCTTCGTCTTCCGGCTCACAGGCATCTCATCGTCCGAATCATCAGAATCTTGTATCTTTGTCTTCTTTATCTTCTTCTGAACTATGACTTCATCGTCAGAATCATAAGATGCTCTAATTTCCTTCTTCTTTGACTTTTTAGGCGCTTCATCGTCATCATTATCAGAAGACTCTTTGACCTCCTTCCTTTTCGGCCTCTTATCAGCAACACATTCATCGTCAGAGTCAACAGGTGACCGTTTCTTCTCCTTCTTCTTCGATGCCTTCTTGACCTCTTTCACGTCTTCTTCAGATTCCTCCGATTCTGATTCTTGAGCCTTCTTCTTATTCTTCTTGGACTTCTTGCTAACAACCTCATCTTCAGATTCTTCAGACTCCTCCTTCTTCTTCTTGTTCTTGGACTTCTTGCTAACAACCTCATCTTCTGATTCTTCAGACTCCTCCTTCTTCTTTTTATTCTTCTTATCTTTCTTCGAAGACTTCCTGACCTTCTCATCACTATCCGAATCTTCCTTACTTCCTCTCCTCTTCGACTTCTTGCTCACTGTCTCCTCTTCTTCCTCATCGCTTTCCTCAGAATCCTGTCTTCCCATGTTCGGTTTATAAGCGATCGACTCGTCGTCTGAAGAGTCCGAGAGCTTTCCCTTATTCTTCTTCTTTGACTTTCTGTCTCTGTCTCCTTTGGCTTCATCATCTGAATCCCGAGACTTTTTCGGAGGCCGTCTGAACAGGTAAAATAACAATTCCGCAGAATTCGTGATGTTCTCACCCTCTTCCTTTCTTTTTTGGCTTCTCATCTTCCGATTCATCTTCTGAATCATCACGGGAGGCCTTTGGAGGACGTCTGAAGTTAGTTTATTTAATTTAAAGTTCCGAACCCCTCTGCATACCCTCTCTTCTTCTTTGGTTTCTCCTCTTCAGAATCTGATGCCACCTTTGCCACTTTAGCCGCTTTCTTCTTCTTTTTCTGCTTTACTTCAGCCTCGTCATCCGATTCTTCGTCTGATTCAGACTCTTCTTCTTCTGACGATGCTGCTCGTTTTCTGAAACGGTCCCAGTTTCAAGTCGCAGTCAGAACCTCCCGAATACCTTTTCTGAGTCTTCCGTTTCGGCGCCGACGACTTCTTCGAAGCTTTCTCCTCCTTCTTTTTAGCCTTTTGCTTTTCTTTCAGCGTCCTAGCTCGTTTCTCCTTCCGTTCCTTTTCGATTTGAGCTGCCAGTTCTCTGTCCTCGTCTTCTATGACTTGGAGGCTAAACGAGATTTGGTTTTCCAGTATGACCCTCATTTTTTTTGGAACTCACTCATCAGATTCAGAACCGGCCGACTCTCCTTCACTACTGCTACCTCCCATTGGAAACGTCTGGAATTTGGGAAAATTAGGTTCAGAAATTTAGAAATTTAGAAGTTGGAATCGGAATGCGTCCAAGAAACTCTTGTTGAGTTTCAAAAAAACACAGGGCGCGAGAGACATAGAGACAAGTGAACACAGACGGAAGAGTCAACGAGTAAATACTGGAGGAGCAGAGAAAAGTGTGTCGAGAGAGTGCACGGGGACGAGAGAGTCCAGACTCGGAACGGTCCACCATAGGTGGATTGGAGATGCGCTGTAGCTGCTGCACAGACAAGGACACGGCGGAGAGACCGGCACGAACAGCCTTCGGCTCGGGAGACACGAGTCACACCAGCGGAAAAAGAACGGACGAGAGAGCATTGAAATGGTGGAGGGTGCCAGAGAAACGAGAGAGTCCGAAGATGACGTGTCATTTTGAAAAAAACAAAAGCTGCCCAATCGATATCCGCATTTTCGTGGTGGGACCCGTTCAACTTTCGGGTTACGGTAACCACTAGGATCCACGAAAATTGAGATGAGAATTGAAACAAAAGAGTGACCCGACACAGAGTCATTATGAACCGAGACTGGACTTGAGGGTGCTTATTAAACATTATTATAGGTATTACTTGTATGATTTTCAACAGAACAAGCAATAAAATGGAAGAATTTTTTTTAATTTTCAACTTTTTAAATTTTCAAATTTTATGAGTAGCAACCAAGCATGTTCAAAATTTTTTGAGAAAACATGCAGAAGTTTCTCTTCAAAAACTCCTGATATATCGCAAATCAATTTTTAGCTTAAAAATTCACAGAAAACAACGAAAAAGCGTGTGAAACAAAAGAAATTTGAAAATTTTGAAACTCGCAAAATTTTGATGTTTCGGATGCGCGTCATTTGCGGTGTTTTGTGTGCAAACACCGGCGCCAAACAGTGCAGCCAGCTGACTGGCTGGAAAAATCAGTGTTTATCAGTTGAAAAAGATCAATTTCATTTTTTCCTTTTGTTTATAAACATTTCTCTCTGAATGTAGGTCATTGGAGCTGTTTTTCTAATCCCTTCGCATAAATTGTACGTCTGTTCCGTGAATTTTAGACTTCCCCGTTCGTGCATTGTGTTGGAAAACACGAAAAACGCTGATTCATCAAAGTTTCACAACTGTTCGTCTCTCTTCCTCGCTTCCTTGTCTCTTCTCTTCTCACATGAACAAACCACCTGACACGAATTAGTGTTTCTTTTATAACTTTAGTGCTATCCCCTTGTTCCACTGCTTTCTCTCTTTATTTTTTCAAGAGCATCCAAGCCAATCATTGCATAATCGTGCTTATCCACACACATTCCCCATCGGAGCCTCCGAAAGAGCCCTGCATGAGCACAAACACGAGTCTACCGAAAGCCGTGCACATCGTCTTCGTCGCCTTTATAACCTCCAACATCTCGTCCTCCTTCTCAGCTTTCGGGGGCCATTCTTCTATCCCCAGTGTGTACATGTACACGTCCCCTCGGTCTTCACCGCCTCCCGTGGCCTTTTCCCCCGGTGAACGATGAGCGTGTGGTGAGTGTGGTGAGTGTGACTCGTTTTTTGCCCGCCTCGGGCACACTCACTCGCTTCGCGCGCTATCGCCCGAGAGGAGGGAAAGGCGCAGAGGCCGTCGGGGGAGGAGGAGGAGGGCAGCGAAAACGAAAATAACTGAATCAATACGTCGGTGTGGAAGAAGAAGAAGAAGGAGAAGGAGAAGACGACGATGAAGGCGTGGAAGGACCAGACACAGAAAAGAAGATGACGAGGGTGGGGCTTGCAGGCCTTCGTCTCCCCCTTCTTCTCCTTTTACTAGAGTCCCTCCCCGTGGGCTTTTCCCTTTTCCGGAAAACGAGAGTAGGTCTAGTTAACCTGCCCCCTCGCGTTTTCCGCCGTTAAACGTTAATTGTCTCGTTTTTTCCTGCAACTTCGGCTCCTTCCACACAACTTCTTTTTGTTGCTCCTCTTCTCCTTTTCTTTTTTCTTTTTCGTGCCCCGTAATCCACTTTATTGGATTTATTTGCAGAATAATGTCGTTCTCCGGCTTGAGGAAGCAATTCAACAAGGCCAACCAGTACCTATCGGAGACGATGGGCGCGGCTGAGCCGACAAAGCTCGACGATGTCTTCAACGACATGGAGAAGAACATCGACACGACGTACAACCTCATCACCGACGTCGTCGCCTACACCAACGAGTATCTGCAGCCGAACCCGGCGACGCGTGCCAAGATGGCCACCGTCTCGGCTCTGTCAAAAGTGCGCGGAACCACAAAGACGTCGCCGTACCCACAAACCGAGGGAATGCTCGCTGACGTCATGCAAAAGTACGGACAGCAGTTGGGAGAAAAGAGCGATCTTGGCAAGGTTTGTGCTGCCTTTTTTGGCTCATTCAACAAATATTTGCTCTGTTTCAGAGTCTGAACGATGCGGCGGAAGTGTACCGGCAGATGGCAGATATCAAGTATCAAATGGAGGATAATGTGAAGCAGAATTTCTTGGATCCCCTGATGCATTTGCAGAATAACGAGCTCAAGGATGTCAATGTAAGGTTTCTCATCCTTCATTCAGTGGAATTACTGCTTTTTTAGCATCACCGCACAAAACTGAAGGGTCGCCGTCTGGATTATGATTGTAAGAAGAGACAGCAGAGGCGAGACGACGAGATGATTCAAGCCGAAGAGAAGTTGGAAGAGTCGAAGCGACTCGCCGAAATGTCCATGTACAATGTGCTCAGCAACGATGTAACTAATCCCCTTTCCCCTCCCGGCAATTGTTCTGATTGTGTCCTTTTCTAGGTCGAGCAAATCTCTCAGCTGCGTGCGCTCATCGAAGCGAAACTCGACTTCCACCGACAAACGGCCCAATGTCTTGAGAATCTCCAACAGCAGCTGGGCCACCGAATCAAGGACGCCTCGTGCCGGCCCCGAGAGGAGCACGTGCCGCTTCCAGTGCTTGGCGACCAGAGCCGCACGCCACGCTCCAGGTACGGGACTATTACGTTCGGCATGATTGAGAGTGGCTATGTGCATGTTGTTTTGGTTAGAAAGAGACGGAAACTTGAGAGCGGAACATTATGATGAACCCCTTCTTTTTGAGAGCACTGAAGCATTTCATCATGTGCACATCGCGCTCTTTTGTGAAATGAAAGTGAAAAACGAGCGGAATATGTGTGCGCGAGACGCCGTTTGATTGATCACTTTTGAGAGAAGAAAAGATGGCATTTTCCGGGGGATCACGATCGGGGTTTTTAATGTGTCTTTGTTTGCTTTGCATGCTCGAAACCTTTTCCAAAACATCCCTTCAGTTTCAGATCACCGGCTCCATCGGAGATGACGCATAACTCTGCGCCAGGGGTAAGCAACCTACTGGAGCTAGATATTCACACAAAGATAGAAATTCCAGATGGGTCAAAATGGCGGCGGAATGGGAATGTCTCAAGCGCCACCATCGTACCAGGGACCACCGCCCGGCGGCATGCCACCACCACTGTCCCAGCAACAGAAGCCACAGTGCCGTGCTCTTTTCGACTTTGATGCTCAAAACGAGGGAGAGCTCGACTTCAAGGAGGGAGTCATCATTGAGTTGGTCTCCCAGGTCGATGAGAATTGGTACGAAGGACGAGTCAACGGAAAGACCGGCCTGTTCCCTGTCAGTTATGTGCAGGTTTTGGTGCCTCTTAAATAACTGCCTTTCCTACTCTTTACTTTTATTCTTCCCAGTCGCTTTTGTTGCCAACCCGCCATAAACCCCGCCCACACCCTTCACAATCTCACTTTCTGACTTTAGGAAACTGAAAAGTACCCCTATTTCATCTAGGTCACTTTGTGCTCTCATCCGCGTGCCGTAGAACTTTTTTTATTTATTACTATTTACATCCGATTGCTTTATTCCGCTTTCTCTTACCACTCTTCTCCCCCGATGCGTGAACTCTCCTTCTTGAAGCAATAAGAGCACCTACTTCCTAACCAAAATACCTTCTTGTACTCAACTCTTGTATTATCCCCTTGATTGCATTTATGATTATAGCACGTTAGTTGTCATTTAGCTTTATTTATTAGTAACTTATTGATGTGTCCTACTTATTTTGGATTAAATTCTTATGTCGTCACACACACACATGAAACTTACACCTTTTGTTGATAAGCTGCAACTCGAGTCCTTCAGCCGAAAAGCGGTATGATTTCAGAAGAGCCATACCACTTTGTACAACCAAAGAATTCGAGAGACAGATCTAGAAGAGTCTAGAATAGAATAGAAAATGCCAGAGGAATACTAGAGGGAATAGAAGAATATGCGGAATACTGTCTTCACCCCGCTCGCCCCGCCACTTTTATACCAACCCGCCGCCGAGGCGTTGATCAAAATCAGAGTGAAAGTAGGCGGGGGGCAAGTTGCAAGATGGACAATGGGCCCCCTGCTGGGCACTTCGAAGATCCGATTGCGCTGATTAACGGATCGAAACACTATTATTCTGAGAGGATCCGGTTCGCGAAGCATCACGGGATTTGAAATGGTCGGCCCGCGAAGATTCGAGACGTCGATATCGGACTTTTTCTCGAAATTCTGGAATTTTAGATCCGTCTCTATTTCTAATCTGTCACACATCTAATTCGGTCTATAGCTAAAGGAAAACTGAGCTTTGATGTGTCTCGTCAAATCGGAATCGGATTAGTGGAATGCTAAAGGTTCCCTAGTTTAGGACAACACACAAGTCGTACGATCATGTGAGATACTTTTAAAGATTGCTATCTGGAAAATGGGAAAACCGGTTTTCTAGGCGTTTCTAATGAAAATAGAAGACGTCATGGAGAAATTGGGGCTTGTTAGGGGCCCTGGAAAATGATAAAAACTAGGTAGAAATTCAGTTTTTCGTTACGAGACCGAATAGCGAAATGAGGAAGGAAACCGACAAGTTCCCTCCATCGACCGATAGAAGTGATTGATTTTTTGGAGAAGACCGCCCGTTTTTTTTTGAAAACGAATAAAAAACCGGACACTGCTGTGAGATGGTAACTTGGCGACACAGCGGGACGTCTGCGACGTTTCTCGGCACATAAATCAACAGTTTGTCACTGAGACGTGGAATCATTGCGAAATGTGTTGAGGGAAAGAATTGGGAATCGAATCGACTGGAAGGAAGTATAGAAATCAAACAAAAAAGGGAGTGGTCGAGTTACATTGGAGCGAAGTTTGAACTTGTGAGCACAATTATCGTGTGATTGATACGGGCAGTATTGAATTCGAGAGTGTGTAAAGTTCAAATTCCGACTTTGATGAGGGGGGCAGTCGGGCAAGGCTTTAGGAACACAAACTTGCGAAGATAGTTTAAAAAACGAGAGAACAACAAACTGATTATTTTATAATCATTAAAAACAGAAAAAACAATTGGGAAATTGATAAATTGAAAAAATTAACAAATAAATTTGAAATTCAAAAAGTAAGTGACTGTGCGGTGGAGCGCGCTTGCTACATATCCAGAAATTCTCAAATTTTCAGAAAAATGAATGAAACAACAGAAAAAGAAGTAAAAAGGAGCTTGCAATAAAGAAAAGGCAACAATTGAAACAAATGATTAAATTTTATGACATGCTTTTAAAACTCAACACAGTCAGTTAACAAAATTAACAGTCACATTTCCAAAAACAAACATGCCGTAAACTGTAATAGCAGCGTTCATGCCAGGAACAACCAACTTTGTCACAAAACGTGCCATCGAGTCTTTACATCTGAGAAGCCCCATCGAGAGCGGATTCTGAACCTCCAGTTGTCTCATGGATTCAGAATATTCAGAAAACATCGGATTCTGAATCTTCCGTAGAGTCGAAGATTCAGAAGGCACATTTGGTCGTGTTTTGCTGCCCAGACTTCTCGGCAAGAGTTGATCTATCGAATGAGTATTAAACACAAAGTGCCTCAAAAATCCCATTCTGACCACCCGATGCCTTGCGATCATATCCATCAGCTTGGCTTTCTCGACGTAAATTTCCAAATTGATCACACATCCTGTCTCCTTTTCACGGTATTTGAATTGTTTTCCGATTCGTTCAACTCCGTCGTAGAATGCTTTGATTGGCTCTGAGAGTGTCCCAGTGAAATGCCCCATCATTCCAGAGTCCCATTCCCATTCGAAATCGTGATTGAAACGGTAATGGCTGTTGGCCACTTCAACGAAATGACGAATTGTCACTGGAGCATTGTTCGATCGAGTTGCTCCATACATCGCAGTTCGCATCATATTGCTATATCGAATAAGAGTCATCATTTCGGGACAATTTTCCCCTGACATCCGGTGGCCATTGAAATAGAAATGTTTGGCCGGAAACACCCTTCGGATGTTACCTATCCAGTAGTAGTTGCTATTTCTATCATCACTGAACACGTCATTGAACAGTTTTGGTGCGTTTTCCAAATCAACTTCCACGTAATCCAGCAGAAATCCAGTCGAAATTCGAGTTTCCCGAGGATGTGGTGATGTCCATTGAAGCTCAGTGAAAACGCGTTCATCCGTCAAATGCTTCCGTTCCTCTCCGCGATCTTGCGATTGAAACGCGATTCCGAGCGATTTAACCCTCCAAGTTGTGCACATTTCCTCCAGAATCTCACGTGGTAGTGAACCATTCATCAGGTCACTCTGACCATTTCCGGTTGGCTTCGGGTCATCGTAAAGTCGGATTTGAAGGTGATCACAACTGATTCTCGAGTGAACATACGACTTCATCTTGGCCATTTGTCCTGCCCGATTGTCAAAAGTGAACTGGCACAATCCGGCGATTCTCCACAACAACTGATCATCCACTATCAGCTTATCAAAATGTTTGGGCGAACCGAAGAAATTACGGACTCCCCACAGAGATACAGTTCCGAACTCTTTCGATTGCATCGCGTACTTGCCACACCGATGACATGCTCCTTCGCAAAGCGCACTCATTCCTTTGAAGACGGTTAGAGTCGCTGAAAATGATAAGGGACCATTATCTAGGTCAGAAAGTGGAGTAACTTACCATCTTTGAGAAGAACATCCAAAATATGATCGTGTATTTCTCGAGCCATCTCCCAGCTTTCCAGTTTTCCATCCCTCACCACTTCCAAGCCTTCAACTTTCACTCCAGCTGTACTGATAAGAAATCTGGAATTATCAACTTTTGTTTTCTGGAAAGATGTTCTGTAAATCTCACTGAAAAAAGTCTCTGGGCCTCACAAGACACTCATTCACTCGGATCTTCGGCAAATTCTCGATTTCCACTTTGATTCGGACTGTTCCCAGTCGCAGTCGCAATTGACGGAGCACTTCTTGATCACATGTTTTAGTGATTAACTGATAAAAAGAGATTAGGGTTACAAAGGAGAAGAAAAAGTTAGTTAAAACTTCATAAACTTCAAAAACATAAATAAAAAAGGAAAACTCACTCGAAGCTGTATATTTTCTAATACAGTAATATTCTTCAGAATACCCTGAACGATTAGAGAATTGTTGAAACATCGATTACCAGCCGACATACCTTTCGCTAATAACCAGCAGAATACGGTTTCTGGTGTGTAGCGTAGAACCGCAACGCGACCGCAACGCAGGCCTTCTGAATCGAGCACGTCAGAAAGATGCCCATCTTACTGTATTTTTGGCCTAACGGTGCGGTGGTGCGCGCTTGCTATTTGCTATTCAGCCAATCTCAAATTTTGAGAAAAATAAAAGAAAAACCAGAAAAAAGAAGTAAAAAGGAGCTCGCAACGAAGAAAAAGCAACAATTGAGACAGATGTTTTAATTTAAATTTTTATTGCAAGGTGTTTTAATTCCCTGTTGTCAACACAGTCAGTTAACAAATAAATTAAAAAAATGTGATTGAAACTGGAAAAAAGATAGAGACAATACAAATAGTTGGCTATGAAAGGAGTGGAGGGGTTGGAGAAGATAAGGAAGAATACTAACATGGAACAGTTTCAGCAATAAAAGAAAAGTGGTTGGAGAGAGATCACATAAATAAAACAAGAATGAATGGGTTGGGGGTTGAGAGATATTGTTTTGCATGAGAATATAGTTGTTTTGAATTGAAAAAAGAGGTTTTTCCATAAAAATCTCAAAGAGTTTTAGACGCCCGATTTAGTGAGAAAGAGATGAGAGAGAGAGTGAGAAAAGCACCTGTGCAGCAATGGAATCCCGGCCAGGTAGACCCATTACGGCAGAAAGCGCCACGTTTTTAATAGTTTTAACAACAAAGAAAACATTTGAAAAATACTTGAAATCGACGAAAGATTACAGGAATTGCGAGATGATAACCGGAGAACGTATGGAAGAGATAGTTTTGGAAAGGGACACGATTGGATCAATATGATGCAACTTTTGAGGGGAAATTGAGCAAAACGGGAGTGGAGTTGAGAACTTTGAAACGATATGGGAGGGTTTACGGGTGTTTCGATTTCTTAGCCGCTGGCTGTTGTTGTTGTTGTTGTGCGGCCTGCGCTTGGGCTAGGATGGCGATTAGGGTCGCCTGGTCTTGAGACGAACCGGTAGCCATCGATTGATAGATTGCGGGATTCTGGAGCAGAGCCGCTAGAAGCATCGGATTCATTTCTTCCATTGCGGCGGCTTGAGCTTGGGCTTGGGCCTGGGCTTGAGCGGCTGCGGTGGAGGTGGAAGGAGTGGAGGCGCTGGCAGAGCTGGCAGTCTGAAAAATTGAAAAATGAGCTTCAGATTTGATAAATTCTGGATATTACCTGCTTAGAAGTCGGTGTGCTTGCTGCCTGTGCAGCTTGAGCCGCAGCTGCCATTGCGGCGATTGAAGCCACGCTGGCGGTGGAATTGGCTGCAGACGTCGTCGGCATGTATCCTCCGTAGAACATTGCTTGGATAGCCGCTGTCTGCTGGTACTGCTGCATCATCATGCTCAACTGAAGCATCTCCAGCTGTTGTTTGTTGATGGCGTCTTGCTGGCTGGCGGCTTGAGCGGCTGCCGAAGCGGCTTGAGCTGCTGAAAAACCAATTCATAAAGTTGTCATTGACCTAGATTCAAATACCTTTAGACTTGCTGCTAGTTGGTGTACTCATCATCTGTTGTTGCTGAGCACTTGCAGCTGCGAGAGCCAAAAGTTGGGCATTGGCGGCTGCAGTGGCGGCGGCAGTTGCAGCAGCAGTTGCAGATGGGGTGGAAGGAGTGAGTGGAGGAGCTGGTGTCTGAGCAGCAGATGGGATGGCAGAAGACGTCGAAGCCACTGCGTCAACACCGGCATTTCCGATCCGGTCGCCGTGAGCATTTCCCAATGACAACTGAGCAATCGCTGCACTGTTCGAGTGAACATTGTAGTCCGGATTGGCATCTAGCCACGCTGACAGCTCCTTAGCCTTGGGCCACTTGGCAGCAGCCAGAAGCTCTCCGGTCTTGCGATTGAACACTGAGACCATGTCGTCCAACTGAAGGCTGCCTCCCACTTTGATGTTCACAGTGGCGGAAGCGGATGGAGTCGGAGTGGACGAGGCTGGCTTTGCTTCAACCTTCGGAGTTGCCGGGGCGACCGGAGTGGCTGCAGCTGACGGGCGGGTGATTGCGAATCCGGCGTTCTGCAGGGCGAGAGCTACCAACTCGTTCAACACCTGCATGTCCAGACTCCATTCCGGATTTGCTTTGACGAACGCGGTGAGATCTCGAATTTGCGGTCGCTTCGACTCCGGAAGCTGTTCTTTTGTCGTCTTGTGAACCATCGGCAGTCGGGAATCCCTGGGCAGAAGGTTCAGATGACCTAGTGCGGAAAGGTCAACACCGGCCGCTTCGAGAGTCTTCACAATCTCCAACTGTTCGCTCTTCGAAAGTTCCTCGGCTGCCTGTGCGCTCGCAGTTGCTGCGGCCATCTGTGCAACAGCTACCTGAGCAGCTTGGGATGTTGAGGGGGTTGCAGCAGCAGGAGTTGCAGCAGGTGTTGGTTCCTTCGGAGCTGGCTTCGACTTCCTTGCAGGTGTAGCCGTGGCAGATGAGGCAGAAGACGTCGATGGCTGCTGACCGACCATTGCAGCAAGTGCCGCAGGGTTCATGGTCATTGCCAAGATCTGCAGGAGAGCTTCCTGTTGTGCAGCATCAGTAGAGGAAGCTGCGGCTTGAGCCATGGCAGCAACGGCGACTTGATTGGCAGCAGCCTGACTGGCAGCGGCTTGGCTGGCACTGCTGGCGCTCTTTGAGCTCGTGGAAGCAGTCGTGGCGGATTGTTGTTGTTGCTGTTGTTGAGCAGAAGCCGTGAGGATTAGCGCGAGCATCTGCGCCTGTTGAGTAGGCGTCAAATTCTGACCTCCCATCAACTGCGGCATCATCATCAACGCCATCAGCGTCTGATAGTCGCTATTACTGATCTGAGTGCCCAGCATTCCACCCAGCATCTGATTCAACTGCTGCATCAACCTCTTGTTCTGCTCCTGCTCGTTGTTCGGACGCTTCCTGCCTCCTTTACGCGCCGAGACCGCTGCGGCGGCTTGTTGTTGCTGCTGGAGGCGGAGGAACTGAGCCTGGGCGGCTGCCACGTCGGCCATCGCAGTCGCCTTCTTCTCGTCGGCTTCACTGTCGTTGATGGTTTCAACGTCGCTTGTTCCACACCACTTTCCAGCTTCGATAGTAGTCACAATCTCGAGGACACGTCGCAAAAGAGTTGTCTCTGAAGGTCGGACAATCTGAAAGTTAAAGGATTAGAACAAGAATCATTAAAATCAACTACCTTTGCGAAAGCAGGCTTGTTCAGAACATTGACAGCCAGGGATTCGAGTCCATGCTGATCGCAGATCTCAATCAGCTCCTTATCATGTTGAGTCGTCCAGCCACTCGGCATTCCAGTCGTCTCACACAGCGACATGTCAGCAACTGCCAGATGTTCAGCAAGAGTGTGCACCTTTCTCATCAGATGAAGCCGATTGAGCATTCTGCCTGCTCGGCGAGTACTCATCGGATCCACAGACATTGCTCGCTTCAGGTCGATCGGCTTCATATCACTGCTTCCCTGGGCCCGATTGCACATGGCCAGGACACACATCAGCTGCTCGTGGAGCTCCTCGTCGGCCTTCTTCTCCAGTGCTGGGGAGAACGCGCGGAACAGATTCCAATCAACGCCAGGACCAGGCCTGGCTTCCTTGATTCCAAAGGATCGGATCACCTTCATGAACTCTTGCTCCTCCCGCTTACTCCACTTGAGCTTCTCGTAAACCGGATCGTGAACACTTCTTTGACTGACGGCTAACAGCTTTCGGAATCGACCCCAGCAGTCAGTTACACTCGGCCAATTCGGGATGTTCTTCTCGTGGAAGCACAATGTCTCATCTGCCCGAATCGCGTCGTAGTTCTCAAGTCCGTGACGCCAACATCCGATCAAGAAGCACTTGTCGCAGTCGGCATCCCAGCCCTCCGTCACGACCTCCGAAGACGCTGGCATCTCCTTCAGCTTGATGTCAGTCCACTTCACAGCTGGATCCTCCACCAGATTCTTCTCGTCTCCAATGATGTGAGTCTCCAGATGCTTCAACATATCAATCTTGATCATCAGCTTGTTAGCGTGGCGGTGTACGTGACGTTGGAATGCGGAATCCAGTGCGAAACTCGGTGGATTGAACTCGGGAAGGGCTGCCCATCCTTGATGGAATGCAGAGATCGGACCACCCTTGATTGCCTTGTCTCCATTGGCTCCTGTCGGTTTGATGAGGTTGAAGATGAACTGACGGATCCGATCGTCGCCTCGGAACTCTCGAATGCAGTGGAGCAGCAGTGTGCGTGACATGTGCTCGATGTCCACCTCGGCAATCTCGAGCTCTCCAAACTTCTTGATCTCAGCCCACCGTCCCCATCCGTACTGCGCCAACACCTTCTCAACCTTGAAGTACTCTGCCTTACTGGTCGCCAGTTCATCCGGACGGTAGCTTGCCGAATAATCGGTGTCATCATCATCCTTTCTCCGCTTCCGATTCGCTCCTGGAGGTCCTCGTTTCCTCTTTCCACTTCCATCACTGCCATCCGAGTCTTCCTCATCAATCTTGTTATCCTCGAATCGCTTCGTTCTCTTCCTCGGCTCTTCAATGATGAGCTCTCTTCCATCTGGAGTGGCAGTGGCCTTCTCAACGTCGACTTGTGCCTTCTCGGCCCACTTTGTCCAGAACTCCGGATCATCAATATCGATATCATCTCCCTTGTTGTGAGTCGAGTTGAACGATGCCTTTGCGAACAGCGACCCCTTCTGACCAGCTTCCAACGTGATCGTCTGAGTTCTTCGCTGCAGAATCGTCTCGATGTCTTCCTCGTTGAACTTGGCCGACTCGTTCTCCTCGTCCATAATCGATCCGTAGGCGCCCTTCTTCAGCAGCTCCTCCACGTCCTTCTTGCTCAACGCAGTTCCCTCGGCCTTCAGAGCCGTCGTCGATTGAAGGACGGCTTTGTCGAGACCCAGTTTCAGCGAGGCCTTATCGAACATCTCTCGTTCGTAGGTGTTGGAAGTGATCAGACGGTACACCTTGACCAGTTTCTTCTGTCCGATACGATGACATCTGGCTTGAGCTTGAAGATCGTTTTGCGGATTCCAATCCGAATCGAAGATGATGACAGTGTCGGCGGCAGTCAAGTTGATTCCAAGACCTCCGGCACGGGTGCACAGAAGGAAGACGAAACGATCGGAATCTGAAAGAAACACGCATTGAGAAGGATCAGAGCCATATCAAAAACTCACTTTCTCTACTGAACCTGTCGATTGCGGCTTGCCGAAGATCTCCTCTGACGTTTCCGTCGATTCTCTCGAATGGATAGCTCATGCTGATCAGGAACTCCTCCAGAAGATCCAGAACTTTGACCATCTGCGAGAAGATCAGCACCTTATGTCCATCCTTTCTCAGCTTCGGAAGCAACTTTTCGATCAGAACCACTTTTCCGGAAGCTTGAACGAGAGCCTTATGAGCGAGAGTCTCCTCGTCCCAATTCGGATGGGCGGCTCTGAAGTCGTTCATGATCGTCTCCTCGGCGCCGTTGATAAGGAACGGGTGATTACAGCACTTTCGCAACTCCATCATCACGTTCATCAGGGATGGAGCCGATGTTCCTTTGCACAGGTGACTGAAGTTCCTCTCCAGAATCGCACGGTAGAACTTCTTCTGCATGTCAGACAGCTGAACTTCAATGATGGTCTCCTCCTTTGGTCCCAGTGACTTCTCGACGTCTTCTTTCAACCGACGAAGCATCATTGGCTTCAGAATCTCTTGAAGCTTCTGAACCTGATCGTCAGTCTGACACGATCCGAATTGCTCGAGGAAGGTGGCCGAGTTGTTGAACTGTTGGGGATGCAGGAAGTTCAGAAGAGAGAACAGCTCTTCAATGTTGTTCTGAAGAGGAGTTCCGGTGAGCAGGACTCGGTGTTCCATGCGGAAAGCCAGTAGTCCATTGACGAGAAGCTTGCAGTTGCGGTTCTTCAGGCGATGAGCCTCATCGATCACACACACTCTCCACGGGATCTTCTTCAAGAACTCCACATCCGACACCACCGTCTCAAAAGTGGTGATCAGAGCGTCCAACTTGACAAAGTTCTTCCTCCAGTTCCTCGATCCACTGTGTCTCTTGTCATAGAACACCTCATACTGCTGAAGTACATCTCTGGCAAGTGCACTTCCATGGTACACCACAGCATTCATATCAGTCCACGTCTCGAACTCTCTGACCCAATTCTGGATTGTGGAGAGAGGCACAACGATGAGGAATGGGCCACGGACTCCGTAGTCGTAGACTTGAGACAGGAATGTGATGGTTTGGACCGTCTTTCCGAGACCCATCTCGTCGGCGAGGATGCAGTTTTGACTGAAAATCATATAATTTGAATGGGAAACTTCTAGAAATGAGAACTTACGCATTGTAGTAGCAGTAGAGCAGCCAGTCAACACCTTCAAACTGATACTCTCGAAGTGAGTTTCCGTTCTTCCAGACTTTCGCCTGACTCAACTTCTTCCACTCCTCCGGTTCGGGTCTCTGCTTCTCTCTGATCTTCGCAGGATCTATGATCTGCCGACTCCTCCACACCTCGACCTTCTCAGCTGGCACAGTCTCAACGGCTTCCCACGTGACCTCATCGTAGCCAAGACTCTTCCACTTGATCAGCGCAAACTCTTGTCCGTCTTCTTCGGTGACCATATCGACGACTCGATCCACAACCACGTAGTCACTGTTGAAGTCCTCGTCGTCTTCGTTGTACGACGCCAGCTTCTTCGCTCGGAATCGCTTGATCTTTCCGTCGACTCGCTTATCAATCTCCAGAAGCTCTGCGGCGGTCTTCCATTCACAATGCACATACGACTTTCCTTTCCACTTGATCAAGAACTGCTCCACCTCGACCATCTCTGCTGGCGCCTCCGCTGTTTCTGGCTTCTCCGCCGTCTCCTCCTTCTCCTCTCCATTTTCCTCAACTTCTTCCTCCTTCACCACCTCCATCTTGTGCATCCGAAGGTTCAGAATCTTCTCAACGACGAGCGCATTCGGGTCTACAGCAGGCGCTTCCGTCTTGATCAGGAACTCTGCATCCTCGTCCGACTCGACGCTCCTCTCACCATCCTGCGAATCCTCTCCGATAAACTCTGACTTCTTCCGACTGCCACCGCCCTTCTTCTTCCCTTTTCCTCGTGACGGATAGAAGTCGTCGTCGTCCGAATCATCAACACTTTTCTTTTTCTTCTGCTTCGGAACTATCGCAGCGGGTCTCCTTGCAGACTTCTTCTTCGTGGAAGACGGCGTTGCTGTCATCGGCGTCGCCGGGGTAGAGGGTTCCGTGAATCCATCATTGGTGTCACTCGGCGCAGGCTCTTCACTGAGCTCCTTGAAGTCATCCTTGGTGGCAATTGAAGACAAATCATCTTCGTCCTCCTCCTTGACATCCTCCTTTGCCACAACTTCTTCTTCCTCTTCCTCGGGCTCTTCACTCAACTCCTTCTTCACATCCTCCTCTTCCTCTTCTTCTTCCTCCTCCTCTTCCTTCTCCTCCTGCACATAATCGTCATCCTTCTCATCCTCCTCCTCTTCTTCTTCCTCTTCCTGCTGCTTACACACTCCCGGGAAGTCTTCGTCCCTCAGCAGACCCTGCGATTCATCCACTCCATTCCCGATGGTCACGTCATTCTCGCTTTCCACCTCTTCCTCCTGAGCCACCTCGAGGTGATTACTATCCTCGTAAATCTCTCCGAGACTTCCATTGTTGTATGCCACCGCATCGTTAATCTCCGGCTCACACGGCTCCTCCTTCTCTATCGTCTCCTCGATTGTCGGCTCAATCTCGACTTGCTCGCTGATCTCTGGCTCAACCGACGGATTAGGCTCGGGTTCCTCGTGATGGTTGAGCTCTGATGGCATTGAAGACGACGACTCGACAACATTTGGATGAAAAGACGGGGAGTTGGAATCCGGCTCCGGCTGCTCGGGCTCAATCGGTTGTGATGACGAAGAGACCAAAGGATCAGCGACCGCAGGCGATGATTGACTTTGTGACTCGACGGCAGGGGCTTCATGAGTCTTCGGGTAGCTGGCAGCTGCGTAATCCGGATATCCTGAATAGGCAGGCTGCGATTGCTCAGCGGGCTGAGCTTCTCGTTGCATTTGGGAAGCCATCTGCATTTCCGAAGGTTGGGCGCTGGAGGTGCCGATGCCATAGCCGGATGGATGTTGCTGATGCATACTTTGCTGTGCTGGCTGTTGAGGTTGCTGCTGCTGCTGATGGTGTTGAGGATAGCCAGCCATCTGAAACATTCAAAACTAAACTGTGAACTGATAAGAGATAAGGACTTACATTCTGATGTTGTTGTGGATGTTGATTCTGGTACTGGCCATACATCTGCTGCTGCTGCTGCTGATACGGATTTCCTGCAGACACGCCGTTCTCGATTCTGCTGTACGATGGCGGCGGCTGCTGCTGATAAGCCTCCTTCTCCTCCATCTTCACCTGTGGAGCTTGTTGTTGAGGTGGCTGCTGCTGCTGCTGCTGTACAGGTTCCGGCGGCGGTTGTTGTTGTGTGGAAGGCGTCGGCTCCGGAGGGACAATCGACTCCTTGCTCTCCGTCGAGCTGGCTCCCGAACCAGTATACCCTTCGTGATACACTGATATCAAGGTTCGCGACTTGTCAGCGGCGGTGATGTTCAGCTGAACTTGGTTCCCAGTTTGATTCACATGAACCGGAGGAACTCCTGGATTCGGAGTCATGTGGGCCTGAGGCATCGCAGCTTGAGACGACGTTGGTGGAACTTGCGCCTGGTGTTGAGCGGCGCTCATGTGATACTGTAGCTGTTGTTTGTAGCCGTTCAGGTCGTTGTTCAGAGCCACGATCTTATTTTGAAGGTTAATGACTTCAGCCTCGCCGTTCGCATTTCTCGGGACGTTGTAGAGCTGGGTTATTTGACTCTTGTAATTACGAATGGTAGCCTCGTGTTGCTTGATGATGTTCTGAAATGTCAAAGTCACTTTATGAAGTTTGGCTTCAAGTAACACTCACCATTAGCTCTTGCTGTCCTCGGCTCCACTGATCATGCTGTGAACCCATACCCGGCATCTGCTGTGGTGGCACCGGTGGACCAGCCTGACTCGTACCGTATCCCTGATACCCTTCCCAGTAATTTCCGGGCGTCTGCTGTCCTTGCTGCGCATACGGATACCTCATGTGCTGTGGCGGTGGTGCGGCTTGCGGTGGATACTGAGCTTGCTGCGGTGGTGGTGGGTAGCCGGCTGATGTCTGCGGCGGATAACCGTACGGATAGGCCTGCTGGACTTGTTGAGCTTGAGGTGGCGCTCGCTGATGGTACATTTGCTGGTAGTTCTGCGGTGGATATTGGCCTTGTGCTGCAGTCGCGGGTCCTGGCCGGTACCCTTGCTGTGCAGGACCATTTGCTCCTTGATAGTGTGCTCCACCGTACATGCCCATTTGGTTCTGAAATTAGGAAAATCGTCAGAAGAAGGGCCAAGAGTAAAGCTTACCGGATAGGCGTTCTGTCTCATCATCGGGTTGTTCGACATCGCCGCCATCGACGCCATCGGATCCATTTGGTTGGCAGCTGCAGCTGCAGCCGCCGCGGCAGCCGCTTCTGCCGCCTGCGCCTTCTTCGACTTTCCGCGCGGTTTCTTGGCCGGTGGCGGTGGCTGCGCGGCGGCTTGTGCTTGCTGCTGTTGTTGTTGTTGACCGGCCATGTGCATGTGCTGCTGTTGCATCATCATCATTTGCTGATGGTGTTGCTGCTGTTCGTACGGGTTCATCGGCATTCCCGGTGGATACCGTTGCTGCTGTGGCACTCCCGGCTGCGGTCCGCCCATCTGAGCCATCGAGTAGTCGGCCATTTGGGACATTTGTGGTACATATTCATCGCCTGCAAAACACGAGAAATTCGTAGTCGGTCGTGGCGGTTTGGAATAACATTAGCTATCTACTGGCTACGAAATCTATTTACCTTCATCCATGTCTGATTTGTGGTGTGTAATAATATAAAGGGGTTATATAGGATTGCTGCAGAAAAAAAGCTCGGGGATAAAATGAGAGTTTGAAGCGGGAAATCGATTGCTTTACACACGTTGTTTGTCTCTTGCACTTTCTTTCTTGGCTGATTCTTCAGTTCACCAGCCGGTCATCTGAAATGAGAAAGATTCTGATGAAATCGGGGGTCGATGATGATTTGTGGGGTTGGAGAAGACGACGACGACGAAATGGAGAAGAACTTTCATGAAACGGAAACTTTAGTTTCGCAAAAAATGAGAACAAAGAAGGAAGTGTGTGTGTAGTAGATGTGTGGGAGATGAAGAGGGCAAAAAGAGTGAAAGACTTGTGGCCGAGAGGGGGGCAAGAGTTTTTGCAGATGTTATCAGAAGAGTGTTGTTCGATTCGAACCCTCCTCTTCTTCGCTTCCTCCAAAGAATTCAATTGATGTGAGTGGAAGATGGAAAAGGGGGGGGGGTGGTTGGTGCGTATGCAATGGCAATGGAAAAAAGCGATCGAGTAGTAGAGGAAGGAGAGAGAGTATGGAATGACATCAGAGAAAGAGAGAAGAGAAGACGGAGGCCCCCGACGAAGAACACAAGAAACGGACACACGGACAGCGACCAGCACATAGCCGGTGTCGCGCCGTCTCCACACAGGCTTCGATCTCTGCGAGTGCTGTTTGGTCGCTCGCTCTCTGCACACTCTCCCAATCTCTCGTCACCAAGTGCGCCCCTTTTTCTAATCGATGATGAGAAGGTGTTATGTGTGTGTGGCCGCCTCGGCGCTCTCTACTCTATATGTGTGCGCTTGGCCCCGCACCCACCCAACCCCCCGACCGAAGTAACGTTGTTGTTGACGAAATCGACAAATGATGGTGGTGACTGACCACACCACACCAAAAAAGTTTGCATTCACTTTTTGTCTCCGCGGAAACTGGGACACGGTAGGAAGTCTTCTCAGTTTCTATCTCTCCCTCTATCCGTTTTATAAAGATGGTCAACTTTTTATGACGTGGCACAGCCGAACTGTTGATCTTTAGGTTCCTTTAGAGTCTTTTGAGTCCCTTAGGGTCAAAAGTCAAGAAGCATGTGCAACCAACTTTTGCGTTTTTGTGAGAGTGTGTTATTGGCAAACGCGCACTCGTCCCGTCATCCGCCACATCTGCTCTTCTCGATTTCACCTGTTCTCTGATCGTGTTCTGACCACTGCGTCTTCTCAGCCCATACTACTATTACGCGCGGCCCGTGCGCGCACAGAGTCCCTCGTCTGTGAGTGCGCGCACAACACAGAGACACGCATGGGGAACTCATAAACACTCACACACGCGCACTCACACAGGCGAGGGACGCCTAGACAGGGGACGGGACAAGGCGGTTACGGGAAGGAGAAGGTGGTATTGGAGGGACGGATGGAGGAGGCAAAAACCGACGAGAAACCGAGGAGCGTGCGCATTTATGAGCGAGGTGTGTTCAGTTTACTCTTACGTCCCGATGAGTAGGGACAAGCGCACAGTCACTCAATGATAGCCACCGGTCGGTACCGCGGGCTGAAAATGATAAGAGAGAATGATAGAGCACTGCTGATAAGACAAGGTGTGCGGAATGGATGTAGCCGCCGCGGCCGCCGCACGAAATTTTGAGAAAACATGAAATGAAGAAGTGGAGCTCACGTTGATGAGGATGATGAGTCGGGATGAAGCGAGCGAAAGATGAGGGAGTATGAGCCAAACAAGATGCAGAAAAGGCATAAGGGGGATAATTTGAGGCCGTGAGACGAGGATCACGAGACGCAGATAGCACCGGGTTGGCTGTGGCAGCTGGTGCGGCCATTTTGGTCACTCCCGTGTTGTTCGCGGCTCTTCTCGGCTCTCGGCTCCATGTGAATGCCTCGATCGGCTAGTGAGAAGGGGTCGCCATAGGCGGGAAAGCGTGAAATTCGTTGTGCTCCTCCGCGAAATTCATTAGAAAGGAGCTTCGCTTCTTTCTCTGTCTCTATATATTTTCAGTGGAATAACTCGTGCGGAAACGTGAGAACCAAGGGATTCATTAGGCCGCCTCGATTCGAAGCTCTCAATTTTGTTGATTGAACTCTTGGATTTCTATGTCGACACTTTTTGCCGTTATCAGAAGAATTTTGAAAGAGAGAGAAAGGCAAATGATAAGGGGAAGTGGGCAAAGTTTACGGTGATTCGTGGAACGAACAATTGTCCTGCTGAATTTCATGTGGGGGCAATGGGGTGCTTGTATTTTCGGGAGCTACAGCTAGAGGGAATTCAAAGTTCTCACTAAATATAATACTCAACTACATAAACATTTTGGAATACAAAGATAGTAACGAATCGATGGGAAAAATAAGCTGCAAGGAACCAAAATAAGTATAGGAAAACATGTTTTGAGTTGGGAAAATGAAGAAAACAGGTGAAAATTTGAAAAAGTCAAAAATCAGTCAGAAGATTTGGTCATGGATCTGGAATAAATGTGTTGGTCAAACGAAACAACTTGGGACTGCTTGAAAATGTTTCTGATCTACTCTGCTAAACATTCTGCAGGTTCGTTTTCTCTGGACAATGAGAAATTAGGGAGGAAGTGGAAAAATGAGGAAAAATAAGGATTTATTTGTTTTTCTAAATATATTTTTGATTTTTAATAACTTCAGTTGCTTTTATTGAAGCCTTTTGGAGAAATTTGATGGCTTTTCCGGAACGAGACAAAAATTTTGCGATGGTAGCAATGCAAACGCGCTCCATCGCACTCTCACGAATAAAATTAGATTTTTCTGCAAAATTTCACTATTTTTCATCACAGTTTTTGAACATTTGTTGTTTCTTTTAGTTCCTGTCTATTTTCAAAATTTTTGTGACCTAATAATCTTATATTCCAGCCATGGCGACTCCCCACGTCAAACAGGAGGTCATCAGCCAGGGGGAAAGCGAAATGCAAGTCATGCAAATCGTTCAATCAGCCGTCGACGGAATCGACGTCGAATCCGTGACCACAATGACGCCAGGATTGACGCCAGTTGCAAGACAAAACGCAATTAACAGCCTTCTAGGCTCAAAAAAGCTGGTAATTGAGCAGGCACCTGGAGGAGTCATTCGACTCAAAGTGAACACTAGTCAGCAGATTGCGGGAACAGAAGAAGAACAAGTGGTATGTAAAGTTTAAAAACAAACATCTGAAAAGTGTCTGGTTACAGATTTATGGATTGGTCGAAGAATCGAAAACACGTGGAATCTGGATAAAAGAGCTCCGTGAAGGCTCGGGACTCAGCCAGCTGCAGTTGAAGAAAGCGTTGAAAGGATTGGAGACCAAGAAGTTGATCAAGTCGATTAAAGCAGTTGGAACGACGCGAAAATGCTATATCATATCTGATATCGAGCCAGACATGTCACTGACCGGCGGAACGTTCTACTCGAATCAACAACTCGATTCAGAACTGATCAACACGCTTATCAGTGTCAGCACTGCATTTGCCAACAGCCGACGGAAGCTCGCCATTGAAGAGAATCCGAATAATATCCAGTTGCAAAGAGAAGCCAGTTATATTCGGCCGCAAGAGGTAAGTCGAAAACTCCGAAACAAAAACGTAAAGTTCTGTTCAGATCGCCCAGTACATTTCCGAAAAGCGATTCCTGAACGTTCCCCTCTCCCTTGAAGACTTGGAAAAAGTGCTAGAAGTCGCTGTGCTCGACGGATCGATCGAACGAAGAGCCGACGGAAAAGTGCGGGCGTGTCCACCTCGTTCGAGCATCTCTCCACTTGTCTCGGTGCCATGTGCAGTGTGTCCAGTCGTCGAAGACTGCCGTCCTGGATACGTGATCTCTCCGCAAACGTGTGATTATATGAAGAAGTGGTTGGCCGACTTGTAAGCCACATTCTTTTCCCTCTTTTTGTTGAGTTTCTGTCTTTCTGTTACTGTCATTCTCATTGTTTCACGTATTTAAAAAATGCCAAAAAGTTGAATAAATCCCAGGTAGCCACAACAGTTCGATATCAAAAGTGTCCAGAAATTGCACAGTACATGAAAAAGACAAAAAGAAGCGAATCTATTTGTAGTTTCAGGTTCTCAAGAGCTTCCGGAGTTTCTTGAAAAGAAGCCGAGAACGCTTCAATCGCTGTTGCCACTGCCGTCATGTTTGCGTTGAATAAAAAAATAAAATATATAACACAAATGTATGCGGAAACAAACGAACCAACTCTGAAAGAGTCGGAAATCACTATAATATGCAAAAGGGATTAGGTGGTGTTGCTAGAAACCGCGGAAAAGTAACTCCGTGTGTCGGAAAACGAACGGTCGATTTCTAGCAGAGTGGTCTGAAACTAGGGTACAACAGGGGAACTCTGAATACTCGCAGGTTGAGAATTTTCTAGAAATTGTTGTGTAGATAGATTTATTAGTAATTACGGTATAAAACTTATCAATTCGTTTGATTCAAAAAATAGACGGGTCTGATTTCACAAGTACAGTACACTTCAAATTTGTTTTCGTGGTTGGTTCTTCAATTATTGCGGAAACTTTAACAAACATTTTTTTAGGTCTTCAGTATCTGCAGGTTGCCTGCCAATTCTTTTCAAATTACTGTGTACATAGAATTCGCTAGAATTTTTGATGTAGATATATTCATTAAGGTATAGACAGTTGAGCAATTTTTCTAACATTCAATAACTTTTTACCGTTGTCGTTCAAAACGATGCTACTCGGATATTGTTTTATTCCATCGTAAATTACGATTCGTAATTCTGAAAAAAAAAGATTAAATGTAGTCAAAAGACGCATGCCCCTAAATGTTCATCGGGTCTCGCCACGCTTACAGTAAATTTCGAGCGGAGTGTTGTTTACAATTCAAAAAAGCCGCGAAAGTCACAATTTCTCGTCGATTTTCCCTGTTTTTCCGCTGAATTCCAGCGATGAGCCACCGAATAAGGTTACTAATTTTCTTAATACTATTTTCTTTTACAAGTGGCTACGATATATTGGACCCTGACACGCGTAAGTCTCGTTTCCCCTTTTTTATCGAATATCGGACTATTCAGGACCCCTGCTCTCATTCCTGGTCGGGACGACGCCACCTTCAGAATGCATTTATGAGTGCACCGAACCCTTGAAGCAGCCATTAATCAATTTTGTCAACGAAGAAATAACAATGGAGTCGAAGGATGATATATGCAGGTAAAAAATTCGATTTTTGCCTTTTTCAAATATAAAATTTTCAGTGCTTATGAAAAAACGACCAACTGCATCCAAAACAATACCAAGTGCACATACCAAGATCGTCGAGTTCTAGAAAAGCTAATGTACGGGTTCCGGTGGGCGTGTGGCGGTCAGGGATACGACCCCTTCGAGCATATCAACCCCTGCATAGTGACTCTCGGAAAAGAAGTCCGGCGGAAGCAAAGTAAAGTGGTTTGCAATGTTCTTTCCATAAATTGAAATGTTTAGACTGCACGACGCAATGCCACGCCACTCTGAAGCGCCATCTGACAACAGAGTCCAATTTCCCCAATCTAATCGGACGATTCGAGCACACGTGCGAGTGAGTTCGTCTTTTTGCTTGGATCGATACTAATCTGGAAATCCAGGCCGCTCGCGTGCTTTTTAAACTGCACGGCGCAACAGATGAACAGCTACTGCCCCACCGGAGGAACGCGTCTTATCGTGAGTCCTAGCTCTTTTTGTTCCTGAAACTCCTCAACTTTCAGAACGTTGTTGTGAGCGCAATTGACGAGCTTGTCAACGAGTACCGGAAAGCGACGCGGGTAGAGAAGATGTACATCAAGAAATTGGTTCCGGATCAGTGCGCACTGTTCTTCAGCGAAAAGGAGATGATGAGGCTGCGATTCCGAGCAGAAGCTGTTTCGAAGGAAGAAGAAGGAGGAAGTGTGCTCCTGGTAGTGTCCATCATTGTCGCAGTCTTGCTGGGGACGATCATGCTAAGTTGTTGCTGGTAGTAAGTTTGCAGCATTTGATAATGGAAAATCGCTAATGTTCAGCTGTGCGACACGTAAGGAAAGAGTAACAAGAATATCAGAATGGCTCCACGAACATGACCGGGTAAGGCGGCGAGAAGAACGACAACACTTGGTCCGTCGGGATATCCGGAATGTCCCGGAAGGCATAAGCCAGGGGGATATCGAAATGCAAGTCATGCGAAACGTTCAATCAGCCGTCGACGGAAACGACGTTGAATCCGTGACCACAATGACGCCAGGATTGACGCCAGTTGCAAAACAAAACGCAATCAACAGTCTTCTAGGCTCAAAGAAGCTGGTAATTGAGCAGGCACCTGGAGGAGTCATTCCACTCAAAGTGAACACTAGTCAGCAGATTGCGGGAACGGAAGAAGAACAAGTGGTATGTAAAGTTCACAAACAAACATCTGAAAAGTATCTGGTTACAGATTTATGGATTGGTCGAAGAATCGAAAACACGTGGAATCTGGATGAACGAGCTCCGTGAAGGCTCGGGACTCAGCCAGCTGCAGTTTGACGAAGCTTTGAAAGGATTAGAGACGAAGAAGTTGATCAAGTCGATTAAAGCAGTTGGAACGACGAGAAAATGCTATATTATCTCTGATATCGAGCCAGACATGTCACTGACCGGCGGAACATTCTACTCGAATCAGCAACACGATTCGGAACTGATCAACACGCTTATCAGTGTCATCACTGCATTTGCCAACAGCCGACGGAAGCTCGCCATTGAAGAGAATCCGAATAATATCCAGTTGCAAAGAGAAGCCAGTTATATTCGGCCGCAAGAGGTGAGTCGAAAATTCTCAAAGAAACACCATCATAATGTTCTGTTCAGATCGCCCAGTATATTTCCGAAAAGCGATTCCCGAACTTTCGCCTGTCCCTTGAAGACTTGGAAAAAGTGCTAGAAGTCGCTGTGCTCGACGGATCGATCGAACGAAGAGCCGACGGAAAAGTGCGTGCGTGTCCACCTCGTTCGAGCATCTCTCCACTTGTCTCGGTGCCATGTGCAGTGTGTCCAGTCGTCGAAGACTGCCGTCCTGGATACGTGATCTCTCCGTAAACGTGTATATATGAAGAATATATGAAGAAGTGGTCGGTCGACCTGTAAGCCACATTCTTTTCCATCTTTTTATCGAGTTTCTGTCTTTCTGTTAATCCCATTCTCATTATTTTACGTATTTTGAAAAATGCCAAAAAGTTGAATAAATCCAAAGTGTCCACAACAGTTCTATATCAAAAGTGTCAAGAAATTGCGCGGAACATGAAAAAGACAAAAAGAAGCGAATCCATTTGTAGTTTTAGGTTCTCAAGAGCTTCCGGGTTTCTTCAAAAGAAGCCAAAAATTCTTTCATCGCTCTTGCCGCTGTCGTCATGTTTGCGTTGAATGAAAAGTAGCATTCAGTTTATATTTGAAATATTTATAGTTGTAAAGTGCATTCCGCTGTAAGGCTAGCTCCGAGAAAAAATTCTTAGTGGCGGATCATCATAATAAGAATTTGAGTATCCCCAGAGCAACATCACAACCAGCAGCGTCGGTATGTAGGCTAGATAACAGATTGATGCCCAAATGATCTCTGAACCAGAAATTTCGTAAAATAAGTACAGATACAACTTGTAACATAGTGAAAACAATAATCCAAAGTAGCCAATATAATAAATTATCATATGATGCTCCATAATCAACCAATCGTAGATGGAGCAGAGTGACTCAGTAGGCAAGTTTGGGTACTTCTTCTTCAAAATCGCCATTGCAGAATCGAACATTTTGAGCAACCAGGCAAGAACATCGATGTATCGTAAGAAAAATCTCTGGATGAGACCAAATTTTCTCTGCAAATGTGTGTTCTGAAGATAAAACTTTTACTGCTTTCTCACTATTCTTCCATCGTCGACTTTAATGATGACATGATCAGGAACAACCGTGTAGAATCTTGCCGGAGTGAGAATGACAAGATCTGCATTTTCAAGTGCAATGAATCTGTAGACTCTGAAATCGAAACAGATTCTCAAATGGTGATAAAGTGACTCTTCACCGTCCAGCGTATGTAATTTTCTCCATTTCAGGAAGTTTAGAGTCTACTTCGTCGAAAAAATGGACAATGTCTGAGACATGTACAAGTACACTACATCCGATGGGCTGTTTCGCATCCAACATTCCCTGAAATCATAAAGTTTTACTTTATATTTCGGGGTTCAAGACCTGAACAATCTCCATGAAATTTTTCTCACGCTGTGAACTTGTAACAGGGTCTTTCAATCTCCACTTCTTGAAAGGCAGCTCCCGAATAAACATCGATGGGTCGGGAACCACCCCCCAAAAGTGATCAATTTTTAGTTTCTGAATAACCAGTTTCGAGAAATTGCAGAACTTGCGATACCTTACCATTACATCTTCCATCAGTTCACTAGGATTTGTTAGCTCGTTGATCAGATGGAATCCTTTGAACATGTTTTCCGAAAGAGGCGATAGAGAGCCAGGCTGATAATCATAGGATACACACATATCCATGTTGTTGATTTTGACTGAACGGAAGGCATCAAAACTAGCGAATGGTTGCTGGAATCGGATAATGAATTTGGCAGAGTAACATCAATTCTCACATGAATTCTTAGGGTTTCTATCTTCACATCACGGGAGCTTAATTGGAGTTCCAAAATCTTATTCGCAACTTCATGAAGTTCATCTCGATGAAAAGCTATTGATTTTCCATTAGGCAACTTCAATTCATATCTAGAAACTTTCCAACGGATTTCCCATTTCCAGGAATCAAAACGGATAGTGATGGAGTCTTCAGAATTTTTCAGAGACACAAGTTTATAATTGGATTTGCTGTATTTCTTCGGTAAAAGTAACATCTCTTCTTCCATCGTGTGAATAATAATAGTACACGCTGCTGCGCTTCGCAGAATGTATGGCAAATGGGAGACGGCGTGCTCACTGCGGCATCACGTCGTCTACGCGCTTAATGAGAAGATATTGATCGCACGCTGCTGCACAAAAGGTTTTCTCCATCAGCTTTCGCATTTCCATTCCGTTCGCTCATGTCAGCAAACGCAGCTTTCTCCATCTGTCCATCTGCTCGTGCGGTCAATATCCTCTCATTATGCGCATAGACGACGTATAGTTGCATTGAGTACACGCAGAAGACGTGACGCCGCAGTGAGCACTTCGTCTCCCATTTTCCACCCATTCTGCGAAGCGCAGCAGCGTGTACTATTATTATTCGCACGATGGAAGAGGAGATGTTACTTTTACCGAAGAAATACAGCAAATCCAATTATAAACTTGTGTCTCTGAAAAATTCTGAAGACTCCATCACTATCCGTTTTGATTCCTGGAAATGGGAAATCCGTTGGAAAGTTTCTAGATATGAATTGAAATTGCCAAATGGAAAATCAATAGCTTTTCATCGAGATGAACTTCATGAAGTTGCGAATAAGATTTTGGAACTCCAATTAAGCTCCCGTGATGTGAAGATAGAAACCCTAAGAATTCATGTGAGAATTGATGTTACTCTGCCGAAATGATTATTCAATTCCAGCAACCATTCGCTAGTTTTGATGCCTTCCGTTCAGTCAAAATCAACAACATGGATATGTCCGTATCCTATTCTTATCAGCCTGGCTCTCTATCGCCTCTTTCGGAAAACATGTTCAAAGGATTCCATTTGGTCAACGAGCTAACAAACCCTAGTGAACTGATGGAAGATGTAAGGTAAGGTATCGCAAGTTCTGCAATTTCTCGAAACTGGTTATTCAGAAACTAAAAATTGATCACTTTTGGGGGGTGGTTCCCGACCCATCAATGTTTATTCGGGAGCTACCTTTCAAGAAGTGGAGATTGAAAGACCCTTTGGAAGTTTCACAGCGTAACAGTAATTTCATGGAGATTGTTCAGGTCTTGAACCTCAAAGTAGAATGTGAAACGTTATGATTTCAGGGAATGTTGGATGCGAAACCGCCCATCGGATGTAGTGTACTTGTACATGTCTCAGACATTGTCCATTTTTTCGACGAAGTAGACTCTAAACTTCCTGAAATGGAGAAAGTTACACACGCTGGACGGTGAAGAGTCACTTTATCACCATTTGAGAATCTGTTTCGATTTCAGAGTCTACAGATTCATTGCACTGGAAAATGCAGATCTTGTCATTCTCACTCCGGCAAGATTCTTCACGGAAGATGGAGGTCATGTGATTATTAAAGTTGACGATGGAAGAATAGTGAGAAAGCAGTAAAAGTTCTATCTTCAGAATACACATTTGCAGAGAAAATTTGGTCTTATCCAAAGATTTTTCTTACGATACATCGATGTTCTTGCCTGGTTGCTCAAAATGTTCGATTCTGCTATGGATTTTTTGGAGAAGAAGTTCCCAAACTTGCCTACTGAGTTACTGTGCTCCATCTACGATATGTTGATTCGAGAGCATCATATTATAATTTATTTTATTGGAATCTTTGGATTCTATTGCTTAATATGGAACATGTTATGTCAGTACTTATTTTACGGGATTTTTGATTTAGTGATCATTTGGCTAGTAATCTGCCTACTAGCCTACATCCCGACGCTGCCCGTTTTCGTGTTCTTCTGGAGATACTCAATTTCTTATTATGATGAGCCGCGACCGAATATTTATTCTCGCAGTTAGCCTTACGATGAGAGGCACTTTACAACTATAAATGTTTCAAATATAAACTGAACTAGACTGTTCGGCCGGCTCCGCCGGCATCCAGTCTTGGTTTTTTGACTGGGAGCCGGCTGCGCCGTCTCCCCAGAACGCTTTGGGCTTACTCCCACTTTTTAGGAATCGAGAAAAGTGCGGAAGGACGGACAGACAAACAAACAAACCACATTATTGCTCTCAGACTACAAACTACAAAACTGTGTGTGTAACTTTGATTTTTTTCACAAATTTCATAAGAAAAAGAGGACTACAAATTGGCTCATGGTGATTATCAATCCTTCGCTATCCAAAAAATTTTTGTATATCAAATTTGAAAATCCTAGGAAAAACGTTTTTCGACAAATTTGGGCACCCGAACCCAAAACCAGAAATGAGAATTTGCAGCGGAAGACGATTTTCGCCATTTCAACCGTTAGAGACCCAAAGAACGACTTTTCTGTACTAAAACAGCCTGGAAAGAAGGAATATCGAATTAGTTTCACTGAAAAATGTCATCTTCACCCTGAATTTCAAATGTGAAATTTTTGAAAACTTAAAATTGGAAAATGACCCGGATTTCGAATAAATATCATCGTTTCACCAGGATATTCCGTTTCCTTGTGAAATTCCGCGTCTTTCTATATATCAAACTTGAAAATCCTATGAAAAACGTTTTTCGACAATTTTGGGCACCCGAACCCAAAACCAGAAATGAGAATTTGCAGCGGAAGACGATTTTCGCCATTTCAACCGTTAGAGACCCAAAGAACGACTCTCCTGTAGTCCAGAACTCTGCGCCGCTGCACCAAAGGGTTATTCCATGAGCTATTCCATTTCCATTCCGTTCGCTCATGTCAGTACGTGCAGCTTTCTCCATCTGTCCATCTGCTCGTGCGGTCAATATCCTCTCATTGTGCGCATAGACGACGCATCGTTGCATTTGTGTGCACGCAGACGACGTGACGCCGCAGTGAGCACGCCGTCTCCCATTTGCCATACATTCTGCGAAGCGCAGCAGCGTGTACTATTATTATTCACACGATGGAAGAAGAGATGTTACTTTTACCGAAGAAATACAGCAAATCCAATTATAAACTTGTGTCTCTGAAAAATTCTGAAGACTCCATCACTATCCGTTTTGATTCCTGGAAATGGGAAATCCGTTGGAAAGTTTCTAGATATGAATTGAAGTTGCCTAATGGAAAATCAATAGCTTTTCATCGAGATGAACTTCATGAAGTTGCGAATAAGATTTTGGAACTCCAATTAAGCTCCCGTGATGTGAAGATAGAAACCCTAAGAATTCATGTGAGAATTGATGTTACTCTGCCAAATTCATTATCCGATTCCAGCAACCATTCGCTAGTTTTGATGCCTTCCGTTCAGTCAAAATCAACAACATGGATATGTGTGTATCCTATGATTATCAGCCTGGCTCTCTATCGCCTCTTTCGGAAAACATGTTCAAAGGGTTCCGCTTGGTCAACGACCTAACAAACCCTAGTGAACTGATGGAAGATGTAATGGTAAGGTATCGCAAGTTCTGCAATTTCTCAAAACTGGTTATTCAGAAACTAAAAATTGATCATTTTTGGGGGGTGGTTCCCGACCCATCGATGTTTATTCGGGAGCTGCCTTTCAAGAAGTGGAGATTGAAAGACCCTGTTACAAGTTCACAGCGTGAGAAAAATTTCATGGAGATTGTTCAGGTCTTGAACCCCGAAATATAAAGTAAAACTTTATGATTTCAGGGAATGTTGGATGCGAAACAGCCCATCGGATGTAGTGTACTTGTACATGTCTCAGACATTGTCCATTTTTTCGACGAAGTAGACTCTAAACTTCCTGAAATGGAGAAAATTACATACGCTGGACGGTGAAGAGTCACTTTATCACCATTTGAGAATCTGTTTCGATTTCAGAGTCTACAGATTCATTGCACTTGAAAATGCAGATCTTGTCATTCTCACTCCGGCAAGATTCAACACGGAAGATCCAGGTCATGTAATTATTAAAGTCGACGATGGAAGAATAGTGAGTAAGCAGTAAAAGTTCTATCTTCATATTTCACATTTGCAGAGAAAATTTGGTCTTATCCAAAGATTTTTCTTACGATACATCGATGTTCTTGCCTGGTTGCTCAAAATGTTCGATTCGGCTATGGCTTTTTTGAAGAAGAAGTACCCAAAATTGCCCACTGAGTTACTGTGCGCCATCTACAATTTGTTGATTCGGGCGCATCATATCATAATTTATTTAATTGGATTCTATGGATTGTGGTTTTTACTATGTTACTTTTTATATCAGTACTTAATTTACAAAATTAATGGTGTAGAGACCATTTGGGCATTAATCTGCTTCCTGGCCCACATCCCGACGCTGCCCGTTTTCGTGTTCTTCTGGAGATACTCAATTTCTTATTATGATGAGCCGCCATCAAGTATTGTTCCTCGCATTTAGCCTTACAAGGCACATTACAACTAAATGTTTCAAATATAAACTTGTTGCTCTCACAATCAGTCTACAAACTACATTTTAACTTTGATTTTTTTCGCAAAGATTATAAGAAAACGAGATTTACAAATTGGCTGATGGCTATTACCAATTCTTAGCTATCCAAAAAAATTCATTTCAAAATTTTCCCATGAATATCATTTTTCCCGAAAATTGGATCCAAAATCCATTTTCCATTTTTGAGATTTCCGAAAAAGTAAAAGTCTCTCAAAGGTTGCATGTAATTATATGGATCGATAGGGAATTTTACGCTGATCAACTTTGTCAACTGAACCTAATCACGAAAACTTCTAAATTTCGAGAATTTCCAATAGATTCACCGGATTTCTCACAGACTACAAACTACAAAACTGTTTGTGCAACTTTTATTTTTTTTCGCAAATTTCATAAGAAAAAGAGATCTGCAAATTGGCTCATGGCGATTACTAATTCTTAGCTATCCAAAAAATTTTATTCCAAAATTTTCTCAAACCACTGATAACGTGATAGCCAACATCTCAATTTCCAGCACTCAAAAATTCATTTCAAATTCTCATTCCCATCACCAAAATTTCCAAGTCATTCCTAGTCTCAATACGACATTCGACCATGATTATAACAGTTGTTATTTCGATGCTTATCGTTATGTCCTATCACTTTTTTATTGTTGGCTGCTCCAAATTCCGAAAGAACAAAAGACCGGCGGGGGCGGCGTCGAAGAGCCAGATGACGGTGCCGGCGACGAATGTGTTGGCCAAGGTGGGATTCTGAATTCAGAAGTTCGAATCGGGAGGTTCAATTTAGACTCCTGCTGGCGGGCCGAACGAATCCCGACAACACACAATTGTAGAGAGAGATGACGGTGATTCGATCCGAACGAAAGCCGGAAATAAGAAGGGCAGTAAAGAGCCGGATTCGACGTAAGTTTCTAGAAGAAGTCGATGAGTTCAATGAAGTTTTGTGCAGAGACGACGCCTTCAAAGATCTCGCCGCCCGTCTCGCCAAAAAGGAGAAACCCGACAAGACGGTCGACTCACTGTTCGGCGACGATGACGAGAACCCCATCGCCGCGTTCCAAATGCCCGAGCGACCCGTCGTCGATGCGAAAAAAGAGGGAGCAGCGTTCGAGAACATTGTAGAGATGGAGAAGAAGCCGGTGACATCGAAACCGAAGAAGACCCCGGCAGGAAGTACACCGGTTGGTCCACCGGCGACTGCCAAGGACAGGTCCGTTATGGAGGAACCGGCAAAGTCGAGAATTTCTGGCAAGAAATCTGTGAAGAAACCGTCGAAAATCTCGCGGCGGGATGAAGCGGTGTCAACTGATAAAACACAGTCGGAGCCACGTGTCAAAGTACACGGAGAGGGTGTCGAGAAGACACAGATGGGGACTCTCGACGAGACGGATGTGGCGAAGACGCAGGATGCGAGAACGACTGGATCGGCGTCGGTTCGGAATAAGAAGAAGGATCTTGTCAGTTTTCAAAAACCCTTTTCTCCCAATTTTCACTTTCACATTTCAGAAACCAAAGCCGTAGCATTCTACACTACTCTACTGATCTCTCCCATTATCAACAACTGTATTTCTGATTAGAACCAACTAATCATTCTCTCTGCTTATGTAATCAAATTCAATGAATATTCAATTCACAAATCTCCATCTCGTTTTTGCCTGTTTTTTATTATTATTCGGTGGATGCAAACACATATTTGCACACCTATATTCATCGAGTGCGTCCTATTGAACTGCGGATCTCATGGCCATTTTCATGCCCGTTTCGCCCAAAAATTCGATTTCTTTAGTTGTAAAGGTTTGTTTCATTTACAGAAAAATTGATTCAAGAACCCATCTTTAAATAAACACCTTGCTCTAATAAGCCAGAAATATAGCTATTACACAGTTTGCTCTACTGCACTTTACCAAAGTTACCATTTCCGACGTGCCCTCGCCCTAGTTGAAGATTTTACCGAATTAGCGTGTCGCTGCCACGTCATCCACCCCCCAAATGAGCGCGAAACTCCCCAATCCTACCCATCAGTACAAGATGCTTTACGAACAGTCTCCGCGTTACGCCGGCTCCAGAATGGTGTTCAAGTACTTGTTCCTGTTGCTCTCCGTGCTTCTCGTCGTCTACCTTCTTCATAAAACTGATAAGGTGGGTGTTATCAGATTGTGAAGACAACTGAACCTTAGATTCAGATCTCTCATGGAGAGGTTACTGTATTCCGACGCTCCGCCAAGCTGCCAAAGTTCTTCGAAACGTGGCATTCGTGTGTTCGCACAAAGTTCTTCGACGAGAAGCTCACTTTGAAGGAATCCTGGCAGCAGTTTGCCAGAATGTCGAAAGAGTGTGACAAGGAGGCGGCGATTCAGGAGAACTTGCATGTTGCTAAGTTGATGAATCGGGATGAGGCAAAGTTTGCGATTTACCCGTTGGGAGTGAGTGGATTCTTGAATATGAAAAATCGGCTCGTCTTTTAGGCAAGCGTTGAGAACATCTTCGTGACACTCGGCATCGGGTTGGACATCACTGCCGAGCAAGAGTTCCAGAAGCAGATGATGCAACGTGGTCACAACGTGACCTTCTTCGGTGCTGACCCAATTGTGGAGGGCAACTCGAAGTTGTACTCCCAAATCGGCACCTACTTCCCTTATGCTGTCTCGGGATCCGCTGGCTTCACAAAGGCCAGTGTTCTTCTCAATGGATCGTATAAGTGGATCTCAGTGGCTTCCATAGACATCTACTACTTTTTAGGCGAGGTTCTTAAGAAGAAAGTGAGATTTCGTACAGATTCTCAGTGTCTTACCGGACAGTTTCAGTTCATCGATCATCTCTGGATGGACGCCGAGTACGCCGAATTCGAGCTGTTCGACCTGTTCTACAGGAACGGTCCGCTGGACAAGCTCAACATCGAGTTCTGTCAGATGAGTCTGGAAGTGCATCAGGTGGGCGACGACGTCAAACAGAACCAGTTCCGCACGTTCATCAAACGGCTCATCGACGAGCGACGCTACGGATTCTTCCTGTCCGAGTACGTCGGACACAATCGCATCTGGCTCTTCAACATGGACAGCGAGGCGTGTGCTCACAAGTATTTGGGAAGATCTCAATAGGTGTTCTGTTCACTAGATGATGTGATTATTTGTTGTTTAATCATCGAGAGGTTGTTGATAATTCCGAGTAAATAAACGTGTTTTTGAATCAGAATTGTCCAACTCCATTGGTGTCTCTCTCCAGTCTCCTCCGATTCTGCTTGCCAGATCGAAAAGATCGCTTGTCTCCCGTAGCATTACGTGCCTGAAACCCTGCCGTCGTCCGTATCGCCTCCGAAATCATTTCAAAAACGAGATCCGATGGGTATCTCTCGGAACAATCCGCGACGATGTGCCTTTCGGAGGATCATTGTGACAGCGTAGTTCAGCTGAAAGTATGGTGCCGCCCTGTTTGCGTTGAATAAAAAGTGTCATTCAGTTTATATTAGAAGCATTTATAGTTTTAAAAAGCCTTCCGCTGTAAGGCTAACTGTGAGGAACAATTCTTGGTGGAGGATCATCATAATAAGAAATTGAGTATCTCCAGAGCAACACGAAAACGGGCAGCGTTGGTATGTAGGCCAGGAAGCAGATTGATGCCCAAATGATCTCTAAATCAGTCAGGTCGTAAAATAGTAACCAAAATGAAATGTAACAAGTTAAAATATAGAGCCCAATTAAATAAATATTGATATGATGCTCCCGAATCAACATATCGTAGATGGAGCAGAGTGACTCAGTGGGCAAGTTTGGGTACTTCTTCTTCAAAATGGCCATAGCAGAATCGAACATTTTGAGCAACCAGGCAAGAACATCGATGTATCGGAAGAAAAATCTCTGGATGAGACCAAATTTTCTCTGCAAATGTGTATTCTGAAGATAGAACTTTTACTGTTTACTCACAATTCTTCCATCGTCGACTTTAATGATGACATGACCGGGATCTTCCGTGTAGAATCTTGCCGGAGTGAGAATGACAAGATCTGCATTTTCAAGTGCAATGAATCTGTAGACTCTGAAATCAAAACAGATTTTCAACAAGTGATGAAGTGACGCTCTACCGTCCAGCGTATGTAATTTTCTCCATTTCAGGAAGTTTAGAGTCAACTTCGTCGAAAAAGTGAACAATGTCAGAGACATGTACAAGTACACTACATTCGATGGGCGGTTTCGCATCCAACATTCCCTGAAATCATAAAGTTTCACGTTATATTTCGGGGTCCAACACCTGAACAATCTCCATGAAATTACTGTCACGCTGTGAACTATCCGAAGGGTCTTTCAATCTCCACTTCTTGAAAGGCAGCGCCCGAATAAACATCGACGTGTCAGGAACCACACCCCAAAAATGACCAATTTTTAGTTTCTGAACAGACAGTTTTGAGAAATTGCTGAACTTGGGATACCTTACCATTACATCTTCCATCAGTTCACTAGGGTTTGTTAGCTCGTTGACCAAATGGAATCCTTTGAACATGTTTTCCGAAAGTGCCAATAGAGAACCAGGCTGATAATCATAGGATACACACATATCCATATTGTTGATTTTGACTGAACGGAAGGCATCAAAACTAGCGAATGGTTGCTGGAATCGGATAATCATTTTGGCAGAGTAAGATCAATTCTCACATGAATTCTCAAGGTTTCTATCTTCATATCACGGGAGCTTAATTGGAGTTCCAAAATTTTATTCGCAACTTCAAATATTTCATCTTTGTGAAAAACTATTGATTTTCCATTTGGCAACTTCAATTCATATCTAAAAGATTTCCAACGGATCTCCCATCTCCAGGAATCGAAACTGATAGTGATAGAGTTTGCATAATTTGTCAGAGACACAAGTTTATAGTTGGATTTTCTGTATTTCTTCGGTAAAAGTAACAGCTCCTCTTCCATTGTGTGAATGATAATAGTACACGCTGCTGCGTTTCGCAGAATGGGTGGCAAATGGGAGACGGCGTGCTCACTGTGGCGTCACGTCGTCTGCGTGCACACAAATGCAACGATACGTCGTCTACCTCGTCTGTGACGTCTACGTCTACGTCATAATGAGAGAAAATTGATCGGACGAAGTGACTGTGCGGGCTGATTAGGAATTATTGAAAGCAGGGTCATTTTTTTGCTGTTGTTTGTTGTTTCAGCTACCGTTATACCTCATCATGATCCATTCAATTCCTCTTTCTCACAATTTTTATTGATTTCCTTCTAATTTATCCACTTTTTTCAGGTTTTCTTCTAACAAAACCAAGGATAACTGGGATGAAAAACCTCAAAAAGTGAGTTTTTCCGAAAATTTCCTATGAAAAAATCAATTTTTACAGAAATTGAGCCATCAGAAGACGGCGACGGATACGGATTTTGCTGATGTTTGGATTGAATTTTAAAAAATTTACTGTTTTGAAAAAAAGTGAGTTTATTACATTACTACTTACTACTTTATTATTACTTACTATTACACTACTTACATTCGATTCGGTTCTTTTTCAGTTTCGGAGAACTCGAGAGGCAACTGGTTGCGAAACGCATCATGAAGTCAGCAAACGCATTCACAAATTTCGAGCACACGATGTTCACGTACGCCGACACCGTTCTGCCTAAAGTATTGGAGACTCAAACCACCGATCTCAAAGTCGGAGGTGAGACTCCGTAGAATGATTCAAAGGAAAGTGAGAACGAAAGGAATGGAGATGCGCGATTATCACGAAGCTCGAGGGGACTTTGGCGAAATCTGCCAGAACGATGAACATCGACCCCGACGAATTCCTGAAGACTTGCGAACCGAAAGACTATGTTTTCGAGTTTCCGGAAAGAAATGAAGAACCGTAAACGAGCACGACCATCTTTCTCCATGCGACGTCCTCGAGCCAGCCATCAGCCAAAAAGCAGAACACTTCCCCTGCTGCTTTCAATCTCAGAGTCTGGACAAGAAGCATGGCAAAATCACTTCGACGCAATCGTTCTCTCAATTGTAGTCTCTCAATTCTTTCCACTTTAATAAATATTGACTTCTCATTTCAAGAGAGGGGACAGATGAGCCGTTAAGGAGTGGTCATTAGACAATGATGCGCGTGCACCCTCACGGTGTACACAGGTAAACCAGGATGGATGGAGTATGATCCATAAATAGCTCAAAAGCGATATGAGCTGAATATGGCTCATCGATGAGTCATTTCCAAACCATCGTCAAATCATTCCTTTCGGTGGGCTAAAAGTGAGTGAGTTCACCCATATCCCGTCATGATCCATCAAGGCGAGGCGTGTGCTCACATGTATGTGGAAGGATCTCAATAGGTGTTCTATTTACTAGATGATGTGATTATTTGTTGTTTAATAATCGAGAGATTGTTGATAATTCCGAGTAAATAAACGTGTTTTTGAATCAGCATTGTCCAACTCCACTGGTGTCTCTCTTCTGTCTCCTCCGCTTCTGCTTGACAGATCGAAAAGATCGCTTGTGTCCCGTAGCATTACGTGCCTGAAACCCTGCCGTCGTCCGTATCGCCTCCGAAATCATTTCAAAAACGAGATCCGATGGGTATCTCTCGGAACAATCCGGGACGATGTGCCTTTCGGAGGATCATTGTGACAGCGTAGTTCAGCTGGAAGCATGTCGTTCCGATCCAGACCTGTGAATCTTTTCCTGATCATCCTGCTCATATTCCTAACTATTGTTCTTCTCTACAGTCAGGTAGACGTCACGATTCTGAATTCTGAATACCGTATCACTTTTCAGAAGAAACCGGAAGAAAGTGATCCAGTAGAAGTTCGGCCGAATGTCGCAGTCTTCAACAAATGGAGTTCTTGTATGAAGGAAAAAGCGCTGAACGAGACGGATCACAAGGTGTTCTGGGCAAAGTTCCAGTTGTGGACGGATGACTGTGATAAGTGGGCGGACATTGACAATTTGGGTCTGGTGCCACTTCAGAACAGTGATGAAGTCAAATTCGGATTGCTGCCCGTAGAGGTTGGAAGTGCGCTCTACCGTGACTATGGAAAATTTTCAGGGAGAGTTCGGCACGGCCAACACTCTAGTGACTCTGGGAATCGGGAAGGATATCGATGCAGAGCTTTTGTACAAAACGGTGAGTAACACGTCCCTTTTTGATTCCTCCGATCCACCGTAACCCGAGACAATAATCTTCCGAAACAGAAAGCCAGTCCCTCGTCACCTCCGGATCCTGCCGAGATCATTTCGGAAGATATGAATCCTTTGAAACAGAGAATTCCAGAAGATGAACGAAATCGGACGGAACTTGACGTTCTACGGAGCCGACCCGATCACCGATGTCAATGCCGATCTGTATGCCCGCATCGGAAAGTACTTTCCGTTTGCAGTGGGCGGCGATGCCGGATTCTCGAAGGCCAGTGTTTATGTGAACGGAAGTTATGTGAATCGAGACGTGGTCCACGTGGATTTGATGTACTTTTTGGATAGGATTTTGAAGATTAAGGTGAGCTTGACCGACTTTTTCGGAAACGTTGACCTACTTTCAGACTTATGATAACATTTGGCTAGATGCCGAAGGTGCTGAATGGGGACTTCTGGACATCTTCTACAAGTTCGGGCGACTCGATGAACGTGGAATCCGCTTCTGTCAAATGAGCCTGGAGATGCATCAGCCATCGGAGCCCCAACAGTTGCAGTTCATGCAGATGATCAAGACGGTCGTGCGGGAGGAACGCTACGGAATGCACAAGAATCGGAACGTCGGCCACATGAGGATGTTCCTGTTCAATTTCGAAGATGCGTATTGTGTTAGGAAGTTCCTCGCGAAACATTTGTACGAGTGACCGATAATTAGTGTCTTATTCGTTTTTGCTGTCTGTTCAAATAGGAATAATAAACTTTTTTTTTTGAAATCTTTCGTGGCGAGACCCAAAGTGGGTGTGGCTTCATCAGTTTCAGTCAAAACTTGTTTTCGTAACGAGACCCAGTTTCATGTAATCTTTTGAAATTCAGAACTTCGAAAGATCAGGAAGAAAGGGGGCGTGGCCTCTGTGACATCATTCTAGTTTCTGAAAGATTAAAAATTCTCCAAAAACTCACAAATCCACCTCCCGAAAACCAGAAATTCACCCATTTTCAAAAAATTTTCGTGCCCACCTACAACTAAAAACCGGGCCCCCTTGTTCCCCTTGTTTCAAAGTTCCACCTGAAGCAATGATCGTTCCCGATGCCTATCGAGCAACCTGTTCCCCCCGAAACAATCCCCTAATCGTCTCCGGAGATGCGACGCACCGACAACGTCGCATTAAGGCACGATCTGTTCCGTGAAGAAGCACCGCCGAAGATGGTTCGTTGGACACAAGCACTTCCCATCGCCATCGCCTTCTTTTTCGTTTACTCAATTCATTATTATCGGAAAGTAGGTTAACCAAAATTACAGTAATCCAATGATTCATGTTTCCAGCACCACCTAGTCTCACTAACCGAACAGAGACGTCAAGTCTTCGAAAGATGGAGTGATTGCGCCCAGAAGCAACTCAACACCTACAACACCGCCGAGGAGTTCTGGCTCAATTTCGCCTCTCTCACTGCTAACTGTGATTACAACGAACACATCGAACAGCTTGGTCTGATCCCACTGAAGAACGACGATGAAGTCAAGTATGCCATCTTGCCGTCGGAGAACGTGAAGAACTCCACAAGTACTTTTATCACCTTGGGAATCGGAAAGGATATCGGTGCCGAGCAGTTGTTCAAGACAGAGTTAACAGCTCGTGGCCACAATGTCACTTTCTTTGGAGCTGACCCGATTTCCGAGGAGAACTCCGCGCTGTACACCCAGATCGGAAAGTATTTCCCGTTTGCGGTAGGAGCCAAGGCTGGAGTTTCAGGAGCCAGTGTCTACGTGAATGGTGACCTAGTTTTTGAAGCTTTGTTTGACCCATTTATTTTTCAGGAACCTACAAACCCAAAAGTGTCGTTCACGTGGAGCTTCTCTACTTCCTAAAAGAGATCCTCCAAGTCAAGGAGATAGATCAGTTGTGGCTAGATGCCGAGAGTGCCGAGTACGGTCTGTTTGACTATTTCTACAATGACGGACCACTGGAGAGAAACGGGATATACTTTTGCCAGATGAATCTCGAGGTTCATATCGGATCAATCGACAGGAAGATCGCCTTCATGAAGTTCGCCAAGAGAATCGCAGAGGAGCGCCGATTCGGAATGCTCCGAAGTGTGTACATGAGTCACATTCGTCTGTTTCTCTTCAATTATGGCAATCGAAAATGTGTGGAAAAGTATCTTTAGGTAGCGAGTTTCCACTTTTTTCTAGTAGGTCCCTCCCCCTAATAACATGTCCCTTATCTCTCCGCGACAATCTTCGCAAAAGTTCATTGAAAACGAGACGGTTGATTCTTTGAATGAAAAAAAAACAACGTGAAAATCATGACGAGTTAGCGTTGCGGAACGATCGACGGTACGTGGAGGCGAACTTTCCAACGGATTCCTCCGATATCAACTTGTTGGAGACGCCAAAGTCGAGGACAACCTTCCAGATGAGCATGTACTGTTGGAGGGTCTGAACCGACGTGGCGCGGCCAGTGGTGCGAAGATCCGAGACAATCTGAAACAGAGTTGTGGGATGCTTGACCTAGATTCTAACCCCCGTACCTGTTTGATATCAGGGAGTTGAAAGAAGCTGTTGATCGCCTGAAGCGCAATCTCCACCGCCATAATAGTTCCGGATCTTCCGACTCCAGCGGCACAGTGAATCACAGGAGGCGTCGGTCTGGCTCGAACTTTACGCAGAATCTTGAGCATCACCTCCGACGATCCGGGAACCTGATAATCAGGCCATTCCTTCCATTGCAGATGAGTAATCAGTCGGGACTCTCCTTCGTAGTAGAGCCGAAGTCGTGTCGTCACCATACTCTTATTGACCGTTGACTCCTCGTAAGTCAAAATGAGCTTGTCGAATCGTAACGTGCAGTTGGCGTTCCTCGGAAAGTACTCGACACACTTCTCGCGTTGCGTTTCGACAAACTGGCAGAGCATCACGATGGCCGACGACTTCTCCTGCCAAATCATCCGCCAAAAGTCGGCGATCGTCTCCTTCTTGGGTCCCTGTGTCAGGATGTAGTCTCGTTTCAGGAACGGACTCTTGATGTAGTTCGCGTGGATGTATTCACTCCCCGCCGTGTTTCTGTTGGCCATGAACGTGAGGCGGACTCGAGAGCAGTCCAGACAGGGGATATCTGAAATTAGGTCAAGATTCAAAGATCACGGATCAGATAGACTCACTGGTGTACCGATTCTTCTTGCAATTGGCCAGCGAGTTGAACGCAACGCACTGTTCACGGGCGGGATCTCCGGGAAGCGAGCTGAATTCCTGTTTGAAGTCGTCAAGTGTAAGCTTCTGACTGTTCATCGCAAACTCCTTGAACAACTTCTTGTAGGCGTCTCGTTGCTCCTCGTCGTCGGCTAGTGATATCGAATCTTTCGTCTGAAACACCAGTAATAAGCAATCACTAGAAGAGCTCACCTCCGTAGCACTGCTCTCCTCCTGCGACTGACTTCCTTTCGGAGAGTCCTGAGATGTGGGCACCTTCTTGATGAACCCCTTCTTCTCGTACTCCATCTCAGTCTCTCCATCCAACCCAATCAGTGATCTCTCGCTTCTGATCGGTTTCTTGATATCATACCTATCAGGTCGAGGCATCGTTATCATTCCCTCCTGGCTCCCACTCAACGAATGAGAGATGCTCTCTCTAGACTTCCGCACCTTCTCATCACAATTGTCGCTTCTAGGAAAAAAAGAAAAAGATAAGGGATCCAAGATAACTGATAAGACCCACTTCTGCTGTTTCTTGATTTCCGAGGACGGCGGCGTCGATCCGGGCTGTTTCTGCTTCTTGGCCGGCGAGAACGGAACCCTTTGCACCACGCTCTTCTTGATCTTCTGAACCGTATTCCGCTTGTCCTTCTCGGGCGAAACACTTCTTTGCTTGGCAGCCTCGATGCGTTTCCGATTCCTCATCACGTGACTAAAAGCCGGGTTTTAGTGCAGGAAGCGGATTGTAACCAAAACTTTTCACTGCGGGAATCCGACTCGGACAGTTGTTGCTGCTCAAGTCGTTTCTTCGGTGTCGAAGTGGTCGAGTGACTTCCTGACTTTGATTTTTTGTTCGCTTCATGTTTTGCCTTCTGGAACAATAAAACATTTGGAATGTTGAAGAGCAGTCATAAAAAGCTCACTCTATTGAACCTGTTGTTCATGTTCCTCGTAAGAAAACCCTAAGAAAAAGAAATGACGTTTGACAACAAGAACCCCTTATCCACTTGTCCAGGGTCAGACACGTGTAGCCTTCCACGTGTAGCCTTCCACGTGAAGCTCCCCCACCAATCCAGCTGTAACTTCTCGAAAGATGACGTGCGGCTACATGCGAGATGTGGCCACCGCCAACACGTGGACCTTCTGCAAGCTGCTGTTCCGCTGGAACGGAAGTGTCTGGAAGGCGATCCACATGGAACTCATCGTGTGGCTCTTCATATTCGTCAACATCCGCACCGTCTACGAGTTCTTCCTCCTCGACACAGACGCAGCAGGCACCTATGAGCACATTGTGATCAGGTGTCGAGAGGTATTCAAAAGGGGGCGTGGCCTATTTGCTCTTTTCAATTTGCAGATCTCCTCGAAATGCCGTACCGTCATGATATTCGCAATCGGCTTCTTCGTGACATATGTCTCTCAAAGATGGTGGGGAATCTTCATGACGATCCCGTGGCCTGACACATGTGCTCTGCAGTTGACAGCTTTTCTGAGAGTTCGAGGCAAGAAGTTCGAGGTGAGCTCCTGATCTTCAGCACCAGAAAAGTCCACTTCCAGCAAGAAGACAAGCTGTTCCGTCAGAACATCATGCGGTATCTCTGGCTCTCCTACGTCCTCGTGTTCCGCGACGTCAGTATTCAAATCAAAAAACGGTTTCCTACCCTCAAAAGTCTGACCCCAACGCTGCTAACCGAGGAGGAGCTTCAAAAGTTGAACAAGTCCAGTGTAAGATCCACCTGAAGCTATTATTTCTGATTCTGTCTTTGATTCCAGAAGGAAATGCGTCCGTGGGTGCCGATCGAATGGGCTCTCGACTACCTGCGAAGTGCTCGCCGACGGCTGTTGCTCGACGAGTTCCACCACGTCGAGATCAATCAAACGATTCTGAGCTATCGCGAGAAGCTTCACGAGATCCTGTCGCACGACTCGATTACAGTTCCACTGGTCTATGTCCAGGCGGTTCATATCTGTACCATCTGCTACTTCATGATCACTTGCTTCTCCTCGCAAACCATCCACGGAGACAATCCCAACTGGAAAGAGGTCCTCGACATCTACCTGCCAGTCTATGCCATCATCGAGTTCATTGTGTTCGTCGGATGGTTGAAGACGGCGTTTGTGATGCTGAATCCGTTCGGAATGGATGACGACGACTTTGAGATGAATGCTTTGATTGAGAGGAATCTGATGATCTCGTTGAGCTACATCAATGATTTCTATGATAAGCCGCCAAAGTTGACTGATATGAAGGTGTGCCTGCCGACGAATCTACAGACGGCGGTTCGGGAAAACGCCAATCCGATGCATGGATCTGCTGTTCCTGTAAAGTTCCGGAAGGTTCATCAGGCGATGGTCGGAGATCGGCAGATAGCTGACATGGTCCAGAGTGTGCTTCCCAACAATGCCACCTCAGTCACCGGATTGAACACTCACCCGCCCATCAAAGAGTTCCCGGACATTCACGAGAAGATCATGCTTCCTGATGACAAGTCCGAGAAGGGAATCAAGAATCCGGAGAACTCGATTCGAGACGAAGGCGCAGAGAACGGAAAGAATTATATGTTGAAAAAGGAGGAATTGGAGGCGGCGGTGGCGAGGCTACTGGACAAGAGGCTGGCCGAGGAGAAGATGGCACAGCTCTCGCCGCAACCGCAGTCGACACAGAAGAGTGATTTGGAGGACTCGACGCAGAAGACGTGGATTGAGCCTTCGGATGGAGGAACGCCGTCGGTGATGAAGAAGAAGGATAGTGTCAGTGTAAGTGATTTAGTTATGGAAAAACTTTCACTGTCATTTCAGAAACTAAAGTCTAGAATGAGCAAACAAGACGTTCGAGCCGGCTCTGCGAACCTAAAGACTCCGAACAGTTTGGAAGGATCCAAGAAGAGCAATACGTTGAGAGCCAAACCGTCGGTGACCAGCACCACTACTCACACAGCTACTCTCCCACTCTTATCACCTCTTATCAGCCCGCATAAGGAAGATGAGGAATCGTTGAAGTGTGAAGAGACCCAGCCGGATGAATAAGTATCATGAATTGTATGTCTATTGACTATTTATCTAATTCCAAACTGTTTTTTGTGATTCTTTTAAACAATAAAGTTGTTTTTGGGGGCAATACTTTATTCCACAATCAAAGTTCACCCGGCTCCCGGTCCGAAATCCTCGTAGCCATCGTCCATCTTCACCGCCTTATCCTCCTTCACCACCACGTCGAACCCGCTCATCTGCTGCTGCTCCTTGCGCTCCGATCTCGGATCCTCCTGAGTCCCCTCGACCTTCAGCACCTCCTTCTTCTTCGGTTTCGTCGCCTCGACCTTCTTCTTCGGAACCTCCTCCTTCGTCTCCTTCGTCTCTTCCGAAGTCTTTGTCGTCGTGCTATCCTTGGTGTCGGTGCTTGACTTTGACACTGTCAGCTTGCTGCCCTTGGTCTTTTTCAGCGTCGTCTTCGTGTTCTTCGACTTCTTCTCCTTGGTCTTATCGTTCGAAATCTTCGAATCCTTCGATCCCTTCGACGCCTCCTTGTGATCTTTGTTCGGACGATTGCTCGCCAGCTTCTTGTTATTTCTCTGCATCTCGTTCTATTGAAACCACAAAATAATAGAGATATCTCTTATCAGAATAGGAATAATCAGTGAGTGATAAGGTTGTTGTATTGATAACGTGAGCGTCACGTTATTTTTTATATTCATAATATTTATTTTGTGACCTAGATTTAGATTTAGATTCAGAGAGGGCTTAGGAATGGCAGGATGTGGATTCCGAAGTGGTTCAGATGGAGGAGGATGAAGAAGACGAGAAGGATCAGCCAGATGACGGTGGCGATCCAGAAGATGATTTTGACGCGCTTCTGGAAGATATGGATTCAGGAGATCACTGACAGAGTTACATACCATCTTCTTCTTGAGCTTCTTGATCTTCGGCTTCTTCGTGTCGGTCCTTTTCTTCGACTCGGACGGATCCGAGTCCTGCAACTCCTGCACACCGTCTCCGGGCTCTCCAGGCGGTGGCGGAGTTTGTCCGATCGGTGGCGGTGGCGGTGGCACAACCTGCTGAGGCGGCGGTGGTGGTGGGACTCCTCCGGGCGGTGCGTTCGGATCGAGGTTCGCGTACGGAAGGGGCCCGAGATTCTGGTAGTTGTCGTCGGCGGAGCGGAGAGGATCCTGCGCCGGGTTGGCCGGATCGAAGAAGTCGCCCATCGTGCTCGAAGGTGATTTGGTATTAGAACGGAATTCACAACGAACACTAGTTTTGAAATGAATGTAGTTTTGGTTTTTGCTAATTCTTTGACCTTTCCTCCAAAGCGTGAACTTCTAGAAGCGAATTCTTTCTCCAAAGGTCCCTGACCTGGTTCATTCAAAGTCCAAAAGGCCTTTTCTCACTTCCCTATCCGAATACTTCATCTACCCCTTTTCCCTTCTCTCCCATATGTTTTTTTGCCCATTACTCCCCGTCCCTAGAACGCGCGTCACTTTCCGCTACGTGCTCTTTTTCTCTGTTTTCGTCGTCCCGAGAGCAAGCTCCCCGAGCTCATGAAACGCCCACACACGCACACACACACTCTAGAAGACGTCGAGGGAAAATCGATGTGAGAGAGTGGAGGAGACGTGCTTGAAGCAGCGGCGGCGCCCCGAGTCTACTTCACTCGAGCGGGGCTCATGCCAATGCCGCGCTACCAGCTCGTCTCGTCATGCGTCGCACTTTTGGCGCTGACGGCCTTTTGTAATGCCACCAAATCGCAAATTCGAATGCCTGGAGTCGTGCCCGAGGTTTCCCACGATCTCTTCCTCCCTCGATAATTGCAAAGTTTCAGGCCGACTCATACCTTTGCACCTCGTTGGAGCTTAGCGATCAGGAGAACTTTCTCACTGGTTTCGAGGCTCTGACTACCAAGGGGACCGCTCATCACATTCTGTTGTTCGGGTGTGAAGAGCCCGGAAGTGATGAACTCGTTTGGGATTGCGGAGAGATGAACAAGAAGCAGGATGAGATGCCACGTGCGCCGACGTGTGCCAGCAAGCCAGCGATTCTGTACGCCTGGGCGATGGATGCTCCGCCACTCAAGCTTCCGCAAGGTTAGTCACTGATTTCAAGTTCCAGGTTCCAATGTTTCGTTTCAGACGTCGGATTCCAAGTCGGAGGTGACAGCAACATCCGTCACTTGGTCATGCAAGTTCACTACATGCACGACAAGCAGGAGCCCGACGAGACCGGACTCGAGATCACGCATACCGAGGAGCCGCAGCCAAAGCTCGCCGCCACGATGCTCTTGGTTACGGGCGGCGTGCTGCCAGCCAACAAGTCAGAATCGTTCGAGACTGCGTGCGTCATCGAGGAGGACGTTGTCATGCATCCGTTTGCCTTCCGCACTCACACTCACCGACACGGAGAAGATGTTAGTGGATGGCTGGTGAAGGAGGACAAGAAGCACGAGGACCACTGGGAGATGATCGGCCGACGCAACCCGCAACTTCCGCAGATGTTCGTTCCAGTTGCCAACGAGTCAATGACCATTGAGATGGGCGACATGGTCACTGCTCGATGCGTGATGAAGAACAACGAGGATCGGGATATTGGGATGGGAGCCACTGGCGACGATGAGATGTGCAACTTCTACATCATGTACTGGACGGACGGAGACGTGATGCGTGACAACACTTGCTACTCGCCAGGAGCTCCCGACTACAGATGGGTCAGCGAGGCGGCCCTCAACCACGTTCCCAAGTAAGGGCGCCAATGGGAAACAGTGAAGATGTGAATATAATTTTTTTGGATGTGTTTTTTTTTCTTACTTTATCGAGCCACCACCACCACCGAAACAATCGATCGAAATGAAGAGTCTCTTGTTAAATAATTTCATCAACTTATTCACTTCCTTCTTCCAAAAATCGGGGGAAGTTGGTTAGAGGGGAATGCATTGGAGACGGGGAAGCCCTGATTGACACCTTGTTGTCCCGAGTTGAAGCCTTGATTGGCTTGGTTGAAGGATGGCTGCACTGTGGGTTGTTGGAAGTTGTTTTGCTGGTTTCCTTGATTGAATCCCTGATTGCTTTGGAGTCCTTGATTGACCTGGTTTCCCTGGTTTCCAAAGAAGTTTGAAGCTGTAAAAGAAAGTTTCGAAACTGCAAATCCTATATTTCCTCACCGGGCGTCGGATCAAACTGCTGTCCGTTGTTGTTCATTCCATTTCCATTTCCATTTCCAAAGAATCCGCCACCTCCATTGTTAACTCCTTGCGTGACCTGATTGAATCCCTGTGTCACCTCATTTCCGAAGAAACCGCCAGAAGTCACTCCTCCAAAAGCTCCTTGCTGGTTCTGATTGAGCCCTCCATTGTTATCAGCGTTATCATTTCCGAAGAAGGATGGAGTTGGATTAGGGTTCGGATTCATATCATTAAATCCGTTAAGCCCGTTAAAAAGCGAGCTCGTCGTCGGCGGGAAATCCGGCGGCGGAGGGGGAGTGCTTGTGATAATCGGCTGACTGATAATCAGTTGGATTAGGGAAAAAGTGAGCAAAAGTTTCGGAATCATCATCGGAGTGTCTGGGATGGAAATGTCAAAGGATAAAGGATGATGGCTTATTTGATCAGCTTTCGCCCATTTTTTGAAAACAATGCACACCCCCTTCCAGTATGAGTCAGCAAACACTTTAGTTTATAGGGGAAAATGTTTTATTTGTGTATACACTTTTGATTTTAATTATGATAATAATCACATGGATGATAAAAGAAAACATACAGATTAAATATAGTTTAGTAACAAAAAGAAGAAAAAGGCAACTGTGGAGAAGTGTATGTCAAGGATCCTGTTTATAATATTAGATATACTTATACATGTAATAAGTCTTGCACCATTTAAGCATTTTTCAGATGACTATGTGTAGATTTACGCCGCTGGGCCCTCGCCGTCTCTTTCGTAGCGCGCCTTGTTCAGATGAGCCAACTTGTTGCGAGCCTCGCCAAGTTCCTTCTCTTTTCGGAGCACTTCCTCCTGGGCGTCCATGACTTGAGCGATTCCGCTGACGAGTCGGTCGGAAATGATAATGTTGCGATCGTCGCGGGAGATGTTCTGACGGGCGGATTGAACCAGTTTTTCTGCTGCGTTCTGAAAATTGGTTCGTTGAAACACAGATCAAGGAATAGAAAGCTTCTCACCTTCACAGCCTGTCCAGCAGCCTGCAACCTCCTCTTCGCCTGACTGTCAACATCAGCCTTCACATTGCACGCCACCAAAAGATGAGCCGTTGAGGAAGCGACCTGCTTGGCAGCAGAGATCAGCTTCTCCTCGGTCGCCTGCCCGAGCATTAATCCGTTAGCAGCCTCGCACAGCTGCTGCACAGCGGCCACAACGATACGGGCGGCACTGATGAGTCCCTCGGACCACTGGTAAGCCGGCACTCCGCCTCGGTTCAAGTCTGCTCGTCCCTGCATCGCGAGTTCTCTTTGAGCGTTTGAAGCCGCTCTCATGAGAGTTTGGCAAGCAGTTGTGATGCTCTTGGCTGCAGAGAGGATCTGACTGTCGAACTCGATCTCCTCCTGGGCTTCCTGAAACGAATCCATGAGTGCTATACAGAACAACATCAAATAGAACAAAGACATGCTCCGGCTTCTCACCTACACTTACCTTCACCCCCGGAAGATCGCTGCCCAAACCGGCCGTCGATATGTCTAATATACTGGTTCACTCCAGAGATGAACCCAAGAATACCAGACATATCAAGGTCCGGTGGGCAAGCGGGAATATAGAGGATAGAGAATACTGCCCGACTAGCCCATCGCCTTTGCATTTCAGATGACTCGTGTCACAAACTTACATTCTCATTCTGCACAGCTGGCTGTCGGGGCCGCAACTCGGCGAGTCGCAAAGAAGCTGCTTCGATGGAACTGGCGGCTCCGAGAAGTTCACTTTCCGCTTGGAAGGCGGCCGATTCCATTTCCTCCGAGTGGTGGTTTTCGGTCATGTCAGTGCACGCTCCGACTAGTTTCGAAAGCGCTTGTGACACACCTCGGGAGGCGTCGAGCAGAAGTTTTCTTGACTCCTCCTGACCTGGATTCTTGATCATCTGGGTGTGGAGGGAGATGAGAAGGGTCTTGACGTTGGTGGCGACGTCTCTTCCAGAGTCGAGAACTGAGTAGCGTTGTTCAGCTGACTCGGCTTCTTGACCGATTGATCGAACGACGGCGAGAAGGGTTCGGACGGAACTTCTGGAGATGTTGGCAACAGCGATAACTTCTTCTTGGCTCTGAGGAGTGTCAGCTCCAGAAGCCACACGTTGTGTGATCTGGGAGACATTCTCGGCGGCTTGTTGCAAATGTTCGACTCTGGCTTCACTGGAAACTGGAGCTCCTTCACTGACATCAATGTCATACTGTCGGATCTCAAAGTTGATAGCTTCAACAGCAGCTTCCACAGCTCGGGTTCCTTGCTGATGCTTGTCCTCGACACTCTTCACCGTCTTCAGAAGGCATGCAACATTGGAGACCATCACTCTGGCGGCTTCCTTGAGGTGTCCCATGGCTTGATGTTGAAGGGAAAGTCCCGAGGCGTTCTTGGTGGCTTGGATCAAGGAGGTCAGGGCGGCAGCGACGTCACGGACAGCGTGGATGATCAGAACTTGAGCTTCAGAGTTCTCACTGGTCAAGCTGACAGCTCCATTCTTCACGGCATCCGAGAGGTTCACAATGGTTCGGACAGCGTTCTGAGCTGCAACGGCAAGTTGTTCCTGGTTCGAGGCGGCACCAGCGACGAGAGCCTTGGTGTCCTCAACCAGAGCCTTGGCGGTCTTCAGAATAGCGTCACGATGGGCTGGGAACTTGCGATCATCTGAAGAGTTCAAGGATCCAGAAGTGGCGAACATGATGGTAGTATCCAAGTCTCCAATAATTCCACTGACAGTGTTGGCTGCATTGATACAGGCTTGTGTTCCTCGGGAGGCGGAGTGAAGCGCGGCGAGGACTTGTTCGACACGTTCCACGACGACTCCAGACTGGGCGGTGAGTTGGCGATGGATTCTCTCGTCTTCCGGATGAGCTCGTTTTGCTCCAGCAACAGTGACAGCTTCAATACAACTGGTTCCGAGCTTCTGGACGGCGACTTTGAGGCGTTGAGCCATGTCAGCATCCGGGAGCAGTGTGACTGCATGTCTGGCGTCTCCGGCGACCAGCTTGTACTTCTCACTGAGATTCAATGAAGCGGATCCAAGGGAGCCGGCGCTCAAGTGTGGCATTTCCTGGGCGGTCCTTCTCATATCCTCCAGATAGGCAGTCATTCGGGTCTGCGAGTCAGCGAACGATGCCCCACTTTGAGAGCTGAGAGCCACGTCGGTGTTAGCAATCGAGGACGAGATGGTGTCAACCATTCCCTGCACAGCTCCCTGTTCACTGGACACCTTGGCGATAGTCTGACGCATGTCTCCGATGGCGTGTTTCAGCTGGGAAGCAGTGTCCTTGACGTTTTTGTGAGCATGAACTGCGTTGGGGTTTCCTCCGGATTCACGGCAGACGACCATCATGGCGAGTTCCGCCTCGACGACAGTCCTGCACTTGTCGAACAACTCGGTCTGCTGGTTGCTGTCCACAGTCATTCCACCGGCCAAGCACGCAGCTTCAGCCAGGTTCTCTACCATTTGGACGTGGAGCTGAACGATCTTCGGAAGGCGTTCTCCATACTCGACAGCAGCATCTCTGAGGTCATCGACCTTGTCTTCAAGCTGGCTTGCAATGTGTTGAACTTGCTGCAGAAGTTGTCTCTCGGCATTTGCTCCGTGTTGTTGAACATTGGCGTTGGAGTACGCATCCATGGCACTTCTCTCGACTTGTCCGGACAGAGCAGAGAGTCTGTTGATGGCCTGCTCCAACTCCAATTGTCCTGGAGCTGCTTCATGGATCGCGCTGACAAGTCGCATGATCGAATCCGAAACGAGTTTGCTGTTCACTGCCATTCTCTGCCACGTGGCCTCATCTTGTGGGGCAGATGCCCAAGATTTGGCGGTCTGAATCATTTGAGCACTGGCATCAAGCATTTCACGGCTGGACTCGAGGATTGGGAGTTGGGCCGCACGTCCTTCGTTGGAGATGGTTCCCTGGACAGCGGAGAAGTCGGGCTTGTCGGCGAAGTGAAGGAGCTGTTGAGCAACTTGACGGAGTTCGACGGAGCACTCGGAGCAACGGAGTTGTGCGTCGGCGGTTCTCTGACTGTCGAATGTCTTGACGGCGTTGACGAGGTTGGCAGTCTTCGAGGCAACTTCCATGGCACAGCTGACCAAATGCTTCTTAACATTCGGGTTCTGGGTCTTCTCGGAAGCGTTTCGGCAGATTTGGGCGAGAGACGAGGATTGTTTGGCGATGGATGAGATGTCCGTGAGCATTTCTTCTCTGCTCTGACTGCGAGACTCAATTCTTATGCAGGAGGTGTTGATAGAATCGACACTTCGAGCAACATCGGAAGAGTCGAAGATCGCGGCACGGCCGGGTGAGGAAGCTGGATGGGAGATTCCGACGAGGTAGGCAGAGTGGGAAGCCGACTCGGCAAGAGAGCAGAGAGCATCGGCAGAGTTGCGGACGCTCACACAGAATCCATTGGTGTCGTTGACCTTGGCATGTCTAGCCATTCCAGTCATAGCTTCTCCGAGGCTTCTGGAGCTGTCCGACACGGCTTGCAGCGAAGCAAAGTATCCGTTCTCGTTGAGTGGGATGTTGGCACTCTGGGTGACATGGTAGACAGCTTGAATACGTCGCAGTGCTGCATCGCACTCTCTCTGCCACGGCTGCTCTCCCTCTTCCACGCAGAGCTCCACGATCCTGTTGACAGTTGAAGCGAGCTCCTGGGCTTTGTGAGTGAACTGCGAGTGGGTGTTGTCGAACGGAGATCCAGAGATGGTTGACAAAACGCTGATCGATTCCTTCTGGGCTTGCTCCAGGTGATCAACAATCGCAGTTTTGGTTTCAACATCAGCATGTTTCCTCAGTTGGGCAACGACAGATCCGTGAAGATCGCAGTAGGCTCTGACGAACACGTCGACAGCTTCGTGGTTCTCTGGCATTCCGACAGTGGCAACGAGTTGAGAGGTTGCTCCGATGAACTGATTGGCAGCCTGACGAACTGGCATTTGTCGGATTGTCGCGGAAGTGGAAGCGGTCTGGATGTCTTCGATGGCCTTGTCAATGTGTCGGGTGTCCGGAAGGCAGGAGATGACCTGTCTCAGACTCGTCGAGACGTTGGAAGCAGTCTCTGTCAGAACCATCGGAGCGGCTCGCTCTCTGACCTTGTCAAAGACTCTTCCTGAATCGTGGACGACGGATCGGGCGCTAATGATAAGATTCTCAAGCTGGATGTCAGTTCGGACTGTGACTGTTTCGGTGACTGCATCAGTGAAGTCTCTGAGTCCCTGAGCCAGCTCCACAGCCGACGTTCCGATGTATCTCTCATCATTGGATGAAGCGGCTGCTGTGATCAACTGAGCAACTCCTGATCCAACGTTGGCAGTGGTAGACATTAATTTAGAGGTGACACTGAACGATGTAGCATTTGGAATCGGACTGAGCTGTCGGGACGCGGCTTTCATTTGAGTATTGACGAGTTGTTGGTCGAGTTCCCGGATCAGGTCTTCACTGTGGACGAGCTGCTGCGAGAAGTTCAACTGTTGAGCATCGTTCACAGCAGTTCGGAGTTCGGCAAGAGAAGTGGCCAAGCGGTTAGAAGCCTGATCAAGAGAGGAGGCGAGGTGGGTGTCAGAAACAGTTGGAACAGCTTGTCTGGCAGATTCGAACAGTTTGACAGAAGTTTCGAGAACTCTGTGGGAGTCTCTGATGAGACGGCTTTGAGCTTTGAACTTATCAGCAGAAGTCTCGGCATTCTGGCTTTCACGGATCGAGGTGATAACACTGAAATGATACTGATAAGGTGATAATGCAAGGAGAGGCTTACCTTGGAAGCTGTCCAGCAGTTCTGGTGGATTCGTAGAGGAGTGTCTCTTTGTAGCTCTTGTTAGTGATGACTTCCTGAAAATTGAGAAGTTTGAATTTGAATCTGAACTCTAGGGAACCTCAATTCTCATTCAAATAGTTAGTTCTGTTAGTTTAGTCTCTGATTATCAACATCATCCACACTTCAGTCACGTACTCAAACGAGAGGAGTTGATTATTGTAAGATCACAAGAAAAAAGAGATTCAAAACTTGCTTGGGCAAGGCAGGGCAGACCGGTCAGAGGAAACAACCGAGAAAAGTTTCTGGCGTCTTACACGGCACTCTCAACCACTTACGGGGCGCAATTGAGGGATTCGAAAAGTCGGGGGGAGCGCGCTCCGAGATGTTTAAAAGCTTCAGTGTCTAGGTATACTATCGAACACATTCATTTAGTAGATGTATGGGCAATATGTGGCAGTAGTTTGGTACACAAATAGGAGAGGGAAGATATGAAAATTGAAGAAGAAAGGCGAGAAGGATATGCTCAACGAATGCGTAAGATAGTATGCGTGTCATCGACTAGAAGCTGTTCAGTGGTCTCGGTGCGCTTGTGCTCTTGCTGCTTCTGCTGTAAATTCACCGAGTCTGGTCCCTGTCTTACACGTTCAAGCACACACGATCACTCTCAAAACTACCGCGCCCCGTCCTGTCATGAGAAGACGAAGCTCACCTTGGTGGCGTTCGAAGCCGATATCGTCTGCGTGGCGTCGAAGGCGGTCTGCTTGGCGGCCTGCTCCAATCGCTGCATGATGTGCTTCTCCTGTTGCTCCTGTGTCGTCTCGTTCGTCACTTGTCCGAGTCGTTCGGCGGCGGATCGCAGTGCCCACTCGGATTCGGCTTGTCTTGGTTGGTTCTCGGCTTTTTCGGTGGCCAAAATCATTTCAGAAGTGGCATGAGCCACCTTCTTGGCGGCATCCAGAAGTCGGTCACGGTGTTCTGGTCGTTGGTGAGCCTCGTGTTGGAACTGCTCGGTGAGGATTTGACTGTGTCGGATGACCTTCTTGGCTTCTCTCGTCAGATCCTCACTTGGCCCTTGATGAGCGATCATTCTGTTGGTTCTTCTCAGCACCTCATTATACTCTTCCTCTTCCTCACGACGAGTCACAACCTTCGGGCTCGTCTTGGCGTGCTCCAACAAGCTGTCGAGGGCACTGGTGACCTGGCGAGCAGCAGTGTGGATATCAGTGAGGCTGGATTGCTGATAGACGGCGTGTTCGGCGTCATGGAGAAGGTTCTGGACAGAGTGCGAGACTTCAGTGGCGGCAGTGGTGAGCTGCTCTTGGCAAGCCGAGTTGTCGATGGTTGGGGCAACGACTCGGGCACAGGCGACAAGTTGGGAAGTTGCGAAGGCACACTTGGTGGCTGACTGGATGACCTTATCTTGAACCAGTGGCTCTTCGCATTCAGCCGAGATTGTCTTGGCGCTGAAAAATCAAAAATTAGTTTTAAAAAAAGCAGGAAAAGTTGGGGGAGTTCCTAGAATCCTAACCATTTCTGCCTTCTATCAAGCGACGAGGAAGAGCTGCTGGAGCCACCTGACCAGCTAGTGCTTCCATGCCTCTGCTGAAGCCGTCTGGGAAGTGTGCCACCCGGCGGACGAGCACTCGTTCCGTTATAGTAATGGAAGACGTGCACATCACTGACTACCGTCGGCCGCACTTTAGTTCGCATTTCCCTTCTCCACGAAGATTTAGGGAGAAGAAATGGTTCACGGTGGGGGTGAGAAGCTAGTCTCTCTTTTGTAACACGCCGCAAAAGATGATGAGATGATAGCGTCGTACAGATAGAGGGGATGATGACACAAGAGGAGGCTAACGTAAGCAAAAGTGGAGGAGAGGAATAAGGGTGCGGCCTGGGCGACGCAACAACAGGTTCCGGCGCCTGGATATCAGAGATAGTCTAGAGGCTTAGCCCATTTTCTCTAAAGGGGACACTGATGGGATTGAACCCTGATAGACTGATAACGCCCGGAATACTTACCACAAGACGAGTTGGGCTGTTGATGTAGCCACATTCTTGGCCTTCTGGACCAGATGGTCGTCGAACTGTCGCTGAGTGTTGCTCGGCGGCTCCATTGTGTTAATGACTTGCTGCGAGAATTCACCCACTCGACCGGCTGCCGTGAACACTTTGTTGCGCTTCTCGTTCTGCTCCGGATTGACCGAAGTAAGGAAGTCACTGAAGGCTCCGCAAAGGAGTCGGGTGGCTTGAACCAGGTCTCCACGCTCTTCGTGCTCCATGAAGTGTCCGAGTTCCCGAACGTTTCTGCTGACATCGGGGAGGTTGGATCCGATGGTCGCGATGGCTGTTCCGACCCGATCATCGTACTCCTCGACGGCGGTCCACTGAACCACTTGAGCCGTCGCGGCTCCCATGGCAGCGAGTCTCTCGTTCACGTTCTCCTTGTTCACCGCCATCTGTTCGTCGACCCATCGGTTCGCAGAAGCGTCATCGGTGAAGCGTGGAATATCAATGTGCGGCTCTTGCTCGAGCTCTTCCTCGGCCTCGTCGACAGCACGGATGGTGGCTTCGATGGTTCCGATGAGGGCACGTTGTGGGTGTTGATACATGTCTTGGTAGCGCAGTCGTTGAGCCTGGAAAACGAGAAGATTATTTGATAATCAGAAGTTCTTGCACTCAGAAAAGAAGTGATCAACTAAATGAAACTGAATTGTAAAGGAAAGAAGGACACCGACACAAAGCTCTCCCCCCGTGTTAGTACCTATCTACCAGCTTGTAATCTTGTTTTCCTAGTCTCCTGTAACCGTTCTCACTGGAAAGAACCCAGATATTTCACTTACTCTGGCCAAATCCTGCGACGTGATCTCTCCACTGACAGCTCCATACTGTGCTCCATTGATACCGTATCCCTGACCTCCTTGTGGAGTTCTGAGGACACCTCTGACAGCAACCAGACCATCAGTAGCATGCTGTCCGCTACCGATCTGTCCGTGAGCCACTAAAGTAGCCTTGGCTGGAGCAACCATGTCTTCCAGCATCGTGGATCCTTCATCTCCTTCGATTCCCTGATGATCTCGAGTTCTCTTCTTCTTCAGAATGATATCAATGTAACCTCCGATCAGCTGTCCGATCTTCTCTCCATCAGCAGTCTGCACAGAGTAATATCCATCCTGGTAGTCTCCAAAGTCCAAGTTGAACGTCTTTCCGGAAGAGGCCCATCTGCGAACCTGCTCCAGCGGCCATTCCTTCAAAATCTCCTTTGACTTCTCGTCAACTCTCATGACACTCTCTTTGTTCACTCCCAATAGTCGCGGCACCAATTTGTTCTTGCCGGCGACCTTCTCTTTGACAACGAAGAAGGTCACTCCGTATGTCTTGAGCTCTCTGCACAAGTGCACGTACTTGCTCTTCGCATCAATCTCCGCAGTTCCGCTGAGTTCTTTGTACAACTGCACCACCTTCTTCTCGTTCTCCTTGTTCTTAGCGTACTCCTTCGGCAGCACGTCCTTCCCGTCCAAGTGGAATCTCGGCTTATCGTACGGGAAATCTCCGTATTGAATGTGTGCTTGAAGTGCTGCCAAGTGCAGTGCAGTCTCTTTTTGAACTGGGTGAAGTCCTCTGAGGATTCCATCTCTGCACTGCACATAGAGCAGGTTCAACTGGATCGGGTCCCTGCTGTCTACATTGGTGTCACTGAAGAAGAACTTTCGTCTGAGGATCAGAGTCTCCTCTTCCGAAATCGCCTGCTCTCTGAGGGTCTTGGCGTGATCCAACCAGGGCAGTTCCTCGTCTGTGTGCAACTTCTTCCGCAGCTCCTCCAGCTTCTGCTCCTTCTTCCTCCCCAAAGTGCTGTACACTCCTCTCTCCGTGCTCTTCGATCTCTCGTCTCTGAGATTCCACGTCGAGTTGTTGGTGCCGTTGGAGAGGAGGATGTCGTCTCTGACCAGACTGTACTCTTCATAGTTCGAGATGCCGATCTTGTTGCAGATGGTGAGCATCAGCTGTGAGACTGGCTGGCTTTCGTCCACTGATATCGTCTTGACGGCTCCGTCGAGCATGCGAACTTTGAGCAATCGGATCTTCTTCTTGTACTCAATCTCGTCCTTGTTCCTCACCAGATAGTACTCGAGTGTTCGGCCGTTCTCCATCCACGCACACTTTGTCTGATCCTCTTCGACACGGAACAGGCCGTATTCACTGGCTGAAAATTGGCGGATTTGACAATGGAAAACTGATAAGGAAGCCTTACGGTTAGCATCGTGCATTCCGAATTTGTCCCTAATTAACTTGGCCGCATCGAATACCAGTGTGGTCGGCTCGAACTGCATCGTCTTCTTGATGCCCTTTTCGGCGGAGGACACCGACAGACTTAGGACACCCATGATGATCTGGAAGATCGGAATGAAAGGATCGGTGGGAAAACAAAACGGACTGGTCAGGTGACAGAGAGAAATGAGTCAGGAAGAAGTGAGTCATAGTTGTTTTAACAAAAACTTTATGACTGGGAAAAGGGAAGTGGGATTACAAAAAACTTTTTATGTTCAGGCATTTTCGAAAAAATCAATAACCGGGGAGAGACGAAACATCAACAAAATCAAGATCCCTAGAGACATTCATCCGAAAAGCCAGATGGATGCCGCGGAGTGTGATCGCAACCGACCGCTTTACACACTTCGGGGTGTAAAGCAGAGGAGCAGAAGAAGACGAAGAAGAGCTACAAGATGATCGTGGGCGGGTGTGTATGTGGGGGAGAAGCGAGCTGTGAAGAAAAGAGAAACGATGATGATGGGGGCAAAGCGGGGAATGCCGGGGGAGCGAAAAGGACACGAACAATTCCGAGAGGCTGTTTCGAAATGCATGCAACAACACAGCAGTAACTGAATGAAATGTGTCCGGAAGGGAGCGAGTCAACAGTGCGTGTCCGTTTCGGACGATGAGGAAATTGAGATGGCCGACGACATGGAGTCCACATGTTTCTTGGGGGAAGAAGCTAATAATGGAAGAATTGGGGGCTATCGAGTTTCAGGCGTGTCGGACCGCCTAAAAAACAAAGCGGGAAGTAAAAGTAGTCGAGAGTTAAAAGAATAGAATGCTTCAGGCTCGAGCCCAATGGCACACGTTACAATCTTCGCGGCACGAAGATTTCCTCCGACCGGGGGCAGCTGTCGTGTGCCGAAGCGAAGAGAACAGGAGGAGCCGATGGACCACGTGAATCACAGAGACTTAGACATGGTCAGAGCGATCGCTTTTTAATGTCTCCCAAGGGTGGGGCCCTTCGGGAGACGGAGAAGGGGGGAGGAGGACAAGTGAAGGGCGGCGGCATCTCGATGGGGGCCCAGTACTATAAAGAAGTCATAACTTTTCAACAAAGTATGCAAAGACGGATGGTCGAATGTATTTGGACGAGCTGCTAGTACATAGCTGTTCCGCGCAGAAACGCGACGAGAAAGGCGAGAGAGAGATGGCGGCCGGCGGACGGATAGTATAGCGGAGAAGCGGAGAGAGTGCGACGGTTGGGGAGACGCTGAGAGTATGTGCAAACAGACAGGACGGAGGTCACGGCCGGTCCCAAGAAGGCAGCCGTGTGATACTAAAAGTTTACTATGCGGGCGAGGTGATTATGTATAGTAGTGATTGGGATGAGGTGGCGGGCCGTGTTACTGTAGCTTACGCAATCACTTTTTCTTCAAAACGATCTGCCAAAGGTTACATTTATCATTTACAATATGGACATTATGGACAGGAAAAGTGGTTGGGATTCTCAGAATGTTTTAAATTACAGCTTTCAAAATTCAGAACGCGACAATATGAATGAAATTGTCGGGATACGACAAGTTTTTGGCAGCGAAGATCAATGGGGTGTGAAGTGGAACGTCGATTCCGTGTGAGATCAGTCGCCGCTCTCCGACGGCTTCCTCATAATCCTTGAGAACCTCGTTGACAGCGTCGCCGACAGTTCGGAACGAGCCAGACTCGTCTTTCGAGGAGATCAGGATCTGCTTGAAGGGTTGCTTCTTGAAGTAGACTCGCAGTGGAATGCTCTCAAAGTCCTTGTTGTCCTTGGTCTCCATCAGTTTTTGAATAATCGTCCAGAACTCGTCAAAGTTGTCTGGAACTTTCGATGGCTTAGTGATAACAGATTTATCAAAACTCACTGCTAGTGACACTCCTCCACAACTGAGCATACTCCTCTTTTTGCATGTTATTCGTGGTCTCTGCCTTGGTCTTCAAATAATCAGCTTCTTTGATGCTTTGCATGAACATCGACTCCATCATATTCCGATCAACGAGCATGAAATCAGCTGGTGGCGCAGAAGTTCTGACGGTGATCTCCAGAATCGCATCGTTCTCCAGATTCTGCTGATCGTAGAGCACGCCGATTGGCACGTACATCTTCAGAGCAGCTCCGTTGGCTTCTAGCCAGACACTGTCTCCGCTGATCTTCTCGCCGTCTTCCCGACGATTGAAGTAGTTTAGCACCTGTGATAATAATGATATTGATAAGAGATTTAGGCCAATTCTACCTTTGGAAGTGCCAGTGCCAAGTAGGAAAACCTGGGGAGCATTGTGTAGAAGGGCAGTGGATCGCCCAGAGGACTCCCCGACTGGATGGTAAACTGAACGGGAACTTGGGATTCCCAGACCTTCCGGCAAACTTCGTAATCCATCTGATAAGATGATACGATGATAAGATTGTTTTGAAACTTTTTCATAAACTCAAAAATATTGAAAAGCTTATGAACTTTGAACAGTTTGTATGAACACACTTTTTGTTTATATTTGAACTTTTCATTCGGAATGATCACCTTAAAAGTAAAACAAGATTATTACAAGAACAAGTAGAACAAGAAAAATTTGATTACAGTCTAAAAACCAAAGTTATCATTCACGAAATCCAAATTCGAATCTCCAAGGCCACCGAAATCATCATAACCCGCAAATGGATCCTCGTCATCTTCTCGTTCATCTCCAGATTCTGCAGCAAGTTCTATCGGCTCATCAGGTTGAAGTTCTTCCTGCGCCGGGTTTTCGTAAGTTGGGAAAAGCAATGCTTCGACTGGATCCAGTGGGTTCTGCTCTCCATCAACGTGATTTTGAGTATGGATACTTTCATAAAGTCCATCAAAATCGAATCCCCAGTTATCATCGGGAATAGCCGGGTCTTGCTGCTGATCTTGTTCGTCTGCTTCATTTCCAATGTGGAACTGAACTGGTTTGGATTCGTAGAACTCCTCGCCATTTGATTGTTGCGAAGTAGACGGACGAGGAGTTGCAGGTTCCGAGTAGCAAGTCGAGAACGGACTGCTGGCCATAGACCGATCGTCTTCGTCTCTCCTCCGCTTCCGGTTCAATATTCTGGCCGAAACCGACTGGTGTATATCTTTCTGCAGAGTTTCACTCTTCTCCTTCATCGCCACTTCTCGTTTCTCTTCAATCCTTTGTCGTTTAGCAGGACTTTTCTTAGCAGCATTGAACTCTCTCTGCAAAGCATTCTTTGAGAATGGCCTCCAAAAACGTCTGCTTACCATGACTTTCTCGACTTTCTCACCAACAGCCTTCTTCCTTTGTTGCAAGTCTATTCCCACAGCTTTCAATAGTTTGTCAGCTCCGCCGGTTCGCAAGGAAGACAGAGTGCTGGCTGGAACTCGCTGAAGACCTTTGCGAGCGGACTCCCATTCATCTTGAGTAACTTGGAGAAGACAGCTCTCAACGTCATCGGCTCGATAAGTGACTTTTGTCGAACTAATCGTGCTTTGCATCATGGAAAGTGCTCTAGGAGCCCGCTTGTAAGTTGTTGGAGCTCCTCGGAAGTACTTCTCATCGAAAAACTCCTTCATTCGGGAGAGCAGTTCGGATTCCTGAAAAAAACAAAGTTAGAACTAGAAAATGAAAATATTTTGTTCTTACCTCCATATTGATGATCTTATCAGAAGCATTTTTGTCAGATGCCACTTTCTCAATGACTGCAGCCCATTTTCTGAGAGCGGTTTGATGCTGACGTTTTCGTGGCAAAGTGCGGTAAGTCGTCGATCGCTTTTTGGTTGCAGCTTCTATCTCCTCATCGATATCATCCAGTTCATCGACTCTTTCTGATGGTTCAGAGGTGGAAGCAACTGTAGAACGCGTTGTTATTTCGTTGTCAACAGCAACCTTATCAGCCTTCAGCCGATTTTCTCCACTTGATTTTTCCGAAAGACTCCCAGATTCTGATGTCTCTATAGTCTCGTTTCGCGAGTTGGCTTTCGAGGCGGGAATGACACTTGGGCAACGAGACGGTGGCTGTGAATTGGCAAATGTAATTGGGTACAAGTATCGATATCGGTGAGGAAGCTCGAGAATCTTCGGCAACGGAATATGATTTTCTTTTTTGTGGTATGCTGTTTGTGTGACGTTGAAGATGCTAGCTGGCATGTCAAGGGGGAACATGCATACCTGAAAACACAAAGCATTATGAAAAATTTGTAAAATTTGCAAAACTTACGTCAAAATTTTCACACACCCACCACATATGGGCACCGTGATCGTCGGTGGAAGTAAGCGTTGGCCGAAGGCATTTGGTTTTGCACCGAGGACATTTCATCCATTCCGCGTGCATCTGAAACATAAAGTATGATTCCTAATCCTTGAACATTAGACATGAGAACAGACCGCTTTAATAAAATTGTTCGAAACTGATCGCAAATAAGATTCATCGAAGGGAAGTTGTTCATGAAGACTTCTCACTAGAATGTGAATGGTATCATTTGAAATGTGCAAGGACGGTTGTCTTTCTCCCTCTGGATGAGATCATCGCGACAACAATCACAAGCATATCATATCAAATCATCACTTACCACTCGAAGAGAGAAACTAATCTAGCTTTTCGAGCTTATTTCTACGAGGAGAAAAAGTGAAATACTTACCGGGATAATTTTTCGCCTTGGAAGTGTACTCATGATTGGCAACAATGATCTGAAAACTGAATTTGTTGAAGGAATTTGAAAAACACGGCAAAGATATTACGGGAAGAATGTCGGGAAGAAAAATAGATCAGAATGACGAAAAATTTGGAAAAAACAGAGGAAAAATTAAATTGCAGTTTTTGAAGATAACAAACGAAAAAATTTCAGAAAAAAACCACTTTTTCGCTGCAAAGAAAATTCTGAAAATCGCGCAAAATTTATTTTCGAAATTTGTTGTCCCGTAAATGTTCCAGTCGCTGCGAGACCCCAACGCACGCGACGCGACCGCCCCGCAGCCGAGAGAGAAGAAACCCCCGCGGGAGATCAGGCCGATTCACGTGACGACAGCTGCGTTTCCGACAGAACTGGCAGCGCTGAAGGATCGGGGGAGAGAGAATCGCAAGAACAAAATTGGCGTGTTGGAGAGAAATATTTATGAGATCATCCAATATGGGAATTTATCAATCAATCTCAACATGAAAATTATTTAGTTCCGCGCTTGTCATTGATATCCATTTTACTTGTGTGACGTGGAGATGTAGAGGACGTTGTTTCCGCGGATGAACGCGTCTCCGTACTTGTTTTGCAGCTGGCCGTTGCTGTACTCCTCGGTCTGCTCGAGGGCAATGTTCATGTATCCGTCGAGACACGCCAGGATGCCACGGTAGTCGACGCCCGAGTTGAGCTTCACGACGACTGGCTTTCCGATGACCTTCTTCAGGAAGTCGGCTGGATTCTGTCTCGCGCTCATGCTTCTTCTGAAAATATTATCTCGTCTGTTGACTGAAAAATGGCAGAGTGAAAAAATAAAACAAAAACAAACGCTAGGGTAAACAGAGAAGCTAACTCATCGTATAGTTGTTATTGTCAAGCTGGAATGGGCGACGAAAAGGCTTTATTTTGAAAGAAAGTGCATGATTTGCCGAGGATTCATAAACGATGTGATGGGGAAAATATGGAATACGAAGAATAAGGCGCGAGAAAAAAGAGGGGTAGGACAATATGAAATGAGTTACAAACGAAGCGCGAAAAAGGTGTACATACAGGACCTTCTGTACAGAAATCAAGCTGGATTTAGGTATAAGAATGTAATCCCTCAAACAAAAATAAGGGACTAGGTACATACAGTGTCTGAAGAGACAGTCATCGAATTGAAAGAAAGGGTAAAAGAATTTTGAAAAGAAGTGATATGTAACCGAAATTCGAAAAATCCTAGTTTTCTCCCTGCCCGCTGTCCTCATCATCATCGTTGTAGTCGGAGCAGCCTTCGTCTTCTTCCTCCTCCTCGTCATCATCGTAGTCATACCCGAAATCGTCGTCTGAAAGGAACATAATTTTGAAGAAAGCCGTTGAACACGGTGACTCACTGAAGTCAATCTCGTCCAGAACGTCATCTTGTTGTGGCGGAGCCCACTTGACGCAGTACTCCTCGATGGTCTCGGGAACAGTGATTCCGTCCTTGGCAGCAACCTTCTTCGACTCTTCCACCTGCTTTTTCACAATCTTGGCGTACTCTTCGTCTTTGTTCTCCTTCCACTTTCTGTACATGACCGAAGCGTCCACGTTGGCTGGTGACGATGTGTTTGGCTCGTTGAGCAGCGAGATGACCGAGAGAAGAATGGTTCTGACGCTCTGCGTCGGATTCCATCTCTCGCAAGCCAACTCTCCACTCTGTGGGTCGTCGATTGGAGCATGAAGGATGCTGATGCAGAGATCTCCGTTCTAGAAAGAGATATTTTGAAAGGGAAGCTTTCAAAAACTAGACAAACCTCGTAGACATTCGGGTGCCACACCTTCGTGGTGAACTTCATCGACGGTGGTGAGTACGGGTAGTTGGACGGAAATCTGATGCTCGCTTTGAAGTAGCCGCCTTGGTAGAGCGTCTTTGGCGGGCCGTAGATGCCGACGGACCAGACGAACATGTTGTCCTCATTGACGTCTATCGTGAAACCCTCGACTGGTTGCGATTGAAGATTCTTGAGCTCGATCGAGAGAGCTCTCATCGCTCCAGATGATGTAGAAGCTTTTGAACCTTCCATTCTAAGGATTCAAGACGATGTGAAGACGCGGTCCTGGAAAAAGCAGGAAATTAATTTCGAAAATCAATAATTTGTACGTGTGTGTGCGTCGGTGTGTGTAACAAAGCGGTAGAGGATGGCGCTGAAGGGAAGCAATGGAAACCGGATTCTTCCGCTCCCCCTCTCTTTCTTTTTGTCTGTGGTGCTGGGGCAAGAGGTTGTAGCATGACAGGAGAGAAGAAGCACAGGAGGAGGAAAGGTTGGTTGGGATGGTGGAAAAAAGAGATGAAGGTGGTGTGGGTCTGGATAGATTGAGGCGCAGAGAAGGCAAATATAGGAGAACCCGAACCAACGGGACGGAAAGAAGGAATAGAGCGAATGGGGTGTGTGAGCGAGTGAGTGCGACTGCGCTCAACGTGGTGAGCGGCCCGTGAGTGCAGTCTGCGTCACTGGTAGAAGAGAGTGAGCGCACGGCCGAGACGCGGCCCGATGTCAGACGATCGGCGGAAACAGACAGCATGTGGGCCAGCCAGGCACACAGCCAGCACGCTAATGACAGTATGATAGATGTCGCAATAGTGGGGCGTGGTAGCGAGACGCAGGCGCCATAAGATTGCGTAATGGAAGGAAAGGGTACGATTTATAGGTTGAGAAGTACACGGTGTACGAATGACTGAGATTCAGTCAGCACGGGCCAGAGAACCTGTCGGTTGACTGATTCGATTTCGAACTCGAGAGTAGAGAGGAGGGCAGAAAAACCAAGTGTCGTGTGATGTGGCGGGTGACCTAGACCTTCATCGTGACAGGTGTGAGGCAGTGCATTCAATTCGGATCTTGATCTTCTCTCGTGTGTACTAAGCGGATTGAGGATCTCAAAGGGCTTCTGCTCAAGAACGAGACAGAGAGACAGAACATGTTCCTATCTTGGATATGACGAAATTGCGATTTTCAAAAACAAACCCTTTCCCTGTGTGAACAATCAAAACGTGTTGTTTTCACAGCAGCACCGCCGAGACAACATAATCTTTGGGAAAGGTACCAACATGACACAAAACGAGATATTTGTTGATGGTTAATCCGCTTACATCTCTCTTCCAAACTTCTGCCAAGTTGATGTTGCATTCTCGACCGTTTTATTCACGGTTTCACTCGCCATCCATTATCCAAACAAATCAACTCGATTTGTCGTAACTGATTCTATTGATACCTAATCTATGATCTCATGATGGCAGGTAAGATTACAAAGATTTGAAAGAGAGATTCCCAAAGATACTGAGTTACAGCCCCGGAAATTATTATCGCCTGCCTGGGAGTTAGTTTTCTTCTAATGCTATGTCTCACATGCTTCATTCTCTACATTTACCATAAAGCGCGGGGTAGAATGAGACATTCGAGGTCGAACGAGACTCACTGTTTCTAAACTAAAAGTTTGTTACAGTAGGGGAGTGCAACCAACACAAGTTCGCAAGCTTCCACCTCCGAACCAGACTGTCGAAGAAGCGCCGGCAGTGGTTACACAGAAACGGAGAGAAGCAACGGAAGCGCCTGATGATGGCAGCAAGATAAACGGAGGGCATAAAATCGCAGTGGTGGAATCAGCAAAGAGGCCGAACAATTTGAAAATTGACACCCACAAGGCGTGCCCGGCGCAAAGTGCAATAGCTATGGAAACGTGAGGCAATAATAGGAAAAGGGGGTAACAAATACTTCTAGGGACTACTCGGCAGATAGCTTCTTGGCACACATGGCAAAGGATAGCGCAAACAGAAGACGTCTACTTCAAGACGAGTTCTTGGTAAGACGCAAAATACTGGGGAAAAGGGAAAGAAATGATGGAGTGCTCACTCGTAGGTTCTCTCGCGAACGGAGGCTCGTCGACTGACTCGGAGCACAGACAGAGCAACGAGACACGCCTCTGCCAACAGATACTCAGACATTGTGCCCTGTGAGTGTCATCCAGAAGACCAAGGTCACGGTTGTGCACGTTCTCTCTTTTTTCAGACGATCACACGCTCGTCGAACTCGCCGATGGGGATTACATCAATGCCAGTTTCGTTCAGGTGCACTTTCGCTCTCTGACTCTCTCTCGCTCTCTCTCGAATTTCCATTTGCTCTCGAAGCCCACTCGCTTGTACTAGGCCCCTTCCTCCTCTTCAGACCAAAGTCTGAAATCGAGGCACCGAAAGTACATACACTTTTATAGGGCGAGAGTGACGCATTGAGATGGATTGCCACACAAGCACCAATCGACAACGGAGAGAGTGTCGGAAAGGAGACGGTTACGGATTTCTGGCGGATGATAGTTCAGTACGATGTCGGATGTATAGTGATGTTGGGACAGCATCAGGAGAACTTTGTGGTAAATATAATGATACGATGCGTTAAAAATCACACAGAATACGCTCGACTGAACAAACATGTGACGGTCATTATCAAGTCACCTGACATTTCGAGAAAGAGACATTTCGCCGTATCAAATGGACAAGAAACATGACTGAGAGAGATAAGATGTCTGCCTAACAATGAAAGCTTTCAGCAAAAATGCGGCGAATACTGGCCTGCGAAGATTGGTAAGACGGAGCGGTATGGAAACGTTGAAGTGAAGGTTGTTTGCGAACTCGAGGAGAGATGCTGGGTGCACCGCGAGTTTGACGTTTCGGCGACCTCCAGCAACAGTAGCAGGAGAGGGCGCCGCAGCGGTGCCAGTCACGTGAAAGTGTCGCATTGGCAATACAAAGAATGGAAAGACAACGATGCGCCCGTCATACCAAGCTTCCTCGAGTTTCTCTTGCAAATCAGAGGGCGCCGCTACACGTCACCGGTTGTTGTGCACTGCAGGTGCGTTCGCGAGTTGAGAAGTGGGGAGATTTTTTACCCGTGGTGAAAAACAGATTGCTGAATAAATAAGCTGTGGGCTGACCTAGACCTAGTTCTCGCCCTGGCAAAACAAAAGATATTTGCCAGATGGAGCGCAGCTTGGCATCGAATTTACCAGCACTAATTAGGAGATTAGAGATTAGAACCCGAATTAATTACAGCGCGGGAATCGGACGAACCGGAGTGTTCATTTGCACCGACAACGTCATATCGCGGTTCGAATCTGAGGGAATCATCGACATCTTTAGGTAGTAATGAATATGCAAGTGAACATTACACAATTCCCCTCGCTTTCAGCGAAGTGAATCGATCAAGGCAACAACGTCCAAGTATGGTCTACACTCAAACGCAGTACGAATGCATTTACGACACCATTGGAGAATACTTGAGGCAGCAAAAGAAGTAGATGGAGAATGTGGCATGGCATGGAGGACAACTTTAATAATAAACTATGAATCTTTCGCCTTGTGTGTTTCTCACAATTTCAGCGCGCGCGAAAGCAATTCCAGCCAGTTCTTCTCTCTTTTCCGATGAATCTGACCACGTTCATTGTGTAACATTCGAAAGGAAAGGGGGTAGAGTGTTCAAACATTTCGAAATTGCAATTTAGGACGAGTCGAAAAGACGGGCAACCGGCAACTTTTCATACAGTTGCTTATGAAGTAAAAGGGAAGGAAGAGTGGGCGGGCAACGCTTTCAACAACAGGACAAAGGCGGAACAATTCCCTACTTTTGATGTTTTTTTCCGAAGCGGCGGGAGGGGGAATGGACAAAGATTTCCGACAGAAAAGTGCACGCAAAGAAGAAGAAGAAGAAGACCAAAGAGAAAAGAGAAAGAAAAGTACTTTTTGCGTGCTGCAATAAATCATTTGAGCGGCTCAAATTCAAAACTGCGTTCGAAAAACAGCTTGCGTGTTTCTCGGTGCTTGGCGCGAAAGTCGGGCGCGCCAGCAGTGTGCAGTTTCTGAATAAATTGTTTCACTCTGTTTTCAAGGGAAAGTTCTCATAAAAATATATTCAAAATGCAGAAAGTTCTAGAATAACATATTCTGTGAGGCGTGCTCGCTGGCAATGTGTCATCTGAAAAAGAAAATTAAAATGAGTCATCGCTGTTCAGGAAAGCTCTCGCTGGGAGTTGTGTGTTCCTAATTCTGTGTTGTATGTCTTTCTTTTAAGGGACCTCTATCCTCATTTCCTCATTCACAAACTGCGTCAACTGAGCGAAGCACAAGACGAGACGAGAGAATGACGTTGGCGTCAAGACGCAGAAGATGTGGAGCGCCAGAGAGCAGTGTTGTTCTGTTACTCGATTCAACTTGAGTTGAAATTGAACAATTTTTATTTTATCCCGATATTGAAAACGAAAGTAATTTTGTTTGAGACCCGTAGGTGGAATAAGAAGAGATCTAAACTGAAACAGCTGAAATTGAAAAGCCAATGAGTAAAGTATCTACAAGAAGCGAATGGGTATCAAGGTGAGGAGGAAGGCAAGAAAAGCTGATGTTTGGATACTGATCGAGGGCACACATTTCTGAAAGACTTGAAGATGGGCGGTGTGATTCTTGAGGTGGACACGATGGCGGAGAAGTTGAGATTGGTGGTAGTGAGGGGCGAGTCGACGGAAGTCGGATTGGGCGTTGCGGGCCAGATGAACGAGGTAGTCGTCGCCGGTGAGCATGAGATCGAAAACACAAGCATCGTAAAACGAGTCGCTGGTTCCGACGCTTCGGCAGCGTTCTGAAACTTTGCTAAGTTTGCAAACTGTCTGAATTACTGTATTCACCTTCAGCAACTTTCTTCGGCACATGCATTTTTCTAGCATAACACTCTGCAAACTTCCTGGGAGCCTCGAAAGCGCTCTCCTCGGCGATCTGTGAACTCTTCCGACACCCCGACCAGCACATCTCATTCGTCGAGTCACTTCCAGTCTCCAAAACCATACTAGGCCCTTTCACAGCTACAGACAAATAGGGTCCTTGACGTCGGATGTGAATAGAAGTGTGAATGAAGAGCATGGCAATCTCAACATAGTTGTTGTCCTGCCAGAGCACTTCAACGGAATTCCGATTGTGATTGGTCATCTGATACGTGGATCCATCAACGAAACCCCTCGGAAGGCCCTCCTCATCGGCGTTTGCCTCGTAGTGGAGAGAGGCGGTGCAGTTGTGCTTACGAATCAGAACTGTGATCTTGGTTACTGTAGTTGTCAGCGCCTCCCCTCGAACATTCTTATTCGTCACTTGCACCAGGAAGTATCTATTGTCCACGAATGGCCGGGCGCCTTCTTCAGAGCACGTTTGCACGGTTCCGTTGAACATTATGATGTGCGGATCTCCGAAGAGAGTGCAATACCGAACTTTACGACTGGTAGGTGGCGGATTGAAGTAGCACCTGAAATTTGGAACTAGGGAAGTGTGCTCTAATGAGAATTTACTTACGTGTTGACTGACTTCTTGTCTGGATTGCTGTCATTACAGGATTCCCACTTGGAGCACTCAAACTCTTTCCAGTGGCGCCTCATGACAAGCTCGGAGGAGTGGAATCGTAGATTGCCATGGCAGAATCGCATCGTGTCATTCATACATTTCAGATAAGTCTGCAGAACCTGGCAGTAGCGTTCGGTGGCTTTCGGCGCCAGGTTCTCGTACTCTTTGGTTTTCTGGAACCATTGAGCACACTCTTCTACACGGCAACTGGAGATGGTTTCTGAGGAAATTAGCAATGGAGCGCACTTGAGAAAGTGACGACTTACTGAAGTAGCAGAATACGATGATTGAGGCGAGAGAGACAATCGACATATCCCGTCGAGTCTTCTCATCTCATTGGTTCCGAGACCTTTGGATCAGTGTTGGCTGGTGTGACCTGGAGGAGATGGAAATTTGAAAATGAGTAAACGGAAGAAGCCGAGGAGGAGGAGGAGCCGCGAAGAAGAACACGATGATTTATGGTTTTTGGGTCAAGGAAATGGAGAAATCTCATTTCATTTCGCGCCAAATCTAAAAGAGGCTGCACGGGAGCCGGATCGAATTACGGTGCGACTTCAAAGTGACGAATGGTCGAACAATTGGAAGTGGCAGTGATTGATGATAGCCGGAAGAAGAAGGTGATGAGCGAGACGGAGAGGTGTTTCTGTTCCTGTTCAAGACGTGATTCTGAAGTGGTGGGTGAGTAGAGAGATGGAAACAAATCAATAAACAGTTTTGTTACGAGGCCCCGGAGAGGAGGAGAGAGGAGGTAAATCGAATGATAAGACCAGGAGAGGAGGACGCGTTAAAGCTGCTCCAAGCGAGAGATAGATAGATAGAGAGACTGTTTGCTCACTTCCTGATTTTGTGTTCTTCGGCAAAATAAATGTACAGAATGAGATGCGTCTCGGGTGGGGCTCCCGCGCGTGCCTCCCCGAGCCCCGAGTGCGGGGAAGTTGGAGTTTGATACGCTGATTATCAGGTGGTCTTTTCAGGGGATACTGTACTCATCGTGACCTAGTTTATTTCTGCTTGATAAGAAGCTAACTACAAAATGTTCCAAACTAGTTCCAAAAGCTACAGTAACCCTTCCCAGCACCATTGCTGCAGACGCAACAAATGAAACTTTCAACCAAAACACACGAAAACGATAAATCAGCCGCGCTTATCATTGGTGATTGGAGGCTTTTATCTGCAAATTAATGAGGTGACGCATTCTTTGTCTCCTCCTCCGCCTTCACCTTCCAAATTCCGCATCTTCCCGCCAGACGTCCTCCCCCGTATACACTTTCTCCCTGTCTACCCCCCGCTTTTTATTAACTGACCACCAACCAAATGGCTGCTGACGCATTTCTTGTTTAGCGGGCGCCTTTCTGTCTAATCTATTTGACGGCTACTGAATGTATTCTAATGGAGTTGATAAGTTGAATTGATTATCAACTTTTTTTTTTATCAATGCGTCTGAAAATTTGTGTATTACTGTAAATATTCCAAGTAAAATATTCCAAAAAAATGACAAAAAAAGATGGAGCATCGGATTCACATCTGAAATCCAAACGGATCGTCTATCAAATGAGCCGGGAACTTCAGAAGACTGATGTCAACGATGATTTTCAGAATGCGTAAGTCTCCAGAATCATTCTGGCAAAAATGGAAATTCAAACTACAAAATTTAGTCTTCTATCTATGGAAATGGACAAATCCGATAAATCAGCGGGTTTCCAAGGATTCCTCGAACTCCAAAATCAAATCAAAGAGTCGCTGAAAAACCATATGGCCAGTGGCTCTCAGGAGGGTCTGCTCTCGTTGTTAACTGCTCGGCAAATGAGAAGTGTAACCCAGATGTGTATGTTTCTTTTTTATAGGTGAAGAAGCTATGCAAACTTTTCTTTTCTTCAGTAAATCGAAAATCCGCATCTGAAGAAATCGATCCTCATTTCGGAGAGATTGTGGTCCCGAGGAGAATTCAAGTTGTAGAGGATGATGACAGGATTCCTGAAGCTCCTGGAAGACCTGGAATTCCGAACATTCCGAAACTAGATGTTGGAAGACTGGCTTATGATGACCCTGAAGATGAGCTGTCTTTGGAATGGGTCAGCAGTAATCCTGGGAGGTCTTCGAGTAGGATTCCGGATCTTCCATTGGAACCAGAGCCAGAACCTAAGCCAAAGCCGCAAACTCCCAAAGTTCAGTTTGAAGTGAAACCGGCTCATATCCCAAAGAGGATCAAGTCAAAACCAAGACCAGTTCCAAAGAGTGATGCTCAAATTCAAACCGATGAGATTGAAATCGAGACGGTATCTGCAGCAGTGTCAGCGAGGGAGGAGCCCGAGAAGGAGAAAGTTGATGTAGGTGACTTGAAATCTTGATTACAGCAATCCCAACTTTTCCAGACTGTTGATATCGGAACCACGTGTCGTCTCCTGATAACTCCACGTGTCGAGGAACACGTGGAAGTACTCCAAGACGACAGAAGTCAGATCCTCTCTCCGATGAGCACAGTCACAGACATCAGTGAGGGAGAAGTTGTTGGAATGGCTGCTGCTAGAGGACAGATCATAACCGTTCGAACTGACGGCAGTCTGGTTCAGCCGAGGGTTCAGGAAGCAGATTATGATGACCGATATTTTGGAGAATCCGAGACTGACCTTCTTCGTGCCACGTCATCAAGTCCGTTGCGAGTCGCCGAGGTGGATATGTCGGTTTCATCAACGCCTACCTCGCATCAATGAATCTCATATCTTTGATCTCAATCTTTGAAAATAAACGATCTCAACTGTCTTATCAAATCCTTATCATTCTAAACACCCAGGAAACATCCATGACTACCTGCCGATTATAAAACCTAGACAAATGTTTATAAAGTTGACCTACTTTAGAGGCTTCTCCACACATGAATCATGAGCGGTAGCTGTGGTATAACAGAGTAAGCTCGTTCCCATTTTCCAAACCCCAACATGACCCATTTCCAGCCCCGACACACCTCCCCCAAAGATCTCGTACAAAAACCGACGGGCGGGCAAAGGAGAAGCCTACGAGCCGACTCACCATGAACACGTGGCCAATACAGTATCCCATGCAATCGGCATAGGACCCTCTATCCTGATATTCTACTATTTCATGTGCACCTACGCGCATCGAGAGCTTCAACACATTCTCATGGTTATCTACGGCGTTTTCACAACACTTTTGTTCACTTCTAGCACTATTTATCATTTTTGCGAACTTTTGTTTCGAGAGAAAAATCAGTTAGTGTTCGAGTTTCAATTGGGAACCTATATTCTGTTTCAGACATAGAAAGTTGAGATACTACTTGCACATTTGTGATAGAGCCGCCATTTATCTTTTCATTGCGGCTTCCTATACACCTTGGCTGACACTACGGTAAGTCAGAAAGTGTGCTCTTTTGCTAACCATCCTCTTCCAGCCACTGCGGTCTTCCGGGACTCAATTTGAAGTGGATGATATGGATGTTTGCAATATTAGGGATACTGTACCAGTACAACTTCCATGAAAGATACAAAACTTTGGAGACGATTCTGTACATCTTCATCGCCGCCGGACCGTCCGTCGCCATTTTCACGATGAACGATCGAACGGGTCTCGAGTGGATGATGATGGGCGGAATGATGTATGCTATTGGAGTTGTATTTTTCAAACTGGACGGTATCATAGCATTCGCGCATGCCATTTGGCATTTGTTTGTGCTTTTGGGTAGGTCACTAGATAGTTTCAAGAAGAACTTTTGATCTTTCAGGCGCATCTTTCCATACCTACGCCGTATACGCATTCTTACTAGGTCCCGACAAGAATAACCCAATTCCCGATGTTTAGTCACTTTCTAATATTGCTTTTTCTGTTTTCCCTTCTTTGTTCTAGAACGAGTGCCATAATTCTGCATTTGCCACAAGTTTCAAAAGTACTTTGTCTGTGGTCTCAATTCTTATTGCCATTTGAATAAATAAAAACCAGAGAGTTTTATCTATCATTGCCACGTGTCACTTGTTGTTGTTGTCGTCGTCGTTGCACGTGGTGCCACGTTTCTCGGGCTCGGCGAGCTGCTTGCGGAGCACCTCGGCGGTCTCCTCCTCGTATTCACGGATCGACTCCATCGACATGTTGAACCACTCGTCGATGAGCACGAACGCGTCGCGATGCATCAAACCGAACACACGTGGGTACTGCTTGTGGATCGTCTTCTCGACCATTCGCTGCAGTCCGGTCCATTTGAAATGGCAAGAGACGAGTTTGTAGGCACACATGATCTGGAAAACACTTGTTTCATTTGGTTTCAAGATCCATAACCTACCGGCTCATGATCTTCCATCCAGTCGTCCTCAAGCGGTCCTCTCTCCACGACTTCTGCTTCGAACAGCTTCGCGTCCTTCTCCGCCTTATAATTCTTCGATCCAAACATGTCGTTATCAGTGATATCCACCCAGACAATCTCCCGTTTTTCCGGTCCGTTCAGCGGATTGTCAGTGCTTCCGTTATCCGCCAAATGGGTTGTTTCGATGACTTGGTGGAAGTTTTCCTTCATATAGCCAGGATTGGTCAGGATCGTTTTGGTGTAGGGATACGCATTCCAGCTCTCCTCGTGGATCTCGAAAGCCTCCGGCGGCAACAGCTTCTGAAGCATCCACGGCGCCTTTGATCGGAGACGGTAGATCTTCTTCGTGTAGGTGCCCGTCACAGTCTGTCCCGGAAGCAGAGTGTCACTTGTGAACTCCTCCTGAACCAGAAACTCGGCTCCTTCGCCACCGCCCGTCTCACTGCGACTGCACGCCGACACTGCGTACAAAAGTCCACGTTGGAACTCATCGACGGTCAATGGTAACGGGATACGGTATTCCTGAAAAAGAGCGGGAATTTGAAATGTTTCATGGGGGAGGTGTCACCTTTATGATCATTTTTCGAGTGGGAAAGGGGGGGGGATGTCGAATCGGAAGAAGTTGATACCAAAATGAAGGACAAGCAGCGGGAGGTTTCGAGGGGGGATTACACCGGTTTATGACCACGTGTCGGTCGCTGCAAAAGGTCACTTGGCGGACAAAAATGCAACTTTTTTGGAGAGATTTTGGAGGGAAATTCAAATTTTTCAGAGTATCTTTCGAAAGCGTAGTGTCACTTTCGGATACCAGCACTACCGTTCTGACCCAGATAGACTTTTGGGTTATTGTAGAAAAGATTGTGTCTAACTATTTATAATAGTTTGACTTTGAAGGTCGCCAAATCACAAAGTTTGAAAATTGACAGACTCGTTGCAAAATTCATTTCAAAAAACGGCGAAGAAACCACGACAACGAATTCGCAAAAAACATAGAAAATGTGAGTTTCGGGAGGGAATTGAGGAGAGGGGAACACACAAAACTGGATCGGCGCGGAAGAAAAAAGAGAGGGAAATAGAGAGGAGACGTTTGTTGGAAGGAGAAGAAGGCGATGACGATATCGGGTGCTTATTGCAGGAGAAACACGATAGGAGTAGATAAAGGAGAGGAACGGGCGGTCTGGAGAGGGAAAAGCGTGGAGTTTCGGATGCCCGATGGCAGAAGTGTTCGGGTGGATTGTGACAGAATGGCGGTTCTTGGAATGGTCTGATGTGGATGGAATTGGTGTTTGGTGAACATTAATTTGCAGACAAAGTGTCCGGATGTCGTCGATGCGACTCGGATGGACGCATGGACGAGCAAAATACTCGAGCAAATCCTAACCGGAAACGTGTCGACACGTGTCAGCATGCGGCAAGCCGCTGAGCTCGCCCACGTGGCAACGGAGCTCAAGTTCAAGAATCTGTTGAAGCTGATGGAGGCGGACTTGTTGCGTCAGACGCCGACGTCAATGCGAGAAGCCGTCGACTCGTTGTGTTTCGCAGTGCGCTTCGGGATGACGGAGGCCGTGGGAAAACTTGTCGACGACATTGTTTTCAGCTATTTGGATGAGGATTTTGTGATGTACTGCAAGAATGAACGGGCGATGGATTTGGTTATGAATCGGTGGGAGAATTTTGAGAATTTCAAACAAAACCTGGGTTTTCAGAAAAGCCAGTCTGATGGCAGAGCAAGACACTCCTCAGGATCTTCCTGTGCCTCCAACGACGTTCCCAAATGCCACTGTCGCCCTTCCAAACCAGAGACACAACCAGCAGTACCACAAAGTTCTTGTGAACGCCGCCAAGGAAAAGTTCCGAGCGATGATGACTCGTCCGATGAACGCCTTCCGAAACGGAATCGGATGGATGAATCGGAGAAGGCCGGCTCCCCCAGTGCAACACGGATTCCAGAACTTTCATGAGCATTTTGGATAGTAAACTTTATTCTAATAAAAAATAAATATCGAAATCTAAAAAGTTCTCTAAATAGTGGTAGCTGGCGGTGCTGTTCCTGCTCCAGCAACTGCTCCTGCCTCCGATCCCTTCTCACTCCGAACCTGATACACTTTCTCCGGACCGAATGTTGTGATGGAGCACTCGAGATTCGGTTTGACGTGCATGATGGCGGCAAAGTTCTCGTAGTGTCCGCAGTAGTAGGGTGCTGAGAAGATGGTGATGAGCTTTCCACTGGCGAACATCTCGTATCCATCGATGACGACTTGATGGGCTCTGACGACAAGTTCGAGGTTGTGTCTGTCGAGGAACTCGTAGACGGCAGTCTCTCCGAATATCCGTCCGGCGCCACGTGGAGAGTCTGCATACCGTCCGTCGGCAATCGTCGTGACAGGATCCGCCCAGCAGAGGTCTGCGATCAACCCAACATCCGGAATGTCACACGGACGTTCCATTTGTTCAATCTGCCTGAAACACAGTCTTTCAAGAAAGTTACAGAGATTCAGAACCGACTTCATATCCACAAGATCCTCGGATATCCCGCCATGCATGCAAATGATCTTGTTGTTGACAACGGCACACAGCGGCATGCAGTAGAACGCGAGCTGGAACGACTCGTACAACTTCACCGTGAACCGCTTCTTGCACTCCAGGTAGAAGCCGTACTGCATGTTGACCGGGCGGCTTTCGTGGTTGCCACGTAGCAGGAATACGGTTTTGGGAAAGAGGAGGCGGTAGGCGAAGAGCAGAGTGATGACTTCGAGGGAGTAGGGTCCACGGTCGACATAGTCTCCGAGGAATAGGTACTTGGGGTACTGTCCCTTCTCGGAGACATGTGGGAAGCCGCTGATTGAAAACAAGGAGAGAAGATCCTCAAACTGGCCGTGAATATCTCCGCATATCGTCAGAGGAGCTTCCAACTGAAATTGTGATATCTGCTCACGCCCATTTCCCCCGGTCACCCACATCCAACTTCATCTTGTCTCTCCAGAACGCCTCACGTGCTCGATAGCATAACTCGATCATTTCGTCCTCTTGGATAATAGTCTGACAATTTCCAGGACACCATTCTTCGGTAAGACGTGTCACTATTGAGCGAAGAAATTCGACGACTCGGCCGCTCGTCGGAACTTCCAAGTCCGTCATTTTAGAAATGAAGGGTTTTGATTTTGATTTCGACTCATCCTGGTTTCCCGTAAGAAATGGGCGGAGCCTATTTTACCGTGAAGATCTTATCGCAATCAGCTTCACTTCCGAACTTTGTGGTCTTTTTCAAATCATTCCTAGGTTGAGATCAGTTTCGAAAACTTCGTTTAATCAACAACTTTGTTTAGTGATGGGCGACAATGGGTGAGTTTTCGAAGAGAAGTTCCAACTGAAAGGCGGATCTTCAGAGACGAAGATAACGAGAAGACCGTCGGACAGACAAGATTCGATTTGGACCTGAAGCTAGACGATCCGAATCAGAAAGACGGGCAGAAGGACGGGCAGAAGAAGGCGGAGAGTCAGCCGAAGAGAGAGAAGAAGAAGAAGAGTCGGTCGAAGGATAAGACGAAGCCGTCGAAAAAGAACAAGAATCTGTTCAACACTGTTGCGTAAGCTTCTGATATTCCTTTACTGATTAAGAATTCCGTATTCTAGAGACAAATTCCTTTCGAAAATTCCAAAAGGCAAACGTGACAGCAACACTCCGAAGCGTTCTGCTGAAAGTCCGGGACCCAATGAGCCATCAGAACTTCCGAAGCACGTCAAGGACTTTATCACTTCGGTGCTGGAGATCGAGAAGAACCAGACGCTCAAACAGTACTTCTTCCAAACGCTCTGTAAAATCGCACCGCCCGCCACGTACACCTCGTTCAACGCGAACAAGGACAAGAATCGGTCGTCGGACGTGTTCTGCAACGAGGCGAATCGTGTGAAGCTGTCGGGTCCGGCTGACACTTCCAAGTCGGATTACATCCACGCGAACTACATCAAGTTTGAAGGACTCCAACGGCGTTATATCGCCACTCAACATCCGCTGCCGAACACTGTCGAGGACTTTTACGCGATGATTTTCGCAGAGGAGGTTGACACGATCGTCTCGTTGAGCTCTGTCTCGGAATCCTTCCCGAACTATTTCCCGACGGAGAAGGAAGGTTTTATCAATCTTCCTCGCTTCTCGGTGACCTGCAAGTTTATGAGACCCGAGTCAAAGTACGCGCCGGCAGAGTACACGCTGGATGTGCTGCCGAATGGCTGCTCCAATTCTGTCGTCGTGCGCCTCCTCAAATATCCACATTGGGGAAAGTATCAAGTGCCGGCCAGCCCGAAAGTTGTGACCTCGTTAGTGAAAGCTGCCAAGGTCAGGTTTCCCAAGGCTCTCAGTTCCAATTAATCTTTTGATTCCAGAAGTGCAGAGGACCTCTGGTAGTTCATTGCGAGACCGGCGTCAACCAAACCGCCGCCTTCATCTTCATCGATGCCACCCTCGGTCTTCTGGACGCTGGCGTCACTCCGTCACTTGAAGTCGTGTTCCGCGAACTGA
>LR539435.1:240870-334864 GCA_900536315.3 Caenorhabditis becei | reverse complement strand
AAACTTGAAATTTTTCGATTTTTCAACTCGAAAATGGACCAATTTTCTGGATTTTGAGAATAAGCATATTTAGAGACAATCTGAAAGAGAAAGGGACGGGGCCGCGGAGTTTCTAGTCTTTTGGCCTAGAATACTCCTGTCGGAAACTCGGCCGCGCCAATTTCTCTTTCAGAATTTGAAAATTTATTTTCCCCCCGAGATGAGAGCGATGGAGCGCGTTTGCCTCGCGGCAACTTCTAGAATATAACAAGGCGTGTTTTATTATCTCTACCAGACTGGCGTCGCCGGCCTCCAGTCTCGTTTTTTTTGACTCGGACCCGACAGCGTCGTCTTCCCGTGCCTTTCCCTGTTTTTAGAAATGAATACGGACAAACAAACAAAAAAATACAAAATACATTTATTGACTCTCGAAAACTTAGTACATTTTCATCTCGGTAATGACTATCTCATGGTGGATCGTGATCTTCTCGTTTCGGTCGTCATAAGGCACCATAATACCCTTGTGCGGTTCGGAGTGGCAGCTATAGTACTGGAGAGATTTGGGGCGGTGCCCAACGACACCGACTTGGATCTGAATCAAATAACGCGAGGAACCCAAGTGCATGGTTTCATCGTTTCTGTAGTCGATGAAGAGGGAGCCTCCACGAGGATCGACTTCCGCGGTCCTGTAAGCAGAATGCACTTTCAGGCACAAATCTTATTGACTTACATTGTGAATGGTCCAACGGACAGTGTCAAAACCTTCTCATACCGATCGTTGAAGCGATAGTTCTGGTGAACCATCTTACGGTAGGGCTCTGGGTGAGACCACACTGGGATGGTCAGAATGCCTGTCGGTTCAAGGTACGAGAAGGCCACATGGGCCACTTTTGCGTTGGCCGGCGCCGAAGCGTAGCTGACTGTTATCATATCCTCCTGAGAGGCTCCGGCGTTGCGCGTCACGACTACGGTAGTCGAGCCGGACGGTTCGACGAATCCGAAGATGGGCGCGATGCGGTACTCGTTGTTGTTCGACGACTTGATCTTGAAGATGAGCTTCTCGGCTCCGGCGTTGACGAGCTTGTGGGTGGACGAGCCTCCGGCAGCCGGGACGGTGCACGCTGGTGGATCGGCGGAGAGAGACATTCTTGACGGAACTGTGGAGAGTTCTGATGTGATTCTACCCTGCCCAGGGCCTCCTATTTATAGCCCCCTCTTATCAAGATGTACTACTAACCCGGCGACGACGTGTCACCTAAGAGCTTCACGTGAAAGTTTAGAGCTTCACGTTTCTCAAGATTTTTTCAGTTTTTTCTAATGCCCTGTCCAGTGGGAGTGGTAGAGCAGTTCTCTAGGTAAGCAAGTGCGCTCTAACAAACTTCCCTAAAAGCTGAAACTTTTCAGCTATGCACTGTGCAGTCCGAATTTGTGGATGATAATCGGGTGTACATTCATGACACTCTTAACCATGATTCTAATGTTTTATTTGCACTTTGGGTTTCGGAGAGATTTGAAGTTTCTCAAGTTTTGTGATTGGAAGGTACAACCATCAGATATTGATTGATATCAATTGATTTCTATTCCCAGCTTCAACAACTAGCCGAACGTCTTCGATTCCAAGAGCCGAATGTGACACTTTTGGAGCGGATCACTCGGAAAGTCAACGAGAAGAACTACGACGATACGCCCAACTTCCAGGACTTTTTCCGGAAGGATAATGCCAAGGTTCCGAAGGATAAACCGAGTCCAGGCGCCACGACAGATGTGGCGGCGAAGGTGAAGAAGGCGAAGGATGAAGATGCGGCGAAGGTGTTGAAGGAGACCGATCTTCCGAGTGCTACGCCGGCGTAAGTGTGCTCTAGGCCTGCGTTGCGGTCGCGTCGCGGTTTCAAATCTAAAACTTCAGCCAACAAACCCCAAAAGACGCAGCCGACGGAAATCAAAGTATTCTGAAGAAGTGGACGGATGCGACGAAGGACATTCTGGCGATTGATGATGATGTGGATAAGAATAATAATAATAACAAAGTTGATGTTACTCAAGATGATCCGAATTGAACTGGACTTTATTTGGGGGATATGTGAGAAAGATTCGATTGATTAATTACATAGAATAAAGAACAAAATAACTGGAGATCAGGAGGGATCAAACAAGAATTTCACACTAGTTTCTCGGTTTTTCAAGCTCTAAAATAGTTTTTCTGGACTTTTTCAGCGATAACACACCAGTTTCCGTGCTCGAAAGTGGTTGAGACAACGCGAAGATCATCGACTGATTCGACGAGGCTTACGAGTTCGCCCTCTTTGAAAACGTGGTAGAAGCGGTAGAAAGTGACCTGGAAGGAAGTGATAAGGGTTGTGATAAGCATTGTTATCACCTCTCTCAAAGTTGCCATTGCCTCCGTGATTCCTTCTTCCATGCAGATCTGTGTGAGCTCTTCGGCAAACTGCTCCTCGACGGGGACCAGCAAAGAAGCAAGTCTTTTTCCAAGCATTGGACTCCATCGTTTGATTCCCGAAATGATGGAGTTAGTGGATGGCAGGAATTTCGGAGCAGCGGATGGCAGTTTTTGAACCATTGGGGATGATACAGAAGAAGTTGTAGGGGTGCTGTGGTTGGAGCTGTGAGGGGAGGAGGTGGGGCATCGACGGGCAAAGTATGGAAGTTGCTCGGTTAGAGAGGTGACCTGGAAAAAAGATGGAGAGTGCGGTGGAGCGCATTTTCCAAGGATTACTGTACCTTGCTCAACATTCCCGAATACCACCTTGGGGATTGAGCTGAAGCATCGGAGATGTGCACTGGAATCGAGGCAGCGATGATTCTTTCCTCTTTTGTGTTGTGCAAATGAAATTTGACTTTTGGAAGTCGACCTGAATACAGTTCTCAACAGAGCACATTTGCATTCCCAACCTCCAATCGCATTCTCATGCATGTTCCAAGGAACCAGGATGTCTTGAGCTGCAAACTTCCCATTCGGCTGCTCGAAAGCCCAGACATAGATGAGGATTTGACCTCCAATCCGGAGACATCTGGAGCATTCTGTAACAAAGAGGGAGTTATCAATAGGGCGCATTTGCATTACCTTGAAGAACCTGTCTTCGTCTTGCAGTTGTTGATAAGTGATGGATCACAGAGACATTGAGAATGGCGTCAACGGAGAGATCTCTGACTGGGATGCTTACAGCATCGGCAAGACACAAATCGATATCTTCTTTTTTGCTGGAAGTCAGAACTTCGGGACACGTGTCAAAACCAATGACGTGGCATTTCTTCGACGTGTACTTGGCTTCTCCGCACCCGACATCGAGGATGACGGCGCCGGGAGCCTGCTGATCTACAAACTGTCGAACACGTGGCCAGACACGTGGAGATGAGGTCTTGTTGTCCTGAATTACGAAAATATGTCCTACTGATAAACAGTGATAAGGATGTACCGTCTGCTGATAAGTGGCAAGGCGGGAGTAGATCGAGTGCACGTACTCTTGCTCTACGTTCTCCGAGCTTATCATCGCATGCTGCAAGTGCGCTCTATTGGACTGATAAGAGAGGAATATCCACGTGACATACTGATAAGGGGGAAAGATATGAGAGGTTTGAAAACATTTTCACAAAAAGCAAATCATCGAGAAGCTGATTTCCACGAAAAAGAGAAAAACTCCCGAGTCTGCCGGATCTTCTCTCAGTGATAGCTATGACCTCAGCGTTTTGGCAACTTGTGAGTTCAAATGGCTTCGGGACGACTTCAGAAGGCGTCAGAAGCTTAGGACGTCTTCTGGAGACTTCAATTGTGAAAATGAAGAACAAGATCTCCAGAAGCAGTTTTAAAACTACAGCACCCCTTACAGGTCGATTGGAACCATGTGGGTCTGCACATCTGGTCTCTAATGGGTGTTTCCACCCTGTCAATGATTTGGATCGGCTGTAAGAGCTCGAAAAAAGCAAAGAGCTCCGGAAAACCGCCGCCAGCCTCGCAGAAATCACCTGCTGCTCCATCGGCTCCACCGGCAGCTCCGAAATCAGCTGCTCCGCCAGCTCCACCGGCTCCAGAGCCACCGGCGCCAAAGGAGGAGGAGAAGGTGAGGGAAGTGCGCTCTACTGATAATCAGTAGTTTTTAGAAACCCGCTGATAAGTCTAAGAAATCCGAGAAGAACGCTGAGAAATCAAAGAAATCGAACAAGTCGAAGAAGGAAGCGAGTAAGAAATCGAAGAAGGAGGGAGCTGATAAGTCGAAGAAGTCGAAATCGGAGAAGAAGAAGGACGAGAAGAGTAAGAAGGATGATAAGAAAGATGATAAGAAAGACGACAAGAAAGATGATAAGAAGGATGATAAGAAGAAGGAAGACCCGAAAGGAAAGGATGTGTTCAAGAAGCCTGAAGATGAGGGTGCGGTGGCGGCGAAGAAGGATCCGAATTATCAGGTAGGTGCAAATGCGCCTTACTGAGAAGGAACTCATTTCAGACCCTCTGCGGACTGAACAACAACGACTTGTTCGGTGCTGATAAGAACCCGAAGAAACAGTTCAAGGCGCCGACCAAAGTCGAGAAAGCCGACGTCAAGGATCCGCAATACGAGACGCTGAACGGGTTGGGAGAGGATTTGTTCAAGGAGGAGAAGAAGGACGAGAAGAAGGAGGAGGAGGGCAAGAAGAAGGAGTTCAAGCCGCCAGAGAAGGTGGTCAAGGCTGATGCCAAGGATCCGCAGTATGAGACGTTGAACGAGGTCGATAAGGGCATTTTTTAACAATAATGAGGAGAAGAAAAGTGAGAAGAAGAGCGAGAAAAAGTGAACAGCGGGTTTTGGGAGAGAAATGAATAAAGATTATTGTTTTTGTCCTTTCGATATTTGGGTCAGGGTTACGGTACCTTTAGTTCACTCTTGATAACTCTTCAATGTCTTCAAGATGGCTACAGTAACCTAACCTTCGCTGCATGACCTATCTTCAATAGAGCGCGTTTGCAATTTGATATTTGATATTTGAAAGTTTGCTCCATTGAGAATTGGAAGCCTAGAAGACAACAAACATCCATCAAGTATACATGTTTTTGAGCAAGAATAATTCGCGGAGGGGATGGATATGAGCTGCCCGAGATTAGCCTTCGGAGCCCGGAGCAACCAAAAAAGTAGAGAAAGAGAGCAAGAGCTCTCTGCGGGAAGTATAGGTAACCGACACACAGCCATCTCTCTCTCGCTCTCCGCTCCTTTCGTGCTCATGCTCGCACATTTATGCATTGGAGCAACGATGCCGTGTTGAGGCGGCGACGACAGCAAAAAGTGTGACGATGGGGGATAGAGAAAAGGAAGAAGAAGAAGAAGGGAGAAAGAGCAGCAGAGCAGAGCACATTGATTCGTGTAGGGGAAATGCAGCGCTTTTTGACAAGGGATATGTTGGGTTCTGACGCCTTTTTTGATAGTGATAGATGGACGGGATTTTGGAGCATTGTACTGAAGCTTGAAGTAGGTCAAAAGTTCATGAAACTGTTGTGCTCATTGGAAATAGCTTACGGGATTTCGGAGCATCGTTCTAATCCAACTTTGAAGAAAAAGTAGGTCAAAATATGCGGGATTCTGGAGCATTGTAGTGAAGAAGCTCTTGAAGTAGGTCAAAAGTTCATGAAACTTTTGTGCTTTTTGGTATTTGCTTTAAGGAGTTTAAAACATCGTTCTAACTTGACTTTTGAGAAAAAGTATGTCAAAACATGCAAGATTTTGGAGTGTCGTACTGCTCCACGGCAAGTTTTGGAAAGTAGGTCATCCCGGAGTATCGTATACTAAAGTTTTTCGCGCAAGTACACCTGATTTCATTAGAGCGCATTTGCTGCACATGGAAAAACAAAAATACTCGGAAAACCAAAAGCACGTAAATGCAAAATGATTGCTATTCCGGTGGGCATTTCCTCAATTTCCTGGCTCCATTTTTCTGGGGTTGGAGCATGGAAAAGCAAACAAAGCAATGTACACTTTCAGTTTCAAAGAGCACAGCAATTTTCATTTTTGTCGAGGAAAACGAAGGAGAAGAACAAGAATTGCATGAATAATTGAAGACTAGAGGTCTTCTCGGATGGCTCGGAGAGAAGGCTAATAATTGAAAAACGAATGCTCCTGAGAGGGCTGCGAGCAGCATGACGAGATAATGAGTTGGCGTGTTTAGTCGGCCATGAGCCACACTTGTCGCTTTCTTTTAGGGCTCGGGCGGAATGAAATGCGAAGAGAAAAATGGATATTTGACATGAAGGGGAAAAGGATGAGGAGAAGACATCGGAGGGGATTAGCCGCGACACTCTCTGATTTTCTTAGCTTTTTGGCGAAGAGGGGAAGCGGATTTTGGGGAGAGGAAGAGGACAAGAGGGACGTGATTAGTCAGGGAGGGGGCTTTTGGTGCTGGAATTGTTACCGTAAGAAACGGAGTGTCGTATTATCGTTGTATCTGGAAACTGCCGCTCGCATTCAAAATTTCAGATTCCCGCGCACAAAATCTCGCAGCGAAAACTACAGTGAGACGTGCATTTTTCAGGGTTTTTCGGCTATTTTTGAGTTTTCACGACTGTTTTTGAATGAATCATTGCATTTTTCGCATTTTCTGACAACAATTTACTCGAAAACAGCCCAAAAACACTGAAAAATGCAAAGATTACTGTACTGGTTTTCGTAGTTTCGTAGTTTCTGTAGTTTTCGTTGCAAGATGTCATGCGCGCCAATTTGAAACTTTGAACGCGAACGGCAGTTTTGAGATGCAATGATAATACTGTCAGTTCAATTCTAGGAAGTACGCTCTACTGAACTCAATTTGAAAGATCAGTACGATACTCCAGAATCCCGCTGCTACCTTGCCAAACTTCACCTTTCCCACGTGGCCTTCTGATTTCCTCTCTTTATCACCTTCATTATCACTATTTCCCAACAATCACTTTTGTACAGAAGTTCTCTGCTTCTTCCAAAAACCAAATCATCAAATCGGCCATGACGATTTTCATCGTCTTTCAGGTTTGCAGCCAGTTCGCTTCATCGAACACTTTGTTTCCAGGAGGTCCTTCTTCTATTGGTGATAGCGTGCCCGGCGTGGATTCTGTGTAAGAAGAAGGCGAAGCCGGCGAAACTGCCGAAGAATTCGAATGAGACACTGATGGTGAAGTCGGCGATTGTAAGGGGTCTCTGAAGATACCGTAATCCTGGAAGTTTTCAGAAACCGCCCATCACAGATGCGACGCCGAGTCAGATGGGGCCGCCGAAGGATGATAAGAAGGAGGAAGAGAAGAAAGAAGAGGAGAAGAAGGAGAAGAAGGAGGAGAAGGAAGAGGAGAAGAAGGAGGACGGGGAGAAGAAGGAGAGCAAGGAGAAGTCGATGAAGCCGTTCCCAAAGTTCGAGATGCCGACGGAGAGCAAGAAGAACCAGAAGATTCTGGATAACGAGAATGATAAGAAGGATAAGATCAAGAAGGGATTCTATCAGGAGAAGTCTGATAATGACGATACTTTGGAGAAGGTTGACAGTTTGAAGGTCGAGCAGTCGGATAAGACGAAGCGGTCGCAGAAGAATAAGGAGAAGAAGAAGGAATAAATCTGGAATTTGTATTGATAAATATTGGATTTTAATTGTAAATTCTACCGTAATCCCTTCGAGCCGCCCGAATAAAAAATCCCCTTTTCGCTTCAAGACCCACTTCCTCAATTTCCCTCTCTAGCCATTTTTTACTCTTTTCGCCCACTAAAAGCCGTGAAAAAAGTGCAAAAAGTTTATAATTGCTCTTTCCAAAAAAGGCGGGCGCCCAGGTTTCTCTCAATCGTTCTTTCTTCTTTTTCGTTTTTTTCTTCCATTTTATTTTCGACTTTTTGATGTTCTTTTCGCTATGCTTCTTCCATTTCTAATCACCTATTTATCAAAATTTTCTTATCAACAACTCCCTGGACCTAATGGTAAGAACTGGAATTCGAGTTTCTCATTAGAGCGCACTTGCAGAGTACCCTGGAAAAATCGGTGGGCGCTGTGGGCTGTTCCAGTTCGATTGTGATCCTCTAGCTCGAACTCCACTATGTATTCCACTTGTAGCCGTCAGGGATTGTACTCCGGACTGCCCGAATATGAGTGATGAATGTAAAGAGTCCGCTGGAGCGCATTTGCAACTTGCCTGTTTAGGGTGTGGTCAAGGAATGATTCTGTGTGATGCTGGTCTGGCTCAGAAGCGTTGTGGAAAGTGTGTGAGGCCTCATGAGATGGCGAACTTGTGTATTGATAGGAAATGTGAGAAAGTTATCATTAGGGCGGACTTCAACATTTCTATTTTCCAGGGCAACACCTCTGTGCTTATCAGGGAACTTACAAGTGTGCTAAAACGATGAATTGTGTGTTTGAAAAGTGGTTGATGGATGGGAAAGATGATTGTGGAGATGGAAGTGATGAGGATGTTTGTAGACATGGACTGGTGGAGTGTGGAGGGACGAAGACGACGAAACCGGTCGAGTTGGAGCCGATAACTTCGACGGAGAAGGTCAAGGAGGAGAAGAAGAAGCCGCAGGTTAAAGGTATGGGTCTCGCAACGAAAATATCAAGTTGCGCTCTATTGCAATGTAACCTTCTTACTCTATCTCAAAACTTCATCTCGCATTCAAATTTTCAAATTGGCGCGCACGATATCTCGCAGCGAAAACTACAGTAAGATTTTCATTGGCTTTTTCATGTTTCCCTACAGAAAATCTTACAAAAACTGTCGGAAAGCTGCAAAATAGCCAGAAATATGCAAAGATTACTGTAGCTTTCGCTGCGAGATATCGTGCGCGCCAATTTGAAAACTTGAGGCGCAAAAAAGCTTCTAGAAAGTGCGCTCCATTGCAAATTCCCAAATTTTAATTTTTCGCCTCAATTACAATTCTCTGCAGATCGCTGTGAGCTCGGCGAGTTCCGTTGTCTCGACGGAGAATGTCTGGATGTTGGAAGAGTGCTCGACGGACAAGAAGACTGCGCCGACGCTAGTGATGAGAACTATTGCGAGATGCACGACGGAGTGTGCAACGACGCGGCTCGGTGCTCATTTCAACGTGACGTTCAGGCGTTTGGATGTGGATGTCCGAAGGGGTTTATGAGGGCTCCGAGCGGCATTTGTGAGATTGTCGAGGAGCGGTTGAAGCATTAGGTTCACGTTGACCTGCCACGTAGTTGTATGAATGCATCGATCAATAAAAGTGTGTTTGGCTTTTGCTCATTTCACAAAATAACAAGAATTTTGAATATCGGTTTCTCACGGCAAGGGAACGCAATCAAAAATGTGCATTACGAAGAAGGCAGCGAAGAAAACGACGCCGGATCAGGTCCATCCGGTGGCGGAGAAAAAGAAGAAAAAGGGGTTCAATGCTATATTGGTTCGGTGGAGCGCATTTGCATTTGTCATGAAAAGAGTGTTGCAGAAAAAGAAAACACCAAAGAAAACATCAGCAGAAGACAGGGAGGTAACAGGAGCGGCTCCGTCGGTAGCTGACATGGCGAATCAGCTCGGTGAAGAGAACGGACGGCTTGAGGATACGCCGGCGGCTTCTGGAGCCGAGCCGAGTCCAAAGTCTACTGGTGTTCCGCAGAAGTTGGCGGATGCGAAGCGGCTGGATCCGAAGAGGCCGAGCACTGAAAAGGGACAGTGTAACAGTTCGTTGAGTGGGAATCGGGGAGCGCCGAAGAAGAAGATGTTGAAGTTCAAGTGGGGACAAGTGGATAGGGATGAGTTGTCGGTAAGTGCGCTCTAGCAAGAATTGGGAACGGGCGGTCGTGTAACGGTCATGGTGAGAGAGAATTTTTGAGTTTCAGTTTTAGGGCTTACTAACTTTTTACTAATTTTTTTCTAACTTTTTACTAACTTACTAACTAACAATGGAGACAGCAAAACTGGTAAAAATTGACATTCGCATTAGAGCACACTTACTAACCCTAGAGTTTTATTTTCAGATCAACAATGACAAAACCGAGTACTTGGAAAACGCACAACTCACCAAATTGATGTCACACGCAGACGTAAAAGCACTTATGGGCGGACAGCTGGCGCAGGGAATGGACGCCGACGAGAATAGTTGTCGGGTAGGGCAAGTGAGCTTCACTGGACTCTATGGGACTTTCAGGATACGGTGGAGGAAGTGGACAGTGAGATGCAGGACATTGCATTCTCTCCGTTACTTGCTGGCATTGCGAAGGAGGATGAGAAGGGGTATGGGGTGCTGCCGAATCCGCAGGAGCAGAGGGAGAAGAAGCAGGAGACGGCGTAGCTCTATTTATAAAGATTTTAATAAATTTGTTTTGTAATTTTACAATTTTTTCTTCTTTTCTCTTTTCCCCAAAATTCTCATTCTCAAAGCTTTCAGACTTTTCTGGTCTTCAGCTGATCAAGTGATCGTTAGGCTTATTGTCACCTAAGTCGGATTTCGCAAAATTTCCGGATTTCGGGAGTTGATATCTTGCTGATAAGAACTTTCAGAGGTCGAACGATTTATTGCACAATCGAAAAAGTGGATAAGAAGTGAGCAAGTGTGTTGAGTCTTAGAGAAGATTCTAGAACCAGAACCTTTTTTTTTGGGATAGGTTCCGGATACAATTCCACAAAATTTTAACAACCCGTAGATTAATTAGGAATTCACGAAAGTTTTTGAAAAAATTAAAAATATATTCAATAGCCTTCATAAGGCGTGATTCTGGGCGTTCTCCCGTAGATGATGTTTGGATTTGAAGCAGTTGTGATCATTCTTGACGACGTCGGACCGCCTATTCGGCTGGTTTTCCAGTCTCGCATCGCACTGAACTGCTCTCGTTCTCGTTCTGATCGCTTTCTGAAAGTTGTTCGGGTTTGTTCGGTAGAGCGCACTTTCCGAGTTACCGTTTGCTCATTTTGCAAAGCACAATCATTACGAAAATGAGAACGATCCAAATGACAAGAAGAGCTCCTGGGAGGATGAAGAATACAGCTGAAAATACGGGAATTTGTAAATTTGAGCGCGTTTGCATCACTCACGATTGAATCCCTCGCTCTCCTCGGCTCTGGGCTTTCCGTCACTCATGTCCAGATCCTTGTCGTGCATTGTTGGCTTGATTGGGGGAGCTGGAAAATGAAAAGTTCAATGGGGCAAGTTTGCATCATGAGTTCTCTAGAGCGTACACCTAGTAGCGAGCTTCCAGAATGAGCCGCTTATTATTTACCTCTTCCACCGCAGGGATAATAAATTCCCATTAATGTGACCGACTGCAAATCAGAAATTCAGAAAGAATTGGGAAGAAAAGAAGAAGAAGAGGAAGGATTCAGAAATCGTCGTCGCTCGATGAAAAGAAGAGGGGGAGGGGCTTAATTTGCAATGGAAATGAAAGAGAGATGCTCACAAGGGAGGGGAAGATTAGTCGGCAAGTGGGAGGGGAAAGATCGAAGACTGATTTCTTTAGGAATGGAAAAGGATTCGGAAGTCAAGAAGGTTTTAAAGTCTTTGTTCCAGACAGGACGCAGCGTCTTCAAGGTCAATCCCGGATTCAATCCGGATTCTGGAGACTTTGGGTTACGTAAAAGGTTTGATGTTTGGCAGTGCTCATTGACGTCAAGGAAGATTTGGATTTAGATTCCCTCATTCAAATCTTCGTGTTTTTTTCGGTTCAGTAAGCACGACACGGAAGCTCAAAATACACAAATCTTTTCTTTTCCGCCCTGTTTTCCGGAGTTTGAAATTGGAATAATAGGCGTTCTGGTAGACCGAATAATAGTTTGTTTTTTTGCCGAAGAATTCATTAAATGTGTGAGTCATACCTGTGTAGAGAAGCGGTGGAGTCTGGACTGTCGCGAATTTGGGTCGTTGAACTGTTGGTGGAGTTGTACGATCCGGAACCCAGTTTTTCATGACGAATGGGTTTTCGGAGGCTGGAGAAGCTACTTCGGTCTCGTTGAATCCTGAAATTGACTTTCAGGAATAGCTACAGTAACCCAGACGTACCATCTCCTGCAGCTTCCATCAAATGATGAGTTAGATCATTGACAAGTCGGTTTCCACTCGCCGCCTTCACATTTTCCCGAGTTGTACATCTGAATCCGTCTCCATGATATCCCTTCCGGCACACACATTTTGGATCGACGCCTTCTGATTCAAGACATTCGGCGTTTCGAGAGCAGGGAACCGAGAAGCGGGACAGGCAGCGGTCGATGGCTGAAAAGAGTTTTTCGGTAGAGCGCATTTCACTCAAACTTTTTCAAAAAACTTACGTCTACACTCTTTTCCAACTGGCACGAATCCCTTCTTACAATCACACCGGTACCCTCCCTTCGTGTTCACACACTCTGATCCATGAGCACATGTCACTAAGCTCATCGCACACTCGTCAATGTCTTGATCACAAGATGCTCCTTCCCAGCCGGCTCTGCACAGTGCTCCTGGACACTGTCCTGTGACAACATCACAAGCCACGCTTCCCTCGCAGTGACACGTGGATTCACAGGAGATTCCGTAGTGACCGGCGGTGCACTCTCTATCGCAGAGTGGCTCGCCGAGTCGGCCTGGTGGGCAGGATTGAAGGTCAGGGGTGTCCACTCGGTACATCCATTTTCCAGGTTGGCCCACGTTGGATCCACTTGTCAGACGGTTGTTCGGAAGCATTAGGAATCGGCTTGGAGTTGAGATTCCGGTCATAGGGCCGCGAGCCTGGACCTTCTCATAGATCAGCGAAAGGATCGTGGAGTCCTTCTCCGACTCGGCCAACACAATTTGGAAAGAGTTCAGATTCTCCGATCCGGTTTGACGGACACGATCAAAGGTGAAGATGTGAAGACGTTTTGTGTTGAAGTTCTCCAGCCCCATAGTTGTCTGAATTCCAATGGAGGAACGCATCAGAAGTGGGAAGGTGACGACGTCAGTGTCTGGAAAAGAAGGAGGGTTGAATAATTCTTAATAGAGCAAAGTTACCATTGATATAAGTGTAGGCTACAAGTCCATCTCTGATATAGTCAAATTGAGCGTGAAGAGCAAAAATAGCAGGCTTCTTCAAAGTGTCCGCATGATCTATCAGTCCTTGAAGCGGTTCTTCAAACGACAGAATTCCATTTGTCGACAGGAAGACTTTGGAGTATTTCTTTCCAAAGATTGTGATTTCCTTGACCAACGGAATAGCAGTTGCCGAGTTCCAAGGGATTACTGTAGAGTCATTGGAAATTGGGTAGAGGATGGTCTCATGACACGTCTTCCCGTCGCCAACGAATCCTTCGATGCACTCGCACTTGTAGGATCCTCTGGTGTTACTGCAAGTTGCTGCTGGGTGGCATGGCTCTACAGCACACTCGTCACGATCTGTGCAATGAGCTCCTTCGGCGATTCTCTCGTAGCCGGGGAGACATTTACACTCGTAGCCACCATCCTGAAGATTTGATTATTATGGAGTACTGTTATCAGGTCCTACCGTATTCGAGCATTCTGCATTTGGTCCGCAAGCTTCTGGATTCTTACACTCGTTGACATCCTGACACTCTGAAGATGGATCTCCTTCGAATCCATCTCTGCAAAGGCATTCAAAAGATCCATCCTTGTTGATACACTTGGTTCCCTTGTTAGGGTCCCCACAGATTTTCGGGGTTTCACGGCACTCGTCGACGTCTGGAATTGGATAAGTTGGTTTGGAATCTATGTACAGTACTCACCAACACACTGTCCCTCCTCGAACCGATATCCTCCATGACAAGTGCACTCGAAACTTCCGATAGTGTTCGAGCAAACCGAATGATCTCCACAAACTGCTCCAGGAATCTCGCATTCATCCACGTCGTAGCATCTGAATCCGTCGCCTGTGAATCCCTCGGAGCACTTGCAAACTCCTGCTTGACACTTGGCGTTTTGGTCGCATCTGGAGCACGCAGAAGACATTGTGACTACTGTAGTGGTTGTGGTGGGTCTTGTCACGACTTCCGTGGTCACAAGGGGAGTAGTAACTGGCTCGGAAATTGGCACGGAAGTAGGGATAGTCAGTGTTGGTGTAGTCCTCGTGGAGAAAGTTGGTGACGTGGCAGTGGCAGCAGAAGTAGACTTGAATCTGTTGTTTCTCTGTGGAGGTTTTGGAGATGGCTTCCGAGTGAAAGTGGGATGCATTGGGATAACATCGACAGGGATCGGAGCAGAAGGTGGAGCTGGTTTGGAGTTCTTGCACATTTGTTTTGCCTCGTCGTACTCGAAACAGAGGCAGAGGAAGCTTCCGGGGGTGTTGAGGCAGTCGGGTTGTTCATTGGGGCAGTTGTGGATCGCCATCTCGCATTCATCCAGGTCCGCATCACAAACCGGTTCTCCATTCCAACCCGGCGAGCATTTCCCATTCGGACACCTTCCAGTCTCTTGATCACAAGCATCTCCTCCGTCACAGTGACAACTCTTCGAGCAATCATTGAACCATTGGGATGGAGCACAACTTTCTATACACTCCAGTCCCTTGAATCCAGCACCGCAGAGGTAAATTTGGTCTCCGTCAACTCTGAACAACCACTCTCCCGGAATTCCAATGTCCGATTTCTCGGATAGCAGAATCGCATCTTGAGTCGCCGAGTCCGGAAGGGAATACGAGGATTCACCAGAGGAGAAGCCGGCGATCGCAGCCGAATTATAATTGAGTTTACTGTAGATGAAGTGGGCAAAGGTCATCGAGTCGCCGATGATGAGCGCCAATTGGAACGTGTTCCCTTCGGAAGTCTGGCAAAAAAAGAGAGTGGAGATGTTGGATTGGTTTAATGATCCTCTAATGAGAAGGGTTATTACGTGTTTCCCGACAAGAACTTATTAAACCTAATTCACGGGGAAAAAACGGAAAGTCTAGGCCAATTACATACCGGAACTTGAGGATCCTTCACACCTTCCCATGTGATGAGAACAACGGATCGGACGCGGAATTGAGAGCCGTAACGGTACTGGATGTTGACCTCGTTATGTGCCAGGTTCACAATGTTCACGTCTAAAGTTTATTTGCATTGGAGCGCACTTCCTCTAGCTTACCAGAAGTCTCTCTGTACCAAACGTTTCCGAGGGTGGCGGGCTGCCAGAACACTGCGATTGTGGGTTCCTCGACCGGAAGTGCCGATGGCCGTTGGCGTTTTTCGGTGAACCCGACTGATCCATCGCGAGAGATCTAAAAAAGGAGGAAAGTTGAAGAAACGGAATTGTTGAGGATCCTCTTGAAGCTAATTCCCAATACATGACCAAAAGTGAAGTGGCTGTCGGAACGATAGACATGGATATGTAAAAAGAGACGGTTTTTTGGACTTATGGGAAGTAGGAAATACAGCAAAAAGGGTCTCGAAGCGAAGTAACTACAAACAAATCCCTTTTCTTCCGTAAATCCACCCCAAGTTCATATTTCTCGCCTTCCTGTTTTTGCTGTGACCCGCTAACCTTTGAGCCTGTGCACAAACAAACCGGACACCTTCTGAACAAACACCATCCTCATCTGAATCCCTAATTCATATTCTACACTGTTTCCTGCTTCCTGTCCGTATTCCTTTCACACCTGTCCCCGCTTCTATTTACACATTCACAGTTTGCCATCATCGTCTTCCGAGAAATCGAATCTGATTAGCCGACGCAGATATTTTATTGGCGTCGGTTTGTTATGAAATCCGTGAAAAGGAGGCATGAATTCGAGGATTAGGCAATCGTTTCGCATAAAAACGGTTTGGAAGACGTGCTGCGCCAAGGGGGGAACACTTTTATTGTCGCATTCGTTAATCTATGAACACGGAAAAAAGGTGTAAGAGGATAGGGAGAAGCATGGCGGAAATCTACACAAAAAACGACTTTGAACAAAGCCCATGAACGGTCAAATTGAGTAAATTAGTCAGGAGAAGTTCGTAAATCTACACTGAACTCCAAAACTACCTTCCGTAAATCTACACAATTCTTCAATGGAAGATGAAGCTCCAGGAATATAACAGATCCCCGTAAATTTACACAAAGTTTCAAAAATTAAGCTTCTAGACAGAAAATCCCACAAAACTTAAAATTTCGGATTTCTTCACTTCATCTATTTCTCATGCCTATTTGCCAAAACACTTTTCTCGCAAATCATCATCCTAATCCATTCCAACATTGTCACATTCTCTCATTTTCTCATAATCGTATCACATATAAATATAAAATGATTTTAATTGGCTTTGACCCTCTCATTCTCTCTCATTCTGTTTCTGTTCAAGAGGATATTGATACGAGAGAAGGCGGCTGTCCCGGGTCGAAGATTTCACTTTTGCGAACAAATGTGATAGTGACCGAACGTATCAAGACCAACACAACAACGCTTACCACTTTTTCTAATTGGTTCCAGTTTCTGGGGGTTTTATATGTGTCGAATAGTCAACTGGTCAGGAAAAGCCTTGGCTTAGAAAGTGCGCTCTACTGATAACTAGCAATCACGCCCGAATGCCAATCCTCTTATCACTCGCTGCCATTTCCACTCTTTCTAATTTCCATATTCACAAGAAGACCCGCTTCTTTCTTTGTCATTTTTCCCGTTCACTAGGCTAGCTATGCGGGAAGACGTCTGGTTAACACCATTTCGCTGGAGTGATAAGAGATAGAGAGGAAGAGAAAGAGGAGGATAATATGACGGGTTGGTTGGTTGGAATGAAGAATGAACGAGAATTATGAGAGAGAGAGAGGAAACGGGAGGAGAAGCTGATATTGATTGATTAGAAATTTCAAATTTGGAACTGACTGCCGTAAGTCTACAATAAGAAGACCTTGAAGAGCAGTTTAGTGTAGATTTACGGGGTTATCAATTTCTAGTTTTTTGGAAAAAACTCACATAAACACTATCATAGACATTTCCCATGAAGTGCACCGGATTCTCCAACTTGTAGATTTCCTGTCTTCCGTGGATCGGAATGTCTCCTCGGTTGGCTCCATAAGTGTACAATCGAGCCGAGAAGATGTACGGTACAGTGATGTTCAGGTCGATTTGTTGGCCAGGTTCGTCGAGAATCTGACGTCGGTACCTTTGGTGACCTGGAAGGATTCAGAAGATTCAGAAGGTCAGAGCAAGAAGACTTACCAGAGAATGGATGATGTTGTGCGGCTCCAACTTGTGATATCAGCGTTATCGATACGAGAAGCTTCCACCACTCATCGCCACCCATGACGGAGTGTCGTGATATCCTGAAGACTGAATGCGTCGTTGCCTTGCGGATGACACGCGCCGTGTCTGCGTCTCCGCGCGGACTGTACACGGATTGCGGTTTCTTCCGCTTCCCCCCGGGCGGCACGCTGGCTCCGCCCACTTTTTTTCGGATGAATGTTTGAAGAAGATGATGAGGGGAATTGAATAGGAGGGGGCAAGAAGAAGCTGGGAGGGGTCAAATTTTGAAAGTGCGCTCTATTGAGAACTTGCTAATTTGAAATTTTTAGTGTTTTCGCTGATAAGTCAGCAAGTTCGCTCCACTGAAACCCTATTCTATTTCTTTAAAAAAAGGGAGTTCGCCAAGCTTTCTGCAACTTTGAAACAAGATTCTGAATCCAAACTTCCAGCTTCTTCTCCCGATGAGTCAGCAAACTCGCCCTATTGCCAAACTTCTGTACAATCCGCAAATTCCACCCAGCTGCCAGTCTCGATGATGAATAATCAGTTATCAGCGTATCTCCGTCTCCAAATCCCTCTTCTCCTCCCATACACATCGTTTTGATGGATTCGTAATATATAACCAAACTGATATGATATATCCAATTGTGATATCTCTCGAGAGAAATGATTAGAAATCGTTCGGGATGAGTGATAGTGGCGGGAAGAAGGAGAAATTTAATCAGAAAGTCCTTTTTTTCGGGTGGGAAATGGAAAAGAGGGAAGATGTCAATGGGATGGATTAATGGGAGCACAGCAGGTGGGAAACAAAACGATTCTGGAGGAGAGAAATGGAGATGACGTTGTTTGAATACGGTTTCGATTGGCCGGATGTTGTTAGGGAAAGTGCAGCAGGACGGGTTCAACGAGTTTCAAGTTGGATCAGATGGAACTAAAAGATTTTTATGAAGGATTGGTATTTCGTGCTGATAGTGAAAGATTAGCTGATATCAGCTCCAGGGCGTACGTAATGCAAACGCGCTCTGCTAGACTACAGTCGGAATTCGGAAACAACTTTTGAAATTGAAAAAAGTTCACTTGTCACATTCGGTGTTGCTTACCGTAACCTGCGAAGAGAGACAATGTTTTTGAGCGTTGAATATGTTGCATTCGGACCGGTGGCCTAAGAGTTGATTTCAATTTCGAGCGCTTTTGGCACCGTGCCAAGAATGCGACAATTCGCTGAGTAGCGACTCACTGAACGCTCGAAATTCAAAACGGTACGCCGTGGGATGGTCGAATCCTTTTTATTCCGGACAAAATCATAAGTAAAAAATAAATAAATAATCACAGCTAGGTCTAGGTTTTCAACACTTTTCAGCAACTGGTCTTCTCTTGATTCCCAGCGCCTTGTTGGCCTCGGCGATTCGGAGATTTTGAAGGGAACGACGCTTACGTCCTCCTCCACCGCATCCGCAGCATCCACATCCGCATCCACATCCACAACAGCACGGCCGACAACAAGTGCAGCATCTAGTGCAGCAGCAAGTGCAGCATCGGGTGCAGCAACAGCAGCATCTTGGACGGCAGCAGCAGCATCCGCAGCCTCCACCTCCACCGCATCCGCAACATCCACATCCGCATCCACAGCAGCCGCAGCCTCCGTTTCTTTTGACTCTGGAGGATCCCAAAGTGTCGATTGAGGTGGAGGATTCAGAAGTTTCAGAAGAGATCACGGCGAGTTCCGTGGAAGTTACTGGAAGCACAGCGGATTGAACCTGGAAAGATTGACTGATAATCAACAGAACTGATAAAGATACAGTACCTTGGACAAGGCAATGACAGCTGCAAAAAGAGCCAAGAGCGCGAATTTTGCCATTTTCAGTGTAGTGATAAAAGATAATCAATCAAACTATGCGTTCCCTCATCCCGATCTGCTGATTATATACCGTACGTCAAAACGTGTGTGCCGCCCGAAATTTTGACAGATGTCCGGAAAATGTTCTTTTTGCTCCCGAGCTCCCACCGGAGCAAACACCTGTGATTTCTGGTGATCAGCTGTGGGTCTTGCCGCGAAAACTAAAGTGTAGCGATTACGGTAGACCCAAATGAAAGGCATCCTTTTTTGGAATTATAACTTCAGAAGGAGGGATCCTATCAGAGGAATTATCACAAGAATTAGAATCTGACCGGTTAATGTTCTGCTGAATTTCAAGATGATGTTTTGCTCGTTTGCATATTGAATCAAATTCTTATAAGTATAACTTATGGAATTGCATAACCGACCCTAGCCAGTAGCTGCTGACCTTTATGTTTATACAAGTTGTCTCCGTCTCTTCACTGATATACACTATCTCGCCGTGCGCTTCTGGTCGTTCCGTCAGCGGCAACAGCCATTTTCTCGCCATTTCACTCCCTTACCAACCGTTTTTTCTCCTCGTTCTCCCCAAAAGTTTCTTTTTGTTTCCAACCTGAATTTTCGGTATTTCAGGGTTTCCTCATGCTTGTTTCGAGTCTCCAGAAGGCGACTACTGGCTTTTGATTTTTTTTGAAGTAATTGGAATTGTGATTAGTGGATAATCACAGAAAAAAGTTGATGTAAGCTTTGGAGAAAAAACGCCGAAAGTTTTACACTTTATATTTCAGAACTGGAAGTGATTGTCGATTACGAAGATTTCCTTGTCGATAAAAAACAGCTCACTGAACCAAAAACGGCAGGTCTGCAATTTGAAATCTTTCTTTTCGACTAATCAACCATTTTCAGGAACAAACGGCGTTCATTCCTGCTGGATGGATCAATACTGCAATCGCGTGCAAGTCTGGTGAGCCAGCGATTTCGAAACGTGAGTTTTTTCGGTTCAGTGACATAATTACACAACAGAATTTATTTTCAGCTCAAGAATAGGATGAGAATCAAGCACGCGGATGGATACACTTCGTGTACACCCCAGTGAAGGATAGCATTGTCTTCGGAGGAAACATAAATTATTTATATTCATTTTCATATCAATAAACAGTTGTGAATTGAGAATAAGACGTTTTATTATCTCAACAATGGAGACTCTCAACAAGGAGAGTTTCATGAAGTGTTGGAGATTATTTTCATTCAGATCAATTCAAACAGAGTTCAGTTTACTTCAGCGCCGTTGACATCTCACGAGTTTAAAAAAAGGGAGAGGGTGTTCATGAAGCTTTCACGAGGAAAGAATCATATCGTGAACTGGAGACTCTCAACAAGGAGAGTCTCATGAAATGTTGGAGATTCTCAACAAGGAGAGTCTCATGAAACGTTGGAGACTCTCAACAAGGAGAGTCTCATGAAATGTTGGAGACTCTCAACAAGGAGAGTCTCATGAAATGTTGGAGATTCTCAACAAGGAGAGTCTCATGAAATGTTGAAACTCACGACTCATTTCGACCCATTCCGGTTCTGCTCTGTAGAATGCATCCGCTGCTCCCTCCTTCGTTGTTGTATCGGTGCTCTTCTAGTCTTCCCAAGTCCGTCGTTGTTCGTCGCGTGCCGGAGTCAAAGTGGAGTCACTGTTTCGAAGGTTGAGAAGACAGAGTAATGATCATTTTCCTTTGAAATGCCTCGAATCTCTAATCAGTTGAGTTCACTGTTTGTTCACTGTGCCACCACGTTGTTTTTACGAAATGTGCTCATTCCTGGATTTTGATTGGTCTAGCGATGTTCTTCTAATTTTCTCAGCGCCTGGTACTCCTTTTTTCAGAAAAGCGGTACGATTCGGAAGAAGTCAGCCCACCGTTCGTGCCGTAACCAACTAGTCCTCACTGCACTGCCGTTGTAGCGTGTTTGCTCTGATGGCATCGGAAACCGAATGAATAAATCCTACCTTTCGGATTCGGAAACTGGAAAAGAATTCTTTGTGGTTCCAGTAGTTCTGTCTGTTTGGCTGGGTGTCACAGCATTTATCGTACTTTTGATTGTTGCGATGACCGAGCGACTCAACCAACAATGTGCATTTGTTGCTTCTCCGTCACTCTGCGTCTCTACAGTAACCCTGGCTCTCTAGTTGTTATAATAGAGGTCATTCGGATCGAATTACCATCATTCTCCCTCCCCGTTCATTTCCCTAACCAGCCACTTTTTTCCTCTTTACCCACTCACATACAGTTTCCCTATTTCAATCAAAAGCTTCCTGAAGGAGGACTGTTTTGGAATTTTCTTTGAAGTTTGGTTGATTGGATTCGTGGAGTTTTGATGTACTCGAAAAGTGAAGAAAATGGGAAGCTGACAGAACTGTCAATAAACCGAAAGGCTTGAAGATCGTGTTGTAACTTCAGAAGGAGGTCTTCTATCAGAGTAGTTATCACAAGAATTAGAAGAGAGAGAGAGAGAGATGTATTCTGCTGAACTTCAAGATGTTGTTTGCCCATTGAGCTCGTTTGCATATTGAGAGTATAACTTATGGAATTGCATAACCAACTCTAGCCAACAGCTGCTGACCTCTATGTTTATACAAGTTACCTTCGTCTCTTCACTGATATACACTATCTCGACGTGCGCTTCTCGTCGTTCGCTCAGCGGCAACAACCATTCTCTCGCCATTTCTCTCCCATTCCAACCGTTTTTCTCGTTCTCCCCAAAAGTTTCTTTTTGTTTTTAACCTGAATTTTCGGTATTTCAGGTTCTCCTCATGCTTGTTTTGTGTCTCCTGAAGGCGGCTACGGGTTTTTGATTTTTTTTTTGAAGTAATATAGGAATTAGGATTTGCAAGAAAACGGTGAGTCTGAAATAAAAATTGTTCTTTTTGACTGACTAACCATTTTCAGGAGCAAACAGCTTTCATTCTGTCGACATGAATCCAGTAAGACAGCGGCGATGAGATCTTCGGGATCGAGATCAAAAGCTGGCTCTTCTTCTACCAGATCGGGCGAGAGGACTCCTTTTTGAAGAAATCTCTGAAGACGAGTTCGAAGGTATGTTTTATCTTCAGTTTAGGAAGTGGTGTTATTATCACTTTTCAGTGGTCAAGCCAGACTTGTCATGTCTGAACAGCTCCCAGTGTGCTGAATTCAATCCGGACGTTTACGCCGGGACATTTGGATATGTGAAGAAATCCGACGACAAAACGGTCAAGAGACAAGGAAACACGTGGTACTTGGTGAGAATCCTGGAGAAATAGTTTTCCAACTTGAGAGTTGATTTCAGGCAGATTTGGAGTTCAAGGAAGAGAACGAAAAGTTCTTCAATATTGTGGCAGTGTTCGGTGAGAGCAACCAGAAGTTACTTTTAGTACGTTTTTAAAATGTTGTTTTGTGTCCACAAGAAAGTAACTTCCAGCCATGGGCAAGCAAGATCCGCGAGTTCTCGAAGATCGAGAGGAAGGAGAGCTGACATAAGAAAGTCTTCGGGAATCGTGATTGCAACCAACGTAGATTTGTACGGGCACACGTTTTGCTTCGTTCACAGCCCAGTTGGCATTGAAATTTTTATATATATTGATATATCAATAAACAGTTGTAAATTGAGAAAAAAACACTTTATTAACTTGGAAGCAAAAAGAGGATTGAAGAGGTGGTTTTTTGACTTCCTCCTTTTTGGATTCATCAATCCGGCTGATAAGAGCAAATGGGAAACATCACTCCTACCTCCCCGATCCGGAAACTGAAGCAATATTCTTTGTGGTTCCATTAGTTCTGTCTGTTTGGCTGGGTGTCACAGCATTTATCGTACCTCGGATTGTTGAAAGCAATAACTCAACCTTGCTGCTTCGGCTCTATTCGGTAAAAGAGGTCCATTGGAAATTAAAAGGTCCTTAGAGAAATTAAAAGGTCCATCCGGGAATTAAAGGTCCATTCAAAAAAAAAGGTCCATTGGTCGAAGGAAACGTTTTCATTGCAAGAAAAAAAGGTCCATTCGGGAATAAAAGGTCCATTGACCAAATTTAAAGGTCCTTTGGGAAATTTATAGGTCCATTGGCCAAAACACCCCAAATTTTCAGAAAACCACCATTCCCAGCTAAATTTAAAGGTCCATTGAGAAATTTAAAGGTCCATTCCTAAAAAAGTCCATGATTTTCAAAAAATTATTTTTTTAGCGGAAAAGTATGGTTTTTTGAGACATTTTCGTTTTTACTTTTTTTTTCTTATTGTTACAACATTTGTTTTACAGAATTTTTTTACGTTTTTATTTTTACATTTTTATAATTGTTTATTCCAATTCTTTGGCGAGCTCATCGTCAGTAGAAACATAATCCATGTCTTCCTCCAGTTCCTCCAGTTCTTCTTCGAATTCTTCGACTTAGTCGACTTCTTCGACTTCCACCAGCTCCTCTTCGACTTCCTTCAGTTCCTCTTCCAGTTCCACCTCCTCCAGTTCTTGTTTCTCATAATTGGGAGAATAATATGAATAAACATTGTAACAATAAGAAAAAAAAGTAAAAACGAAAATGTCTCAAAAAACCATACTTTTCCGCTAAAAAAATAATTTTTTGAAAATCATGGACTTTTTTAGGAATGGACCTTTAAATTTCTCAATGGACCTTTAAATTTAGCTGGGAATGGTGGTTTTCTGAAAATTTGGGGTGTTTTGGCCAATGGACCTATAAATTTCCCAAAGGACCTTTAAATTTGGTCAATGGACCTTTTATTCCCGAATGGACCTTTTTTTTCGGAGTTTTGCCTTTTTTCACAAGTCAATGGACCTTTTTTTCGAAAGGACCTTGATTTTTCAATGAACCTTTTAATTTTTCTATGGACCTTTTAATTTTCAATGGACCTCTTTTACCGAATAGAGCCGCTGCTTCTCCGTCACTCTGCATCTCTACAGTAATCCCGACTCTCTCGTTGGTAGAGGTCATTCGGATCGTGTTACCGTCATTCTCTCTCCCGTTCAGTTTCCTAATCAGCCAATTTTTTGCCTACTTACCCACTCACACACAGTTTCTCTATTTCAACCAATTCTATCATTTTTCAGGTTCTCTTCAAACTTGCTTGAGCTTCCTGAAGGAGGCTGTTTTGGGATTTTCTTTGAAGTTTGGTTGATTGGATTCGTGGAGTTTTGATGTATTCAAAAAGTGAAGAAAATGGGAAGCTGGTAACGAGACAGACCTATCAATAAACCAGAAGGCTTGAAGATCGTCTTCCTCTCCAAAGTGGTAAACCACTGCGATTGCTCGTTCCGGACGGTACTTTTCAAATTGGCTGACCAACATTGACCTCGAAAACTTCAAGCTCGACATGTGGGAAATGGCAGACAGTATAGTTCGAAAAGTGCGAAACTCGGAGAGGAAATATGGTTCCGGAACGAGAAGCGCTATGTTCTGAAAGCTGCACATCATAACGAGAAAGTTCTCGAACATATGCACCCGGATATACGCAACTTTTAATTATTTTTTAAACCAATAAACGGTTATAAATGTAACGCTTCTAGTAAAACTATCAGAATCAAATCTTTATCAAAAACATCCAAGTTATCAGTTATTCCACGGGTGCCGGTCCCCTCTCTGTCGCATTCTCTTTCGTTCCTCCAGGAGTCTCGACGTTCGGCGTCGTCACCGGATTCAGCGGTCGATACTGCCAATCGTACGGCTCGTTTTCCTTCAGATCCGACGGATTGCAGTCTTCAATCAAACTGAACAGCTTCTCGTAATCCGGAATGTTGTGGTAGTTGAGAGATTCAATGTATTCGGCGGCTTTCGTGAGTTTCGGCTGTTTCTTGCACAAGCTGTCACCGACGTGGATTTGTTTCTTTTTGATGATTTCCTCCTGGGATTTTTCATAAGACCATGGCAAGTTTCCATCGCCACATTCAATCTAAAAGTTAACATTGGGTCTAGCTAGATGAGCAAGTTCGCCCTACCGTACTATACAAAAACGCGACCAGATCATTGTTGGGTCCCAGATCGTGTCGTGCGTGTGCATCCAAGCTCATGTAGCGAATAGTTCCACGAAGTCCCACTCCGCCACGTGGCTTTCTCACAATCCCGCCCTTATCCAGATACTGTCGAGTAAGTCCATAATCAATCAAGTAGATCCGTGTGCAGTCCACCGCGCCAACACAACAATTGGAGGGTTTCAGATCGCGATGGAGGAAGCCTGCTCCATGGAGAAGCGACAGGGCTTTGAGGATTTGAAGCATGGCTCGGTAGAGGGTACGGTCACTGATTTTCTTGTGGGGAAGGGAGCGGCGGACATCGGAGAGGTTCTTTCCGACGAGTTGCATTACGATGTAGTGCGATTTGATGTCGCCGTTCTGCCATTTTCCCTGACCGAGAATTTCGGGAATTCCTGTCTGAAAAGAGAATCTCCACATCTTCTGAATTCCTGGAATTCTGAATCTTACCAATCCCCTCAACGCCAAAAGCACCGTAATCTCCAGTTTCATACGCCGAATGTCCTGCGAGGCGTGCTCAACCTTGATGGCACAATCCTCTTTTCTCACTTTATCATAAGCCCTGAAAGTATCACATTTGGATTCTCAATGGAGCGCGTTTCCAACTTGAAAATCTGCGCAAAACCTCCTCCACCGATGATGCCCTCCACATCGAAACGACCGAGGATACAGGATCCTTCATTGATAAGGTTTTCAGCATTCATTTGATTGTACACGGCGCCAGGACGTTTCTTCTTCTTCTCCTTCTTTTCCTCATCCTTTTTCTCTTCTTTCTTGCTCTTGTCCTCTTTTTTCTTACTTTTCTCCTCCTTCTTCTTGGACTTCTCCTCTTTTTTCTTGGATTTCTCCTCTTTTTTCTTGGATTTCTCCTCTTTTTTCTTGGATTTCTCCTCTTTCTTCTTGGATTTTTCCTCTTTCTTCTTGGATTTTTCCTCTTTTTTCTTGGATTTCTCCTCTTTCTTCTTGGACTTCTCTTCCTTTTTCTTACTCTTCTCCTCCTTCTTCTCCTTCTTCTCCTCCTCCTTCATCTCATCTTTGTCCTTTTTCTCGTGAGACATGTTTCAACGCTTTGAAATGAAATAACCAAAAAGCTTGAACTCTCTATCATTTTTCACGTGCTCCAGTTCCCATTCTCTTATCACTCACGTTCCCGTGCCCCAGATGACGTCATCGCTTCCATCGTGTCCCCAGGAGCGCCCAGTGTTGCTCATAATTTTTCCCGGGTTCTTCTCAAAGTCTTCTCTCTGTCATCTATCAACCCAAAGGATCTTCAGAATCAACAATGAGAAAACAAAATCGTCCGAATCAAGTGAGTAATCTCGATTCTCCACAGAGCGCATTTCCACTCTTACAGTCAAAATCGTTGCAGACGGCACGAAAACAGATGCAGAACTTGACTGTCGAGCTGTTCGCCCGTGACAAGAACGTCCGTCGCCAACTCATCGACGACGCCCTGGCTTCTGTGTCGCCCGTCGAGTCTTCCGCCTCGCCGACCGTATCCCCGACCAACTCACCGATTACCGAACCGACGACTGAACCGATCCCCGAACTTGTGCAAATCCTGCTCTCCCCTGGAACTGGTAATTAGTTTGCAGTAGAGCGCAGTTGCATCAACTCATTTTTCAGAAGACGCTCCCCGAAAATCGAGAACTTCCACCCGTTCCCGTTCCATCTGCTCTGCGGAATCGAACCAAAGCCTTTCCGAAGAGAAGCCACTGTCGGAAATGATCCCACCAACCGAGCCATCCGAACGTTCCGAAGAGATCCCAGCTTCCGAGCCGATCCTCTCCGAATCGCAACCCGGATCCCAACAATCCATGACTCTGGAAGAAGCGCTGACTTGTGCTCAGATCATTGCCGAGGAAGAACGTCTGGAAGAAGAGGAGCAGCGTGCCAATGAAGAGAGGGAGAAGCAAGGAATTCCAGAAGAAGAACCGTTCGTGCTGCCACCACCGATCCAACGTGTCTCCCATGAAGCTGCCCCCAGTCATCTCGCCAACATTCGTGCCGTCACCGAGTCGATGAACATTGCTGCGATTCCGCTGAATCCGGAGCCGATGTCGTTTGCCGCTTGTGTCCGGAAGATGCCGTCCGTGGAGAGCATGAGCACCGCACCATCGCCGTACGCTAGATTTGATGGAAAGTCGAATCCGTTCAACACTGGAGGTGGTGGTTTTGGTGGTGGTCTTGGTGGCGGGGGAGGCTTCAATAGGGCTAATCAGATGGTGAGTGACGCATCCGAAGCTTGAAGCTCTAAAGTTCTTTCCAGAACGGCAACACCAACCCGTTCGCCAACCGCAACCGCTTCTCCGGCTCGCCTTTTGATCGTGATCCCCGTGATTCCATCGGCTCCCGCTTCTCCAACGATCGTGACCGTGACCGTGACTTCCCCTCTGACTGTGGCGGCTTCTCCTCGATGAGCTCGCTCTCCAAACCCAACAACTCGCTGTCAAGCCGTGGAATCCCGCGGAGCAGTGAGAGCTCGAGCTCTTCGATGCTGCCGTCTTGGTGGAAGGCCCGTTCGTTCTCTTCTGCCAGCTCCTTCTATCCTCAGGGACAGAGACCGTCGGCTTTCTCGTCTCCCACCAAGTCCATGAACGTTCCATCTCACGGACACGTGGAGGATTTTGATGGGTTTCAGACGGCCAGCTCCACTTCCAACGCCTATTACAATCGGAGAACTGACTTGACTCTCAAGTAGGTGGCTCCAGACACCTACAGTAATCCAATTCTGAAATTTAGGAAAGAACGTTGGGCTCGGATGAAGGCGAAGAAGCGACTTCTGCGTCGTCCGGTCGAGGATGAGTTCTACGATGATCCGGACGCCGAAGAGGAGATCCTTCGTGGAAACGGAGTCATGCTCAACCAGATCGTCCAGCAGAGCACTGCTGGTAACTACGAGGACGCTGATCTTCTCCGCAAGTACCGTCGTGACGTGGCATTTGTCAAGGAACAGATTACGAATGAAATTGACGGGAACGTGGATGGAATCAGGGACTTGAGATTCCTGTTGGCTTCTGTTCAGACGTACGGAAACATTGACGGAGAGTGCATGATGGCTGAGTTGGCGATGAACGAGTTCTCGCTCTTCTCGGGAATCATTGAGAAGTTCCACTCGATCGTCGGACCCTGGCAGACGGACAATGAGGCGCAGAGAAGAAGAGCGTCGAGACACGCCTTCGAGACTCATAAGATCCCGCTTCAGCACTCGCTTGCGACGGTTTCGAAGAAGAAGGTAAGTGTGCTCTATTACTAAACTTTTCACAATGCGCTCTTTTCCAGCTCATCGAGGAGATCCTTGGACGTGTCGAACCCAGCATCGCTTGCCGTCAAGGTGTCAAAGTTGGACTGTACAGTGACAATTGTGACAGCAAATCCAAGGTCGATCTGAACATCAAGAACAACTTCAAAGACTCTGGAATGCTCTCCGACAAGAACGAGCGTCGTTTCGTCCTGGTGCTGCAAAGCGAGTTGGAGCTGATGGTGGAGAGCATGAAGTATCTGGCGGACAATGTTGGATTGCATTATGAAGGTGGGATCAAGGTGATAATGGATATCATATCAGTTCTATCTTTCAGGATTCCCTACCCACCATAACCGTTATGTTATTGTTGAGGCGTTTGTTGAGGCGATCGCTGATATCATGAGCGAGAAGGTCGACGTGGAGACGATGCGTTGGTTCAGTCTTCTTGGTCAGAAGGTCGACTCTGCTGATGTAAGTTCGATGGAGCGCATTTGCGTAACTGTATTTTGAGCTTCAGAGCGTCTCTCCGTGGGAAGAGAACACCGACTTCCACTGTGTCCGTCATTCGGATCCCAAGAGCAACTTCTGTGCGTCGGTCACTGTGGGGCGCGCTTGCTGCATCATCTACCACGTGCTCGGCAGCTTCTTCCGTCGCTACCACCTCAAGAAGATCCCGACCGCCCAGATGGGACCACCGCCACAACCGGCAATGATCCACGGCGAGGTTCACTGAACCGGCCGCATGGACAACTCGAAAGCAAAAGTATTCAAGCAGTAAATCCCAAGTCCAATGTTTCTTTGTTTCTTTTAAAATTTTTTTTTTTTGGTTAATAAAGTGTTTTTGTGTACATCAGTTTTATTTGACAGCCCGTCTTTGAAGTAGGTAATTATTATTCGAAAAATAAGGAAACGAAATAAATATGAGTGTCAAAATAAAGATACCTGAAAAGGTTTACAATCTCAGAAGATTAGTGATGTTCAGCCGAGTGGCGGGAAGTCGTCATCAGTGAATTCTGGTCCAGCGGGTACCGGTGATGTGGCGTTGTTGGTGGATCCACCGGAAGATCGTCTCAGAGCCTCTTTCTCTTTCTGGGCCTGACGTTTTGGGCGGCTCGGACGGCAGTGCTTCAGAATCTTGTCAGAGAACTTGTCAGCCGGTGGTCCTGGAGCTCCGGCCGATCCGACGGTGATGCTGTCCTCGAAGTCGGTGTGGGTGAAGCCGGGCGCCGACGCCATCGGCGGGAAATCGTCCATGTCCATGTTGAACATCTCCTTAACAGGCTAGAATCGGTTAGTGAATTCAGACTACTGATAACATACCCGTTGAACACCGTAGATTTCCGAAATCAGTCTCAGGATCTCAGTGTTTTGCTTCTCGATCACTGCACTGACCAATTCAAAGTTTTCAATGTTTTCAATGTTTTCTGGAACTTGTAGAAGCTGCACGGGTGCTCTGTTCTCCTGATCCTTGTTCGGGTCTATCTCCTCTATGGATTTGTTCAAATTAAGATTCAGCATCTTGTATCGGGTGCCGCGTCGCAGACCCGGACACAAGTAGCCACGGGGCAGATTTGCAACAGTGCGTTTGGGGTCGAAGGCTGGAGGAAGTGTCATGTTCGGAGTCAAGGCGCCGGTGTAAACGAGTTCGACGTCATATCGCGTATAGGCTGAAAACCTAGACCACTCTTCTACGTTGTCGGTGAGGATCTTCAACGGTTGTTTGGGGATCGAAGTGAATTCATCGAGAAATTCTCTCATTTCATCGACCAACCCGTACTCTACGTATCGCATCGAGATCCGGTTTTCATACTGAAAAACCATTTTTGTGAAGCGCTCGGAATGCTTGTGATAACTTACCACTGCAGTGGGAAAGCCACTCTTTGCAAATCGAGTATTGGCAGACATATCCATGGTGCGGATAGAGGGACAGACGGCAATTTCCGTGGCAGTTCCCACGTCGATCCATGTGTCATCAGCGACAAACATCCTCTGGAGAGTTCCGACTCTTATAAGGGTTTGTACACCCTCGGAGATGTCCCTTTTGTTGACACCGTCCAGGTTCAAACTTCTCAGGTTTGGAAGAGCTGCCAGTTTAGCGATTCCTTTGGGCCCGATATTTTGGCAGTAGGCCAGCGAGAGGTGTTTGAGAGTGAAGAAGGATTTGTTGATTTTCGGATCGCAAAGTTCACCGAGGAACTTGTCGTTGACAGGGTTCAGACCATCGACACAAAGGGTTTTGAGCTTCGGAAGACGTCGGACCTCGGAGATACGGTACTGCCACGACTCCTCTGCTGGATCGGCGACAAGGGAGAGATCTTTCAAGTTCTTCAGGTCTGCGATGCGCTTGATCACGGGCTGGTCGAGGCAAGTGAGCAGGGAGACGTGGAGAGTCTCGAGGTTGACGAGACGGACGCACATGGATATGAATGCCTTCTTGGCAAAGTTCTTGCAGCAGTCCAGCTCGACTTTCTTCAGCGTGACGGGGGCTTTCTGGAAATGAGAGATTGAATGTAAGGCGACGTTACAGCGAAAAGAGTGGGAAACTTTCAGTATTTTCAGCGATCAGGTGTCGCCTGCGATGCTATATGTCGGCCTTTACAGTCGGAAGCGGAGAAATTAACCGCGACAACCAAGATTCTCGACAATGCATCAAATTTCAATCAAATGTACTCACCGCAAAACAATTTCCGTTTAGGAAAGTCGCATCCATCCTCAGAACCTCAAGTTTCTGGCAGTGCTTGAAGATGACGGCGAGATCTCCGTCGCGGAGACGGTGTCGGCAGCATATCAGAACGTCCAACTGCTTCAGTGCCGTGCATTTCGTGACGGAAGAGATCACCGATTGCCGCCAGGACCATTGGGTGTATTCGCGGAGGGAGCACGAACGGAAGAGATCGTAGTTGAGGTGCTCGATGTGTTTTCCGTAGACGGAGAGGAAGAAGGCGATTTTGGCGTCGTCGCAGTAGTCGAGTTCATCGCGGAGGAACTCCACAGACTTGACACTCTTCTTCACGGCTTCTGAGAACTTTCGGCACACTGGACGGACTTTGAGAAGACGGTCTTTGAGCGGCACGTACTCCATAATTGTTTCGAGGATTTGCTCGCCGAGTTGGAGGAACGGGGCGTCCTAAAAATGGAAAATTAAAGAAGAGAAGTTATTGAAAAAATGTTTACCTGTTCATCTTCGTCGCGTAAATCTTGAAGCGAGAAGTACGCAGGCTCGTAGGACGGAACGAACCGCGGTGCGTTGAGGTTGAACGGATAGGCGTTCGTGAGCATCTTCGCTGGAGAAAAATCAATATTTTGGAGAAGAAAACCTTGTAAGAGGACAGAACGACAAAATGTAGACGTAACAAGAGCAGAATTGGTGTAATGAACGTCTACAAATGAGAACGACGTCGTGGGTGCGCAATCGAAAATCGAATCTCGCGGGTTGCGCGAAACGCGTCAGCACTATCTACAATCGGCGGGTCAGCAGTGAGCGCTGGCGCATCTTTCATTTTTCGGCCAGTTTCGTCAGTTTTTAATGAAAAACTGGTTTTTTCCAATGAATAACAAGCAAAAACATTTGAAACGGTTACTCGGAATATACATATTCACCATTTATTCCACGAATAGGTCACAGATAGTAGAAAACGGAATGTATGTTGTGTTTCGGGCGGTGTCAATGGGGGGAGAGGTTTCACAGAGTTTCAAAGTGATTGCGACTAGCATGATGCTTGATTTGGAGATGGCAAGCGATAGAGATTTCAGAGAAGTGGTATACTGGGAAACGGTATGGCAGGGTAGGATGAGATTTGGTTATGTACATTTTGAAAATCGGACAGGAACAGGAAATTTGAGTAGTTTGTGGGGGATATTTAGATAAAAGATACATTTAAATACATTACATTCGAACACGACTTTTTGTGGCGAGATCGACCATTTCATTGTTTTGGCGGATTTGAGGTGTTTCACGAGGCTGAAAAGCTTAGGTTCAGAGCAGTTTCGACTTGAACAAACTCACTTGGGGCTTCATTCCATCAACATTGCCGTTCTTGTTTTTAGGTGGGCTGTTGGATTGCCCAGATTTGATAGAAACTAGAGTTTTGCTCAATTCCAGTAAATTCTGAGCAATAGCTGCGCACTGTTCACTGGACTTTGCATTTTTGACGTCTTCAGCGTAGACTTCTGAATGAAAACCATTGTAAACCAAAATTCATTGATTTGGACTAACCGAGAGCTTTCGAAACTTGAAAACACGTCATATCCTGTTCGTTGAGCCTTGTCTGAAGCGCCGAGACTTGCTCCTCCATCATCTGCACTTCCTGGGCCCAATTTGGAGAACTAGTCATCGGAATCGCCTTCTGATCTGCAGGTTTTCGCGGAGAAGTTGGCACGGAGACGGTGTTGGATCGATCACGGATTTTGTTGGTGAATTTTTGAAAAGCCGGAGCAAGTGCCAAGATGGTTGGCGGTGATTCTGGATCTTCAGTTTTTCGGGGTACTTGTGGCCTGGCAGGTCGTTGAGTTCGGTTCGGGTGACTGCTTCCGGCGACTGTGATATGCGAGAAGTTGTTGGTTTTCATGATGGGCTTCGCGTTTTTCTTTGGATTCCTATAATGCCTGGCCAGTTTGACAAACGAGTCGATGTCAGCGATCGGCGGATATCTCATGAGGTACTGTAGGCAGCCACCATAGTCCGACGTCAGAACTGAAAATGTTTGTTTGATTTTTTTGGAGAGAATTGAAAAAAAAACATACGTAAGTGTCGAATTTGAACCAGGAGAGATACAAACATGCACTTTGCCAATGGAGCGATGGGTCTGTCGATGAGAAGAACATCCCAAAGGAACAGGAGGTCGTGGAGGGGGAGTTCCCGGCCGAAGAGGAGACGGAGCCAGCGTCTAGAATTGGAATATTCCAAGTTTTTATTCAGGAAAATGAAAACTTACATTCCATAAAGCTGTGGGGGAATGTCCAACGCGCTCAGGTGTTTTGCCAGTGTTGGATCAATATCCTGCAGCAAATTGCCCACGTCTACCAGATCTTCCATGAGACGTGAAGCTGGGACAGAGTCCTGGACTCTCATAAACGGCTCCTTCTGGGGTTTCTGCTTGGGCGGCTCACTGGTTGGCTCTTCGTACCACCTGGAGACTTCTAGCATTACTGCACAGAAGAGAATGCTGGAAAACAAAACAGTTTTTTTAGATTTTTAAATAAAAACCTCACTAGCTGTCCTTTTCCAGATATTCCTTGCAGAAAAGCGCATTCAGTATATCTTCCTCCTCGACTGTCAGCATTTTCAGCTCATCGTTCTCTTTGGCATGTTGGAAAGCTTCGTTGTCGAAGTAGATGACGAAGATCAGCGGAGCCAGAATCTCGTGCATTCCTTGTTTGTAGTTTACGAAAGGGTTCTCTTTGGCGTAGACCAGCAGGATATCGGCCATCATCTGACGGATTTCGTCGTTTTGGAAGAACTCGATTTCTGGGAACGTCCGAGCCACGTCTTTTCCGATGATATCTCGAAGATCATTGTCTTGGAAGAAGGTGTTCCAGGGATTGTGCTCGACCGGTGCCAGAGGGTTGTTCAATTCTGGATCCTGGGAGAATTTGCTGTCGTGTGGATCTATGAGATGGTTTTCCTTCAGCATTCGGTAGTGATTGCGACTGCGCGACAAGCTGATTTCCCAGTCTCGTGTTTCGTAAGGTAGACATCGGAGAACCAGCTGAAAAAAAGAAAAACAGAGTTGCCAGGATCATACTGCAATTCCTACCCTCCAAACAGCAGATCTGCATGAAGAAGAGCGCAAGGAGCCGGATGCGGCTACTCGGGAAAGGAGATCATCGGAGAGTTTGTACTTTATCAGCGATGTGGCATCGAAGCTGAAACTTTCCGGGTTTTAGTTGAATTTCCGCTTTTTTGTGGTCATACTTTAGTGGGAAAGGCGAAGATGTTGAATTTCCTCTAGGTGAGTTCATTTCCAGGTTGTTTTTCGCATTATGGAGTGACCTGAAAACTTTTTCAGTCAAAAATCAATATGCTCGAGAGAAAAACAGGTTAATTTGATAATTGTTTTGTTCAATTTTGCTAATAAAAGCTTCAAATGCAAGTGTTTCTACAGAATGTGAAACTTTTTTCTTATTTATTCCCAAACTTTTCTCAGAAACCCGGAAAAACAACAAAAAACAACTTTTTAATTAATTTTTGCTTCCCCCCGTAAATCTACACAAGGGTTCTCTTGTTCGCGGCGAGACCCGCGGCCGCAGCCAAATCGTTGCCTGAGTATTCAACGCTTAACCATTGCACTCGGTGAAAATGTAGGAAAACGTGTCGCGAATTTTTCTTTTTTTGATTTTTTGCAATGTTTTCTGCTGAAAAAGCCTAAATTTTTTGATAAAATTTATAAATTAGGTGTATGATTTTGTTCTCAATGTTCGCGAGCCTGAAAATTCATTTAATTGATGCTTTAACTCTCGTTTAATTCCGTTCTATCCGGTGCTCTTGAATTTTTAAATCTTTATTCTTCCAGGTAATATGTCGAGCGGTTTTGCTCATTCTGCCCTCACTGAGGAGGATGTGATGAAGCTCCTGGCCACCCAGGCTCATTTGGGATCCACCAACTTGAACTTCCAAATGCAGCAATACGTCTACAAGAGACGTTTTGATGGTGAGTATTTCATTAAGTTTTTTCTGGCTTGTTCCTTCTGAAAAACATCTACAAAAAGTCCTGAATGTGTTATCTTACAGGACCAAACATCATCAACGTCAAGAAGACCTGGGAGAAGCTTCTTCTCGCTGCTCGCGCTATCGCCGCTGTTGAGAACCCAGCTGACGTCGTCGTCGTTTCGGCTAGACCATACGCTCAGCGTGCTCTTCTCAAGTTCGCTGCTCACACCGGAGCCACCGCCATCTTCGGCCGTTTCTCCCCAGGTTGCCTTACCAACCAGATCCAAAAGACCTTCAAGGAGCCAAGACTCTTGGTCATCTCTGACCCAAGAATCGACCACCAGGTAATATTTTGTTTTACTTTCGAAATAAATTTTCATTTTTAAGGCCGTCACTGAGGCTTCGTACGTCGGAGTTCCAGTCATCTCCTTCGTCAACACCGAGTCTCCATTGAAGCTCATCGACATCGGAATCCCATGCAACAACAAGGTAAAATTTTTTATCAATCATTTCTATTCGAAACCTATTTATTTTGTAGGGAGAGCGCTCCATTGGACTCATGTGGTGGATGCTCGCTCGCGAGATCCTCATCCTCCGCGGAAAGATCTCCCGTCAAACCGGATTCGTCCTCGACGGAAAGGAGATCATGCCGGATCTCTACTTCTACCGTGACCCAACTGAGACCGAGAAGGAGGAGACCGGAGCCCACGCTGAGGTGCCAGAGGCTACTGAGTTCCAACAGGCCGTCGACATCGACTTCACCACTCAAGGAGGAAAGGTCGAGGACTGGGCCGCTGAGACTGCTACCTGGACCGCCGAGGCTAAGGCCGACGACTGGGCCGCCGCCCCAACCCAGTCTACCTGGTAATTAATCGTTACAATGTTGGTTCTTTGAAATAAACCTTGTTAACTATGTTATCAAGTTCTGTGTTCTAACATTCTAAATAACACGACATAGAAAAAGTTGAATGCAAAAACTTCATTGATGAAACCACAATTAATGAGCAAATCTGTTGACGAAGACAGCAGATCTTGGTGGGCACGGGCAGTAGGCTGCGTCGTTTCCTGGGAGACCTGGTCCTCCTGGAGTTCCTGGCTGTCCGTCTGGTCCAGCATTTCCTGGAGCTCCGTCTTGTCCTGGTGGTCCCTGTGGTCCTGGGGCTCCATCGCTTCCTGCACTTCCGGCATCTCCTGGTGGTCCTCCTGGTCCTGGGGGTCCTGCTGAACCAGCTGGTCCCGGCTCTCCCTTGCCCTTCTGTCCGTCCTTTCCAGCTGGTCCTGGCTCTCCGTTCGGTCCCGGTTCTCCAGCTCCTCCAGCATCTCCATCAGGTCCTGGTGGTCCAGCTGGTCCGTCCTTTCCAGCATCTCCCGGAGCTCCTGGTTGTCCATCAGCTCCAGCGGGTCCTGCAGGTCCTTCTGGTCCAGCTGGTCCTGGGGCACCGGCGGGGCACTTGACACAAGCCGGATCCTTCGGTGGGCAAGTGACTGGGGCGAAGGTCGAGGTGTTGTCCTCTCCTGGTGGTCCCGGTGGTCCAGCGCTTCCCGGTTGTCCGGGCTCTCCTGGTGGTCCCGGGGGTCCTGGTGGGCAGACTGGCTTGGCGGGTTCGCACTGGCACCAGGCTGGAAGTCCCGAGAAGTCCTGTCTTTTCTGACGGAAGATCGAGTTGAACGGGTTGACACGTGGCTTCGATGGAGGGGTGACGGTGATTTGGATATCCATCATATCAGTCCACGCAGCGTCGGTTTCCATTCGGAACACACTGACACCGTCGAGCACTTCATCGTGGACCTGGAAAGTTTGAATCGTTTAGAGAATTGGAGTTAGAGCACACTTCCTACCTCAAGAATAGTGTTGTAGAGCTGGGGAATGGTGACGAGGGACACGAGACAGGCGAGTGTTGAGGCGGTTGCCGCCACGCCCACAATGTATTTCTCCATGTTGACTTGAGACTGAATCCAGCCAGAAGACGTCGGCTTTTATACATGAGGGCTTCTGGAGAGGGGCGTCAAGTGGAGGAGGGGCGGGAAGAAAAGAAAGTTTGTGAGAGGGAAGGAATTTGGGAAAAAAACACAAGAGGATTCTGAAATAGAATGGAGACCCAGAACGTAGAAACCGTTCTATACAGGATTTAAAATGGATGTTGTAATTGCGCTCTACCGAACTCTATAAGCTTCGCTCCAGTTTTTACAGTAGAGCGCAAATGCTGCACTCGTTTCAAAAATTTTTCAGTTCCACGAAAAATGTTCCACCGAAATATAAAAATGGTCGACTTTCTCTTCAGAACAGAGCAAATGCGCTCTATCGAACTTGTCCAGAACGTGTATTCTTCTGAAATGCAAATTCGCCCTACCCCACTTTTTTCCAGCTTTCCCAATTCCGGAAACTGTTCCCAACACGCATAAAACTTTCCACTTCCTTCAACAAACAAAATGATCACTGATTCGTTTTCTCTCCTGTAAAACCGGCCATGCTTACACATTACGCAATACCTAAAAGTTTTTGCTTCCTGTAATATGCATTTCTTTTGAAATCTCTGAATACCGAATGCCAATCATTTTCCGCCCAGACATGCAAAACAACAACAACAACGACGGAGACGATCACAAATTGATCGGCGAGGCAGATAAAAGAAGCAAAAAAGTTGACGATTACTGCTTATTTACTTGTATTTTGTGTGTGTGTACAGTCATAATTGATCTGGTTTACTAGTAGATTTAATCAGGAAAAAACTAAACTGTATGATTTCATCTCTCAAATGTCGTCAAATGAGGTGTAGTGCACAGTTTCTCGACCTACAGTAATTCAAGTCATATCATTGTTCCTTATCAGCTGCTACCCTCAACTGGTCAATAAAAATGACTCAATCAACTAAAAATTCAGGTTTTCCTCTCCGGACCCTTGACAGTATGCTTCTTGTGTTTTTCGTTTTTCGCACCCATAATTGGTTGCCAAACTGGAAGTTTTTGAGTGTGTGTGTGTCGGAAAAGTGAAGAGGCGAGAAGACGTCGGCGGCTTGATTCGCATAATTTCATCCGAAGAAGGGGAGAAAAATGGAAAGTGTTTGGGTAATTAGGAGAGGCAGAAGGACGAGTATTCGGTCTAATAATTTGTGGAAAAGATGGTTTTGGCAAGGGATTCTCCAGAAAAAGTTCTAAACAGAAGCCTTTCTCACATATTCATAAAGTGTCTTTCCGATACGTCATTTCTCCATCTCGCCGTCCCGTCCCTGTACACAACTGGCCAACTGATAATATTGATTGCGGTCGTCGGTGGGGTTGTGTGTGTCACCTTGGAAAAGATTGGAAAAAAGAAGAAAAGTGGGGGGAGAGAAAGAAAAGATACTGCAGATAGGGATATCAGTGGAAGGCGAAGAAGAAGAAGAAAGAAACTATGAAGATGGAGAGACACCCGTTCTCCAGCCCGTCGAGGGGCCGCCGTTTCTTTTGCGAATCCGCTCGAGACAACTTACTTTTTCCCTATTTTTCCTTTCTTCGTCCTAAAATTATGTTTTTTTTTTCATTTTAGAAGCATGTCAAACGGAGGTAAAAGACCGCCAGAGGATGACTCGAAGCTACCGTACTACAAGCTGGTAGTTATTGGAGACGGTGGTGTTGGCAAATCATCACTGACTATTCAGTTCTTTCAGGTGAATTCTGAAGCTATTCGGAGCAGGATTGACTTTAGAATTTCCTCCATTTTCAGAAGCAATTCGTAGACTATTATGACCCGACAATAGAAGATCAGTACATTCAGCATTGCGAAATCGACGGGAACTGGGTGATTATGGATGGTAATTTGAGACCTCAGAAACTTAGTTGTTCATCGAGCACTTTTCAGTTCTCGACACTGCCGGCCAAGAAGAGTTCTCGGCGATGCGTGAGCAGTACATCCGTGGCGGCCGTGGATTCCTTTTGGTTTTCTCGGTCACCGAGCGAAAGTCGTTCGAGGAAGCCCACAAACTCTACAATCAAGTGTTGAGAGTCAAGGATCGCAATGAGTATCCAGTGCTGCTGGTGGCCAATAAAGTGGACCTTATCAATCAAAGAGTGGTTTCGGAGGAGGAGGGAAGGGAGCTGGCGGCTCAGTTGAAGCTCATGTACATTGAGACGTCGGCCAAGGAGCCGCCGATTAATGTGGACGCCGCGTTCCACGAGCTGGTTCGCATTGTTCGCAGTTTCCCGAGTGATGAGGGAGAGCATGAGGTGAGTTGGGAAGCTCATTCTCCCGGAGTGATTTCGACCTATTGCGAAATCGCCAAACCGTTCTCCCGGAGCATCGTAACCCATAAACTTTTCAGGCTTCCATGGCCAGTGTGCCAAGATCGAAAAAGCGAAAGGACAAGGGAAAGTGTTCCATATCCTAAGTTCAGAACGACGAATCGAAAAATCATTCCATTTTTAAAAAACTGTTTCCCTAATCCTAATTTTGACCCCCGAAAGTTGTGATTCTTATCGTATCATTCTACCCTTCCGCACACGGGAGCCCTTCTATATTTAAAAAAAAAGTTAATTTTACAAATTTATTCATCAAGACACCGGCACATAAAAAGAGAGCACAAGTCTACTCCTTCTTCTCCTCCTTATCGTCCTCTTTCTTCTCGTCATCCTTCTTCTCATCATCTTTTTTCTCATCCTTCTTGTCGTCGTCCTTCTTCTCCTCATCCTTCTTATCTTCCTTCTTCTCACGCTTCGACTTCTTGGACTTCTTGGACTTTTGAGATTTCTTGGACTTCTTGGATTTCTCCTTCTTGTCGTCCTTCTTCTCATCCTTTTTCTCATCCTTCTTGTCATCCTTCTTATCATCCTTCTTATCATCTTCCTTCTTGTCTCCATCCTCCATCTTACTCTTCTTCTCCTCATCCTTCTTATCATCATCCTTCTTCTCCTCGTCCTTCTTCTCATCCTTCTTATCATCCTTCTTCTCGCTCTTCTTCTCTCCATCCTTCTTCTCACTCTTCTTCTCACCGTCCTTCTTCTCCTCTTCCTTCTTCTCTCCGTCCTTCTTCTCCTCCTCCTTCTTCTCTCCTTCAGGAGCAGCCGGAGCCGCGTCCGGAGCAGCAGGTGCGGGCTCAGGGGCGGCGGCTGGTGGTGCCGGTGGAGCTGGTGGTGGTGCGGCCATCTTGGATGGTGTCTTTGCAGGGCTGAAACCAAGTCTCCGTTATCCCGGATGCGGTCCTCTCGGGGACTCACGGCGCCTTCTTCTTGCCGCCACAGCCGATCCATACGGCGACTGGGGCGAAGAGCAGCATGCAGAGGTGCAAGTAGTCGAGCGAGCTCATCGTCGTTTCGCCGAGTTTATACGATGTGCTTGAATCGAGTCGTTGAGGTTGATTTCGAACTGAGCTTTCGTACGTTTCGGTCCCCTATTTATAGCAATTTTATCAGTGCTCCAGATCTAGACGGCGATAATAGAGAATCAGGGCCGGGTCACGAATGAATTGGATGGTGTTCAAAGTTTGGAAAGAACAAAATCGGAATTGCCGAAACAGAAATGATAGGAATTTCAAACAGAAATTGAAAACTAGCACAGTCCAAAACGTTTATCAGCGTGAAAGTTGAAAACTGCTTCAAAACATACAGTAACCTAGAAATCTAACTATATTTTTTTCTAGTTATCCATTCAAATAATCCGGATCATTATCTCCTTTGATTGTGAAATTATGAGATCTTTGGAAAAGAATATCAGCCCATGTTTGGATGATACTCCCGCAATAGCTGAAAATCCAAGAAACTTTGAAGATATGAACTTTAATCTCACTCTTTTCGACGCTGGTTTGGCTCCCGAAACGCGCTAACTTTAACCGGATGCATCGCCACCATATTCGGGTTGTAAAGTTTCATGTATTTCGATCGGTCTCCGCCCCATAAGTAACTAGAAATTCCAGCTGCTGACCTGAATATTAACTTCTTATTCAAGTTCCTAACATTAACTTACGTTTGATGATTGACAGATCTCAAGAATCGATTAACAGCGAGTTCCAGGAATAGCTGGTTTTCATAGAAGATCCTCATCAAATTCCCGTAATATTCAATTTGGTTAGTAGGAATGTAGAAGCTTAATGTTTCTTTGTTACAAGAGTGACCTAGTTGCCCTTACAAATCCGAAATACTCCTTCCCAATCCAGAAGTCATATCTTTTCCCGCCGTCTGATTTTCCATAATGTAACCGTATTTCTTCAACCCATTCTCAAACTGTTTCCATGTTTCCTTTCGCTTCAGATCTTCCGTTTTTCCCATCTCTTTCACTATTTGTTTACCTTTTGAAATTCCTAAAATGTTTCAGCACATTTTTTTCTCACACGCTGGAGGAACCTACCGTAATCCGGATTTTGCCACCATAAAGTTTCTTTCGGGTAAGTGGCACCCGTTAAGTGATGAACTCTCTTGTAATCAATTTTCTGCCAAATATTGAAAAACGAGTCGTCAGCCATCAAAAAGTATCCTTCCACATTGCTCAATCGCATTTCTTTAGCAAGAGTGATACAGTGATAAGCAAAAAATCCACTGTGCATTTCTTCAGGATTCATGTGGATGTAGTTGAAAGGGCTGATAGTGGACGTGTAGTTATCAGCTGATTTTATCTGTTCTGGGTACCAAGATCCACAGAATATCACACTTGCAAAGTACGGTTGGTAGAGTCTCTGGATCAATCCCATTCCGTATTTCCAAGGGAAGTTGTTCACAACCACCAGAACCTGAAACTTTCTGTTCCAACAGAGTCTAGAGGTCTTTCTACCGTATTCAACTCATTCCTTAACACATGACTCTTATTATGATTTTCCGCTAACTCTTCAGGTGGCGGGAAAGAATTCTCGAGTTTTGAATATCCAGAAGCATTACACCAATTCACAATATCTCCAAAGTAATTCAACTTCTGAACTGCTCTCCGAACATTCTGTGCTTCTTCTGTTCCTTCCTGCTTCGGATCCAAAAGTTCAAATTCTAAACTCATTCTTCTACAATTCACATCTCTCGTCTTTTCATCAAAAGATGGCTTGTAAGGGTCTACGATCTGTGGCCCTACTAGAAGAGGGAATTCAAATCTGAAGTTCTTTGCTGATAACATCCTATCAATTATCAGTTCACAAACCCCAAGCCCTCCAAGTCCTCTAAAAACTGCACAATGAGTTTCGAGTCTTCATGCTTCCACAATTCCTCATCAACCAGGTCGTTCGCCATTTGCATCATACATTCTTTCAGATTATCAAAGCCACATTTCCAGTTGTGCAGGAACTTTATCATCTTCCCAGAATCTTCATAAACCTGCTTCTCATCCTTGAAATCTTTCAAGTAGTCATGAGCATTTCTGAACTGCACCGCATTTGTCGGCACAAAAGATACAGTAAGACCGGATAAGTGGAGGACTTTCTGAGCTATGAAGGACCTCCAGATGTCAGTGGTTCTAAAGAAAACTATCACAAATTGAGAATATATATCTCAACCTGAATGATACTGTAGTTGGCAAGAAAAGCGTGTGAAACGCGGATTTATGGAATAAAGTATTCTGAGAGTTCCACGGAGAATAAGTTCCAACCGACAGAGTGATGGGCGGTGTGAACTTGTTGAACTTCACGTTTAGACCAGTTTCTGGGTCAGCATTCAAAAGTCTGTAGACTGCGTCGACGTCGGGATCATGATGGACAAGTCCTTGCTGTACAGCTGCTCTTCTCATCTTTTGACACAGAACTTGACTGTCATTTCCATTAGTGTGCTCCTAAAAAGCTGATAATTTGGGTTCATAGGTTGGAACTAACTTCAAAATGTTCCAACGGGAATCCTCTAGGCCACATATTCTTCATTCCAAAATATCGATAAGGGTTGAACAATCTCTCACTAAAAACAATAAGCTTCTGAAACTTGGAATTGGATTTACTCTATCTCTGTCCCATTATCATCCGGCCCTCGGTACCTTATTCCGGAAACTGATTCGTCATAGTCGAATTGATCAAGTCCCAACCTTAAAAACAAAAAAAATTATCATAACTGATACATCTAAGTGAGCTTATCATAAGGTTTGTTATCATCATCAGTGTCATAAATCCATTCAGCACCTTGCGAGATTGCGTAGAGATATCCAATGTTTTTTCGTGTGTATGACTTGAAAGGAAGTGCGGAAACAGTGGAAAACGCTGGAAAACGATCAAAATTCATACTTTATTCTCTTATCAAACCCCTTACGTAGAGTTTCCTGATAATCCACTGATAAGAAATGCACGCCTTCCAATGTCCAGTTCAACGGAGTTTTTGTGTCGGCCACAACGACTAGGTTCCAGTCTTTGATAGAAGCTAGCCTCTGAAAAGTTGGAATAACTTCTGGAAAGATGGAGAATACAAACTTTGACATCATCAGTGGGGCTGCTGACACTAGTCACAACTATCCATTTGTTTCCTGATTTTACTTTTGTTAAAGGTTTGATGGAATGGATTGATGCATTGCTTCCAGAAGATCTAGAAAGTCTTTTTCAATTTAGTATTGTCAGTTCAAAAATCGGTGCAGTAATCGGCGTGTTCAAAAAGGCCGGGGGTCTAACTTTCGCCTCGGTCACGTTCCAACTATTTTCAGAGTTTCAGTGCAAATAGTTGGAACGTGACCGTGGCGAAAGTTAGACCCCCGGCCTTTTTGAACACGCCGATTACTGCACCAATTTTTGAACTGACAATAGTCTTCTGGATTACTGTAGTTACCCAAACCAAAGCCCATTTTTATCGCCAACAATCCCATTTGATCTCATCCGATCCGAGTACAACATCAGACAGAATACGGTGACTGTGCATAACAATAGTAGTGATTTCGTGTGTGATGTCTTCATCTGAAATTTCAATGTGTTCGTGTCGCCTATAATGTATTCTGCAGTGTTTGCTCATCTGGAGAAGGGCGGTTCAAAATGGATCAAAATGTGCAAGAGTATGAGTAAGCTGATCATTGGAACAAGGGAGCAAAGGGGACGGGATGTATGTACGGTTGGGAGCAGTGAAACAAGTCGGATTTTTGTAGAGATTCTAAAAATGAGAACTCCCAGACAAGAAAAAAGCGGAAACCGAAACAAAGCAAGCGCACTTCAAGAAAGATCATAAAGTGACTTTGAAATTAAAAGTTTTATTTCTGTCCTTTTTATTATGGCCAAGAGCTCAAATTCCCAATACTATACTGAACTTGAAGCTACAGTATGACCTGGATTCTCTGAAAATATCTCAAATAGAAAGTTCAGAATCGAGGATCCATGAAAGGATCATCATCATCCGACCAATAAAATGTATTCTTCCGGAATCCTGAATCTCTATAAATCATAATGCTTACACCCACTTTCTCCTTTTTTTGAACTTATCGTACCCTCGGATCTTTTTCTAAATTGTGGTGGCTGCCCATCCCTGTTTTCACTATCATCAGTATCTTTTGTATTGATCGATACCCGAGTGACCTTCGTTTCTTTTTCTTTTCTTCTTTGCAGTATTTGCAGTTCTATTTTTGCAAAAAATGGTTAAACTTCGCGTTGGATTCATTGGATATGGACATTTAGGTAAGCATTTTCACTTTTCCAGAAAACCAAAAAAAGCTTAAGGAAAGTTTCTCGTCGAGAAGCTTCGAGAGTTGCCAGATGAATTTGAAGTTGTGAGAATCTGGAATAGAAGTGTTGGAGAACCAGGTGTTCAGGGCCTGGAGACTTTGAATTCGGAGAACTTGAAGTTGGAAACAATTCTGAAAGCCCTTATCAATAGATCTTTAGGGATATCGACTTGATCGTGGAAGTTGCTCACCCGAAGATCATCGCCGACTACGGGGAGCTGATTCTGGAGCACACCGACTTGTTCGCAGGCTCGCCGACTTGTTTTGCGAATCAGGAGCTTTTCGAGAAGCTCAAGAGCTCGGCGAGCCGGTTTGGAAGGAAGCTTCTAGTGCCTTCTGGAGCATTGTGGGGAGCTAATGATATTCAGAAGATGGCGGAGGTTGGCAGTTTGAAGGTGGGTTAGATAGAGAAATGACAAAGCGCAATAAAAGTTTGCTAGGGTTTAACAGTGACTATGATCAAGCATCCGACATCTTTCAAGTTGGGTTCGCCACTTTTTGAGATCAATGAGCAGGCGAAGTTGAAGGATTCAGAAGAGACCGTTCTTTATGAAGGTGGGTGGACTTCTCAGATTTTAAGGTTCTTCTGATACAGTAACCTAATTCAGGATCCGTCCGTGGTCTTTGCCCATTGGCCCCAAACAACGTGAACACCATGGCCGGTGGCGCCATTGCCGCGAGTAACCTGGGCTTTGACAAAGTGAAAGCCAAGCTTATCTCCGATCCGAAAATGACCGACTGGCATGTGGTCGAGGTCCGAGTCGAAGGAGACGATGGATTCGAGGTAGTGACAAGAAGGAACAATCCTGCAAAGCCGGGAGCTGTTACCGGTCAATTGACTTACTTCTCGTTTTTGTCGTCGATCAAGGAGTCGAGATATAAGCCAACTGGGGTGCATCTTTGCTAATTGTGATGATAAAGCGTTCATGTTTATTATAAAAGCCAAATCAGTTGTTCAATTTTAGATTCAAACAGATTGCGTTGACACAATCAAATTATAATTCTGTTTCCAAATCTCTTCATCATCCGACGTCACCTGTTCCTCAGCTTGTGTTGCGTACAAGTGATAAGCGTACTGCTGGATCTTCTCTTCTCGGGAAGGCAATGTAATCGAAATCTCCTCATTCTCCCCAACAGCTTCCGACATCGATTCTTCCTCCTCGATCATCTCGACGTCTCCTCGCTCATCCAAACTCTCTCCGTCCTCTCCATTGACCAGTTTGGATCGCAGCTCGTAAATCACTTGTTGCATCTGCTCGGACTTTTCCATTTCCTGTTTGAGAAGCCTTGTCGTCAATCCTCTCACAATTTCCTCATCTTTCCGATTCTTCCGTTCCTCTTCCAGCTCACTTTCCAGTCGTGTTCTTTCTTTTTCCAATTCCTTTCGGATCTTGACCTCTTTATTCGGGCGGCTTCTCAAAGATTTCTTGTAGTCGAAGGTGGCAAGATCCTCTCTAGTTGGGTAGTCACGGGCAGTCCTCATGTCTGAAAGTTTTGACTTGAAGTACCCAAATACTAAAATTTTTACCTTTGACAAAAAGTTGGGCGAGAATGGGGTCAAGATGGGAGAACTGATAAGCAGTTGACGAGTTGGTGATAACAGACCATACAGAAGCTTCACCATCCAGTGCAGGTGTCTCTATGACTGTATCCTCATCAAACTGAATCACTTCATCTTTCTCTGTATTTTGCTTCCTGATCTTCGTCATCCCGGGAAGTACCGTAACCCATCCGAACTGCCATGCTTCCGAGCGTCTTCTGATCGGCAGACAGCCACGCTTTTGTACAAGCTTGCGGAACAACACAAAGCCCTGAAAAAATGGGGAAAAAAAGAAGAAAAGCTGTACACATATGGAAGTGTGGGCAAACAAAGAAAAAGTATTACTAACTTTTCCAATAACATGGTTGACGTAGCGCTCGAAGACTCGATCAGTGGCGATTTGAAGGTCTTCGCGGTCGGGGAAGATGACTTGGAGCAGGTTGAGAAACTCGTTGAAAGTCACGTCGTTCGGAAGATCATGCACTTTTGGAGTGGTTTGGCGGCGGAGTTCTCGAAGGAGCTCGTCAATTAGGAACTCTGCCTGAGCGGGTTTGAAGGTTCCTGGAAAATCATTCGTTGGCTATTTTCTTTGCACGCTACATCGTTAAGAAAAGAAGTTCGTTAGCTTCGAAAAGCCATAACGAAGTTTTGAAATGCTCACCAAGAGAATGGAACTTTTGGAATTTTTTAAACTTCTAGTTTGAAAGCCTGCTTGGAAGCTTATTGAGGCCTAAAAGCTCTTCAGGCCAATTCCAGCCTACCTTGTGAATTCTGATCCGCGAAGAGTGAGAAAATTCTGAAAAGATGCTGGAACAGTGCTCCAGAAACGGCATCGTTGTTGTTGGCGTTGGCGCTCATTTGAACAGGTGTAATCACTGGATCAAACAAAAAAAGAATATGAGAAAAGCACAAAAAAACCGGGAGGGAAGAGATGGACAAGAGGTGGCGAGAAAAAGGGAGAGATGTTTGCGATGCTTCTCACCTGCCGGAGCGGCGAGAGAGTGTGCGAGAGGAAGAGACGCAGAGACGGGGAGGGCGGAAAGAAACAAAATTAGTTTTGTTTCTCCTCTGTGGCGCCCGGGGGGGAGGAGAGCGAAGCGAAGCCAGTTGTCGTTACACGTGAGATGAGAAGAGCTGGTTTTTGTGCAGTTTTATCCGGCGCGGAGCAGGCGGAAAAGAGATGAGAGCCAGGTGACTTTGACACGAAGATCAGCCAATGGGATACAGCTGTTGGAGGATGCAGCGGCTTACACAAACTTATTAGTTTTTTGAAAAGGAACGGGATGGGTTTCAGAACACGAGAACAGGTGCATTGATTTATTTGATAAAAACTGATAGTGAGATTAGAACCGTTTTTTGAATCCACCGCCGGGCTTGCGACGCTGCCCGCCTTTCTGTGGCAGTTGATAGGTGATTTTGAGTTGTTCGAGTAGTTTGACAAGCTTTGCCTTTCCGATTCGACCCAGCGGACCATCGGCTTTTTCGAGTCGTACCAGCATTTCTTCCTGGAAAATGAATGTGTCGGGTCTCGCAGCGAAAAGCTATGACTCACAAGTGAAACTGGCTGCAGTGAGAGAATATGTTCATACAGCACGATATTCTGCGGATTCCGAAGCCACGCCAGGAACGCTTCTCGCAGTGCTTTCAAGTCGTTCTTTCCGATGCTACTCCACTGTGTCTCCTCTTCTTCATCGTCTTCCACCACGTTGTCTCCGCAAATTCTTCCAATATCCCGTTCATCATTCGAAATGTTCAGTGTCTTATCAGCTTCTCCAACGTCTTCCTCTTCTTCCTGTACCTCTATCACTTTCGTCAGTTTCTTCGGCGATGCCAGTCTTTCACTCAACGTCTTCTTCAGTTTCCGTGACTTTTGCTGCTTCTCCTCCGGCTCCTCTTCGATTCTTATCAACGGTCTGATAGTCGGCGTCCCAGTACAAACTTCCGGGTGCAACGTGGCGTAGGCCTTCTTGAGCATCTGAACCATAACCTTCTTGCCTTTCGGACGCATTCCGATCTCTTTCATTCGTTCTTTCAGCTCTGCCTCGTCCATGTTATCAAACTCCGGCATTGGGGTGACATCAGTGGTTTTCAGTATTTTCACATGGGATCCGAACACAGGCTTCGGGGCGTTTCGAACAGGAGTTTTTGTGTTGGTCATCGAGATAGCAGGCGAGGATTGCGACCTTGAATGAAGATCGGCTGACTGGAACATGAAAAATGAAAAGTTCAGTAGAGCACATTTACTCACCTGATTACTATTACTCCACTCATCAAACGAATCCATCGTCGTACTTCTAGAAGGCGTCGCTGGAATATCTTCAATCACGTCGTCATCGTCAACCACAACAGGTTCTGGTTCCGGTTCGTATTCCGGCTCTGGGTCCGGATCTTCCACAGCTTTCCCGAATCCAATTAATGGATCGTCTGTTGTGAAGATGTCGGGCTCTTCTAGAGGTATTTCTTCAACTTCCGGATCTTCTAGATCTTCAGGGGTTTCTGGATTCGTAGGTACAGAGGACTGCTCGACCGCTTCTGAAGTCTCCATGACTCCAGGAACCTTGACCTCCGGCGATTCCCTCCTCTTTACCGATTCCATGGCACTCTCCAATCCGACCGGTCCATACTTCTTCGCCAGCTCCTTCACTTCTTCCATCTGCTCTCCATTCCACTCCATTCTCGCAGTGTACACAAACGTCAGCCAACTTCTGACAGCTTCCCGACTCGTTCCCAGTTGAACTTCTCCTGAAGGATGCATCCGAAGCAGTGTAGTCCGGTGTTTGACAGTCAGTTTATGGCACTTCTCCTCTCCATCGGAACATTTGATGATGAAATGAGATGACGACGGTTCCGATGAATCCTCAAAAACCTTCTGCATATCCGAAGACAACTGCTCGAATCGTGTCAGCTTCTCGATCATTCTGGACATTTGGTATGCGTGCTCCGAAAGACCTTCGGCTTTTTCCGACTGATTTTTGAGAGATTTGAAGTGAAACTCGTCCATGAACCGCGAATGGAGTGTGGTCACCACTTCACATTCACACTTTTTCGGTGCCAACTCCACAACTGCAAACGATCTGGGTCGTTTCCTGCGGCGATTCGCTTCATCGTCAGAGGCGATTCTGGCGAATTTCACATTGTTCTTCGAGACTTCCCAAGATTTGTCTTCTCTTGGCGGCAGCTTCGGTTCAACGAATCGCACTTTGTCATCTCTAAAAAACTTCATTTTCAACAGAGCATACTTGCATCACGAACTTTTCTATAGTTTCCGTGAATTTTTTTCTGGGTTTCTCGTTCTTCTCCTCGTCTTTCTGTCCACAAACTTTCGTGTGAATCTCTCGTCGTGAAGCCGTCCAAAGTGTCATATCGCGGGGACACGTGGGGCATTTGACCTGCTTCGAACTGGATTCCACGTCATCATCGTCGTCGCTCAAAGTGATTTCCTCGTATTTCGGCTTGAAAATGTCATCGTTTCGTACAATTGACTGAACACTTCCTAGTTTTTGAGGGCGTCTGCAAGAGTTAGCAAGTTTGCTTTATTGATAATTTGATAAGATCTCACTTTGGCGCTGAAGAAATGTTGAATAATGAGTCTTTTGGGGATTTTTCATTCATGTGACTGTTGTGAGCTTCTGGAAATCGAGAACTCTTTTGCTCAGCCGCCCGTGTTTGAAAGTTTCAAAATAAACCACCGATTTTACGCTGAAACTTGCTGAATGAAAACAAAAACGGTTTGAATCACGAAGTTCATTGAGTAAAACAAAAATAGTACTTGGCTGTACATAAATATACGGGTGATTGGAAAGAGATTTTAAAATAAATGAATGTCGATTACATGGATCGGGTTCGGGGGTGGGCGCAAAAGAACATGATGTGATTTTTGAATGTTTACAGTTTAGATTTAGGGTATAGCTTCAAATCGGGGTTACACTTGAACTTTCAATTTCAAAGAAAAACAACAATAACGAGGAGAATGTGTAGAGAGAAATGACTGGGATAAATTAGGGGGGATCAGATCAAAGTGACGGAGTTTACTGATAATCAGGGAGGGAATCAATGGTGATATCCGACGAACGGCGGCGGGTAGAAGTGGGCGGAGCCTGGTGGCGGACCAGCTCGGTACTGTCCAGTGGACTGGGGAACACCAGTACGGCGCATCTCTGCTGGCGGCTCGTGGAAGTGTCGCTTGAACCAGCCGATCATCTGGTCCAGACTGTCGAAGTTCTGGTGCCGGAAACGGACCTTGTTGGGAAGAACTGAAAAAAAATCAATGATTATTCAGGATGATCTTTCGAAAAACTCACTTTTGAAGTACTCGTGTCGAATGCGTTCCGTGTGATCGAACATGTACGAGATGCAGAACTGGCATGGGTGTCGGATTGACGCACTGAACACGTACGGCGATCTTCCCAGCTCGCGTTTCTTCTCGCGCACGAATTGCTCCAACTTCTCCGTGTCTTCACAGGTTCCATCGGTGAAGTAGTACTTGTGGGTTGTTATTTCGTGGGAGATCTGGATCATCGGAATCACGAATCGAGCGATCAGCTCGTCCAGATCTTCGAAATCTTCTCCTCCGACGCTGAGCTGACGACCGATCGAGAAGATTTGGTCTTTGGCGGACTCTTGGACGAAGAAGTTGTGGTAGACGCGGTCGCAGATCTTCCAGGTGACGGAGAGACTCGAATCCTTGTTCGCTGACGGTCGGATAATGCACTCGGACCAATCCATCTCATCGAGCATCCGAGTCGCCTCCTCATACGACACATTCTTGAAGTTCGGATGGGCAATGACCCTCTTCACTCGAGTATTCGACTCCACCTTCTTCTTCTCCTCCTTCACTCGCGCCGCCATTTCATCCTCGTACAACTGCTGATCCCAGTACGAATCACGACTCGACGGATCTTCGTCTTTCAGGTCGGTGCTCTTACAGCTGAGGAAAATTGAGAAGCGGTCCTTGTCGATGCTGAGCACTTTGAAGTAGTACGGCTGGTTTATCTTGACACGTTTCAGCGGATTGTCGACGTGGCTGCTGGAGATGTTCTTGTTCGGGCAGAAACCGGTCATGCCGTTGTCGAAGCGGACTCGAATTCCGACGGGGGTTCCTGGGCATCCGCCGTTGCGCATCTGAAATTAGTTTATTAGTTTCTAAACTTCTGATGACTTGAAAACCTACCTCTTTGTTCATATGATCTTGAATTTCAGCAGGTCCACCAGCCTTGTACATTTTGCAGTAGGGACACGCGAACTGTCCGTCTTCTCCCATGTCTGGCAACTGGATGTCTTGGCTTCTGTCGATCTTCCTGTACTGCACGGACTGCACGGTTCCCAGGATCTTCTGATTGACCTTGATCTCCTTTCCACTGCGAGCGAGAAGATCGTAGAGTTGCTCTCCGGACGGCTCGGTGAACGGCTGTCGCTGATCTCTATAACGACCACTCAACTCGCTGGAGATGTCGTAGAGCGTGGCCTTCTTCTGTCCGAATCCTTGTCGACTGAGCTCATCGGCGAACGCGTCCAAATCGAGATCCCTCAGACGGTCGGGGTACTCCATGATCTCCTGCAGAGCCGCTGTTGGATCCGCAGAGTCATCCACTTCCAACGCGTCGACAGCCATCTTCCTAGCCCATTCGTAAGTCTCCGGGTGCACTCTGGATCCGTCCAGCACTTCCACGTAGGCGTCTGTCTTCTCGGACACTTTGTGGGTATCGATTCGAATGAATCCGGCGCAGTTCATGAATACCTTTGGTCCCAGCTTGCATCCAGTGACCAGCTTGGCTCTGCTTTCAATCAGGTTGTCGTTCGCCTTGATGCTCTTCAGAAGAGCCGTCGCCTTTCTCGGTCCGAGACCACATGCGAACTGAAGCATGTTGGTGTACTGCGGGAACTCGGCGCATTTGTTGATGTCCACGCCTTCCTCGTTGACTCGATTCACCAACTCATGGCAGAGAACGTTAGCCAGAACGTCTTGCTCAATGTCACGTTGGAGCGGATGCAGCGAGAGACAGAAGATGTCCTCGTCGGCGTTCCACAGATGCGCGTGCTCCGGAACCGGATCGAGAAGCAGACGGGCGAGGGACACGGCTTGGCGAAGGACTGGCGGATGGTCCGGATTCTCGGCAACGGAGGTGTTCGACTTCATGTAGACCTTGGCGGCTTCATTGTCCATAAGGAACACTGGAGGTCTCCGATGAATGGCGCTTTTGTCGAACAGGTCATTGATAGCGTTGACCAGATCAGTCTGAAAAAAGTAGGTTCGATACGATTTTCAAGAATTCAGCAAACCTTCAATCGGGTACATTCCATGTCCTCGATATTGAGAGCGATGGCGTGAGGACGTCTTCTTTGTACAAACTTCTTGAACAGCTCCATCGACTCGGCTTTCAGCGCTGCAGTGTGCCCGGGTCCGAATGTTCGTTTCGTGAAGTGGACCATTCGGAGGTAGTCAACGACGGCTCCGTTCTCATCGACCATCACTCCGAACGACGCTTCGTCCCTCTCCGTCGTGTACACGACCGCCATGATTCTCCGCTCTCCATGCTTCTCCATATCGTCGTCGTCATCGTCATCTTTGACTCCGTCGTGCTCCGGGCTGTATCCAGCTTTGGCGATTCTGGCTGCAAAGTCTGAGCGGCACTTCTTGGCAACTGCCTGCTTGGCTTCCTCAAGCATCGTGTTGTACAGCTCGTCCTTCATGTACGGCGACAGCATCTCGTTGATGGCGATGGCGACGACTTCGTCTCTCAGAGCGTTCCAGTTCTCCACATTCTCAGTGTACTCGTCTTTCCGGAAGAGGTCAGTGGTCCAGAACTTGTGCACCAGATACTGATCGTTTTCCTGTTCATCGTCCGACTCGTACATGATGATAATATCAATGAGTCCTTCCTGCTTAGCCTTGTGGTAGTGCAGAAACTCCTCATCCAACAATTCTCGGACCGGCTTGTTCTTGATGTAGCGTTTGTCGAAGAGCGGATGGTTCTCATCGATCATCTCGATGCCCTTCTTCGTCGGCTTCACCCAGAACCGTGCATTCACGCGATACTCCTGACGTATCCGATGCCGGACGAACGGCTGTCGACTGATCTCCTTTGCGAGCATGAATTTGGCTCCAGCCAGCACAGCTTCGGGATCGCTGAACGCAGCGCACACGTACTCTTCGGCTGCCTCCATCGGGGAACACATCTCCTGCTCGACATCGTGCTTCTTCCACTCGAGATTCTCGGCGAACTGCTTGGCGGTGAGTCCGAATCGTCCGGCGAGCTCTCCCAGTCCGTTTTCCACGCACATCTGGTACTTGTCGTTGCGAATGCTCGACTTGAACTTCACCCGGTACTCCTGCTCTTCTTCGTCTCCAGTACGACGCTCCTTCTCCCATTTCGTCATTTCCTCGAGGAACGAGCCGTAGAGGAGTTGGAAGTTGGCGTGGAAGTCGGTCAGGGTCTCCAGAGTCTCCGCGATGTTTATCCTGGAAGCAGACACATTTTATAATTTTCATTATTTCCAATAACTCACTCGAGCAGATCTCCTTCATTAATCGGGCGTCGTTTCGCTGTCAGATCATCGCTGAGCTCCTGGTACTCACGCATTCGACGCATCAGATCGTACAACTTGTTCTTCTTCTCGGTCAAGTGACACCATCTCTCATCGTAGTCGTACACTTTCCACAAGTGATTGATGTTCAGAAGGTCGTGGATGAACTCTTTCCGGTAGAATCCGATGAAGGGCACTTCGAACGAGTTGGAGCGGACGCGGATGAACTTCAGAACTTCCTTGATGGCATTCACAACGGCTGTCTTCTTATCGGAGTATGAGTCTGGAGCGAGGTTCATGAGGCAGTCGAGCCGATCGTAGTCGACGGTGCACGTTTGAGAAGTAACGGTTTGCTCTTCAAACGCGAACTTTAGAATCCAGTGAGCCTCCCGCTCCAGTTCATCGTCGTCTGCTTCCGTGACTGGCGTTCTCCTCAACTGGAACCTTTCCGGCGCGTCTTCAATCATGATCTTCTTATCTCCAGAAGACAGGAATCCTCGTTCCAGTTCGCTGGGCTCAATAGCCTCCATCAGCGTGGTTCTCTTCGAGGTGTCCTTCTTCCTTCGGATTCTGATCTCTCCGCCTTCTCCGTCATCCTCGATGATCTCCTCCTCCTCGTCTTCCAGACCGTCCTCGCCGTCCTCGTCGTCATAGAACTCGTCGAAGTTGAAGTCCTCGACTCCGAACACGTCGCGAGCGTCTTCTTCGGCGCCTTCTGGCATGTTCTCGTCGCCTCTGTGACGTCTTCTATGCCGTCTCGGAGCATCTCCGTCGTCCTCAATGAAGTCATCCTCGCTTCTGTCAGACTCGGAGCCGTATCGACCGCGACGGTTCTTTCCGTGACCATCGTCACTTCCTCGTTCTGAGCGCAAGTCGTCATCACCAGGATCTCTCTGAAAAATAATGCAGTTTACAACTGATTCCACGTATTTTGAAAACTCACCCTCACTGGCTCATCTTCATCGCTGTCGTCGAGTTGCACTCGATTCTTCTTCTTGTTCGTGTGGATGTCCAGATTCTCGTTGATCAGATCGAGATCTTCGTCGTCCAGCTCGTCTTCTCCGGAGTGACGCGACTTTTCAGACTTTACGGATTGCGCATCCTCTTCATCTTCTTCGTCTGCGATGAATCCCTTCATTTCTTCACGCCCTTCTTCTTCATCATCGTCGTCCTCGTCTTCATCGGAACTGAAACAAGAAATCATTGAAAATGGGAAATTCATTCGATTTCGCTCACCTGGCGACGACTCGCTTCTTTTTCTTTCCCTTCTCTTTTGCCAATTTCCGCTTTTTCGACTGCGGCTCGTCGACATCCGATCCCACCGACGAATCATCTGACTCTTCCGCTTGATTGTCGATGAAATCCATTACCTGGAAAAGAGAATGTGCGAAGTGTCAAAAATTTTGAGAAAATTTTGAGGCAGGAAAAACGGGTTTTTGGGCGGATTTTTTGGGCGATTTCGGGGGATTTTAGGCCAAAAAACAATAAATAATCAACATTTTCGAAAAGAAACGAAGGAAAAACGAGAGAGCCAAGAAAAACGACCGATCGCGACGACGACAAAAGTGTCAAATGAAGCAGTTTCGTTTTTCAAAAACCTGCGCGCATATGCAAGCGCGCCCCAATGAACACAGTAACGAGAGAGTGTGCATTCGGCGGAGACGCTAGAGAAAACAAAGCGCGGGTTCTTGAAAAAAATCATGGGAGAAAGGAAATTCACGCTTTTGTCAAATAAAAACAAGTTTACAAATTTATAATCAAGAGCTTTCAAAGAATTCTGATAACTAAAATTTAAAAAAAAACTATCTGATAACACAAAGAAAAGTCATCGTTCTGTTCTCGAATCGGTTTAAACTCCAGTGTTTTCGGATCTCCAGGAAATTGTTGATGACAAAAAAACGATCTGAAACATTTATAAAGAGTTCAAGTTCCCATATTTTGCAGAATTCGGTCTTTGAATTTGTTTCCAGTCATGTTCCCGTTTCCAAGTAAGCCTTTCCGTTTGTAAACATGAGATTATCAATCACCCCGTGTGCACATTATAATCCTTCAAATCCGTCCGGCCCATATCGGATCCTTGGTGCAACAATCCCATGAGAGTCCTGGTGGCAATAATCGAGGAAAAGCGGGCCCGATATGTGTATTAGAGGAAGAGAAAAAGAGTGGGCCTGGGCCCTCGAAGAGCTCAGTTTCTCTGCCCGCCTCTCGGGGACCCGCCCCTTGGCATTCGGCGAAATAGCACGCGAGCGCAAGCTTTTCGCTTACGTCTCTCCGTCTCTCTAGATAGGCTTTCAAAGTAAAAGTAGGAGAGAGAGAGAGACGACGGCGCAGAGGATCAGAGACACAGAGGAACAACTACTACTCGCCCCTACTCGCTTCCTCCTCCTCCTCCTTCTCCTCCATCGTCGCCGGCCCTCCTCACTCCTCCTTCTCCTCCATCCGACCCATCCGTCCGTCCATCCCGACGTCGTCCTGAGAATCTCCATGGACGACGACATCGGCGAACGGACGCCGGCGCTCGGTGGATCGTGCGGTCCATCTGTGCGAGCACACAGTAGCTCTCCGCGCCGTGTGCCGCTCTTCGAAAGAGCCTCGGCGCGCTGGTGGAACCCGCAGTTCCGATCGGCCACTCTGGAAGCCCAGTACTGGAAGTGCAGCTTCAGCCAACTCCGTGACCGCTTCCGTTCCGGCCTAATCTACATCGCCGTCGTCGTCGCCGCCTGGACTATTTATTTGGCACTGTTCGATCGCACTTTTATTCAACACTGGGTATGGTATAGTGTTTATTCAACTTCCTCTCTTATACTATTAGTTTCTCCTATATATATATACCGCTTATTTATTTGTGTGCGAGAAGGAGAGAGACTAGGCGCGCACCTACAGTGTCCGGTTGACAATGCGTCCGAGAGAATGCAAAAAAGTGGGAATGCAGAAAACCGAACACTTGACCTCGTCATTTCTATTCTTAACTTGACAGTTTGTATGAGTTCTGTTATTCAGTTCGGTAGAGCGCATTCCCGTCTTCTCCCTTCCCTCAGGACCTCCTTGGGCGTGAATTGGAGAAAACCGAATTTGCGGCGTCAATTTGAATAATTCAGCTTCTGCTGCTGCCTCCTTGCTCGCCCCATAAAAGCCCTCCTCGTCGAATCGGGCCAGTCTAAAAATAACTCCTCTTCCATCTCGCTGTCACTTTCTGGCAAGCTCAACAGCAGCCCGGCAGAGCAATTGTGGAAAAATGAAAAATCTCGCGGAACAAAAAAGCGATGGCGGCCGAAAGTGAGAGCATGAGCGGAGGGAGAGATGCATTTCGGCTTGTGTGTAAATCTCTTTTGCTCCTGCTCCATGAGCATGTGTGTGTGTGTGCCAAAAAACCAATTTCCGTGGGAGCAGCAGTATTGCTACTCTTCGATGAGATAGGAGCGGCAAAGTCAATTTGGGCACAAAAAAGGCGAAGAAGGGGGAAGAGAGGAACAAATAGAGCTCCAAGAGGGGACAAAGCCAAATTAGTGGCCGAGACCTAATTTGCATTGTTGTTTTCTTTTTCCAGATAATTTCACTATGCCTCATCGCCATCATCTTCCTCATGTTCGGCTTCACCACTTGTGCCGCTCAATACCAGAGGTGCGGCCCTTATTTTATTTTATTTCCGGCCGTAAAACCGAGTCATAAAAGCGTTCGGGAGAAACAGGGACAATTTTATTGTTCATCTCAATTCAGAAAAAAAAAACTAAAAATGGAAAGAAGGGACTTGCAGGTTCTACATGCCCACATCGTTCCTGTGTACATTTCTGATTTGCCTGGTCACACTTCTCATCTTTTCCGCTGAATCGCATGCAGCGTTCATGACGCCGGTGGCGAGTCTTGCGACGAGTTTTCAGGTAAAGGGTCTTACAGCGACTACATTAATCTGTAAAAATCACGAAAAAACAAAAAATCGTATATTCTCACAGAAGAGTAGTACCAAAACAATCAAAAAAGCTTTTGACAATAACAACAATTGGTCAAAAATAGCAAAAGTGACTACTATAGCCACTTCTAAATGCTCGGGACTGAATTTATGATAGCTACCGTAATCTTCCAGGTCGTCTTGCTGATCTACACTGTCATCCCACTACCGCTGTACTTGTGCATCCTAATCGGCGTCGTCTACTCGATCCTCTTCGAGATCCTCAACAAAAACAAGATCGGACTCGAAGAAGCCGGATACATTAAGCTGGTCCTTCACGCCGGCGTCCACTTGCTCGGCGTGCATTTGTTCATTTTGACTCAAGTGCGCCAGCGGAAGACGTTTCTGAAAGTGGGACAGTCGATGTTGGCGAGAAAGGATTTGGAGCTGGAGACGCAGTTCAAGGACCACATGATTCAGTCTGTCATGCCCAAGAAGGTACGAATGCATTCGAGATGAGAGGGGGATTGAAATAGAGGAACAAGAGGCTATTTTGAGAATTGGGACCACGGACAAGAAGAAAAGAAAAAATGGAATGTTACAGGTTGCCGATGAACTTCTCAAAGACGCTTCCGAACTTCGCCGCCCATCAGCCTCGAATGATTCGAATTGCCGAACTTCTAACGCCACTCAAGTTGATCGTAAGTTTTGAATATTGGAAGTTTGCTCTACTGAACTTTCTTCCAGAACCCATCGCTAAAATGATTCCCGAATACCGAAAGTTCCGCCCGTTCACTATGAACCTCATGACAAACGTTTCGATCCTGTTCGCCGATATCGCCGGATTCACGAAAATGTCGTCGAACAAGTCGGCCGACGAGCTCGTCAATCTTCTGAACGACCTTTTCGGCCGATTCGACAACCTTTGCCGACTTCGTGGCCTCGAAAAGATCTCGACACTCGGAGACTGCTATTACTGCGTTGCCGGATGTCCGGAACCATGTGACGACCATGCGTGCCGGACGGTTGAAATGGGTCTCGATATGATCGTCGCCATCCGTCAGTTTGACATCGACAGAGGGCAGGAGGTCAATATGCGTGTCGGAATTCATACGGGAAAGGTTATGTGCGGAATGGTAGGAACCAAGAGATTCAAGTTCGACGTGTTCTCCAACGATGTGACCCTCGCCAATGAGATGGAGTCTTCCGGAGTCGCCGGAAGGGTTCATGTGTCGGAAGCGACTGCAAAGCTGCTCAAGGGGCTGTACGAGATTGAAGAGGGTCCCGACTACGATGGTCCGTTGAGAATGCAAGTTCAGGGAACCGAGAGACGAGTGAAGCCGGAGAGCATGAAGACCTACTTCATCAAGGGCCGCATGAACGAGACGGCAGAAGAGGAAGCAGTGCAAGTCCAAGAGGTCGAGAGTCTACACAGTCAGAAGAGCAGCAAGAAGTCGACGCTGAAGCAGAAGTGGGCGGAGAAGCTGAAGATGAATCACACCAATTCCTACCCGATGAGAACTGCTGTCAGGGAAGGAGGTGGAAGTTTGCGGATAAAGTTAGCCGAGCGAAATCGGAGCACTCAATTGCTTCCGAAAGAGTCCAATTCGATCTGTGTGATGGAAGACAACAGGAAGTCGGCTTCTCTTCAAGCGTTGGCTACGAACAATTATAATGGAAGCAATACGGACACGAACAACACTTATAGCGATCGAGTGACTGACAGTAAGAAGTTTGTGAGCACCGGAAGTGAGAGCAACAGCATCAAGGGAAGCCGGAGCAGTGGGCTGCAGTTGTCTCTTCAGGATGGAAATTCCGATCTGAACTCTGTCGGAGGCCTCGATACTGCCATTTCCCACCATCACAATGCTGCATCGCTCACTCGATTTGACACTGATAACAACTTTGATCAGCGTCTGGCTACCGTAATCGGCCAAGGAGAAGGCGGTTTTGATAAGGGATTCTGGAACCATCACGACAGTCTGAACAAATGGACTCTTCGGTTTAATGAGAAGGATGTGGAGCAGGAATACCGTGCTCATTTCGTGGATTCCGCTGAAAGATACACATCTGCAAAGAAGGGACACGTAGAGAGACATCAAGATCTGATGGAGCAAGGTGATAAGGATGGGATTGCTGGAAGTGCTGTTAACAAATACCGATATTCTGGAGTCTTCATCGACATCATAGTTGCCACGTTGATCTTCGTCATTGCTGGAGTCGTGGCGCTGATGTCAGTTCGCCCCCTTCCGATTTCCCTCCTTGCCTACTTCCCATTCGCCGCTGCAATCCTGGTTCTCACGATTGTCCTGATCGGTCTTCCACTTCTGGCTCGCAAGACATCAATCCAATGCGCCAACCAATGGATGCCACGTCACCTCATCGGACTTCTCCTAATCTTCCTCCCAGTAGGCGTCGCCATCTGCATCATGCCGTTCTGTCAAAAAGGGGAATGTGCGGATATCATTCTGAACTACCGTCTGGCCTTCAGCTATGTCACTATCTTAGCTATATTTGCTCATTGCAACTTCTCCCAACTCGCCGCCTGGCCAAAGACCACAGCTGCAGTGCTCATCGGACTTCTTCACATTGCTGGTGTCTTCTATTGTCAGTACAACTTGACGCATCTTTCTGTTGAGGTAATTTGAGTTGTCAAACTCAACATCTAACTTCTAAAGAGTTTCAGGCCGACAGCTGCAACGTCTCGACCATCTGGATCCCCTCTAGACTCCGTGGCATTAATGCAACCGCTACCTTGAACTCCACCTCTTCTAGAACATTGTCTCAAGACTTTGGATCCCCTCTTTTCATCTGGGAGTTGCTCCTGGATGTGGTGCTTTCAATTGTGCTTGTTGCCTTCTTGAATTATCAATTCGAAACCGCCTTCCGAATGTCGTTCTTCGGAGATGTTCAAGCTAGACGGGACACCGAAAGGATGCAGATCGTCAGAGATCAAGCCGATTGGCTTCTGAACAACGTCATCCCAGCCCACGCCGTCGAGAGTTTGAAGACAGACACCAAGTACAGTGAGAACCACGAGACCGTCGGAGTGCTGTTTGCTTCCATCACTAACTGGAATGATATGTACGAGGAGAACTTCGAGGGAGGTCGTGAATTCCTGAGAGTTCTGAATGAAGTCATTGGTGATTTTGACGAGCAGCTGGATCGTCCGGAGTTCACTCATATTGAGAAGATCAAGACTATTGGGCCAGCGTACATGGCGGCTAGTGGACTGAATCCGGAAAGGAAGAAGAACATGCAGCATCCCAAGGAACATCTTTATCAGATGGTTGACTTCGCACTGGCTGTTCAGCATGTGCTCAGCGTTTTCAATGAGGATTTGCTCAATTTTGACTTTGTTTGCAAGCTGGGTCTTAACATCGGTAAGGTGCTAGGAACCCTGAAAAGTTTAACTTTTGCCGTTTCAGGACCAGTAACCGCTGGTGTCATCGGAACCACCAAGCTCTACTATGACATCTGGGGTGATACTGTGAACATTGCAAGTCGAATGTACAGTACTGGAGTGCTGAACCGGATCCAGGTGTCGCAGCACACTCGAGAGTATCTTCTGGATCGGTACGAGTTCGAGTTTAGAGATCACATCGAGGTGAAGGGAATCGACGGAGGAATGGACACTTATCTTTTGGTAATAGTGGAGCGCATTAGCTTGAATACTTTTCATTCATTTTCTAGGTTGGCAGAAAAGGAGAAGGAATTCCGCCAGCGATTAAGGATAACAAGGAGGATCAGTTTTAACTGTAGAATTAGAAGCTCTCACTCAAAATTTATCGAATCCCAAATCCAATGCAAATATTCTTGCCATTCCTAGATTTATGTATATTCTTTTTTTGCACTTCCGCCTCTATCATACGCTATCTCCTATCAGTTCCCAGTGACATTTTCCATCTCTCTCTCAAACTGCTTTATCTCTCACTATCTCTCTGTAAGACAAAATCAAAACCAACTTTAAAAATGCGTTCAAAAACGGGTTCACATCTCAAATTTCCCAGTTCCTCTACAACTCCACGCCCCGCCATTTTGTTGCTTTTTCACCGATTTTCCATGTTTTCTGATCTAGTCAACGAATAAATTTCTGGTCTTCTGAAAAATTTCGATAAAGCGCCAACAAATGATTTTTCAACAGTCTTTTATTTTGCAAAAGTGAGACAGAGTGAACGGAGACCGACAGACAAACTACGAGAGGACAGAGAGATTCATATGTGTATTACTGTAACAAGACGGGCGGATTCGAATCCGGATCGAAAACGGGAAAACTTCTACAGACGGACGGAAGAAATGAAGTAAAAGAGTGAAGCTGGGTTTAGAATTGAGCCTCATTCTCGCCGGTGCGAGTTCTGTAGGTGATGAGTCCAGAAGCGTCGATGTAAGGACCGGCTCCTTTGGCGAACATGACCATGTTGTCGCGGATGACAATGGTGGCGGTCTTCGATGGATCGGCGTCGCTGCGGATGGTGTAGATGTACGTAGAGACAAAGCCGAACATCTTGGGCTTCTTGTCGTTACGGTAGCGAGTGATGCTGGAAAAGATTACTGTATGTCTAATGTTTCACTACAGAACTTACTACTTCGGTCCATACTTCTCCTCAACCTTCTCGGCATCAAGTCCCTCCAGAAGCGAGACTCGGTCCAGCGGCATGTGGGTGCTGATAGCCCACCAGCAGAACTTGTCGCAGATTCCTCCGTCGACCCAGAGATTGATGAACTCGCGCATCTTCGCCTGGCTGACGAACGAGTCGTGGAGGATCAGGATGCGGAGATCTTTGTCAAGCAGCTTGTCGCACAGAGCACGATCCTTGGCGCGCATGTTGACCCATCCGGCCATTCCGTGACGAGCCACATGGAGGAAGGAGAATGGCCAGAGGTACTTCATAGCGGTTTGATGCATGTAGACATCAAAGGAGAACGGCTCGAAGAAGTCGTAGGTCTTGTGAATCGACTCGACGTTGTCGTAGCTCGATCCGATGACGTAGCTTCTGCGGAGCTCAGGGATCTCGAAGATCTCCTCCGGCCATCCTGGCATGGCGATGGAAGCGCGCTTGCAGTCCTCAGTGATCACAGCGAAGAACTGGGCAGATGTCTTGACCGCCAGGTCGTAGGAGGAGACGTTCGGGATCACGGTCTTTTTGACCTTGCCTCCTGGAGCAATCCAGTAGACCTTGGTGGCCAGATGAAGTCCCTGAAGCGGACGGCGCTCTTCGCAGAAGCAGATGGCAATGTCTTGTTGCCAATCGCACACGAAGTTGACAAAGTAGCGCTTGCCAGGACGCGCCGAGACCTTCCAGTAAAGGTTGGGGTAGCGATGGACGTTCGAGGAACGATGATCGATGTCGTCGATGACGAACAGCTTGCAGGTCACCCTGAGGTTCTTAATCATCTCACGTTCACCCTTGGAGGTGGAGGCGAGGCGCATGCGGGATTGCAGGGGCATCTTGTGGATGATCCTCTCGCGAAGATCCGCCGGCAATTTGGTCCATGGGAACTGAAAGAGAATGTATTTTCTCTCTCTCATCTTTTTTGCTGCTTCTCTAATTGACTTCGTTCAGCTTCTGCTTCTCTAATGATTCCCTAATGGCTGCCTATGAGTCATGACATTTGAAAGGGATATACATATACAGCTACCGTAGTCGCGTCTTATGAGCTCAATCTCAATTTCAATCTGGCGCGGAGCCACCCATAAAAAGAGGCACCCATAAATTTTGGCATTTCCTTCGCCTGGCTCTGGCACCCATCTCATCTAATTCGTCACGTTGAGCCCAAGAGGTCAGAAACCAACCTGCTCCTCATCCTCCGCGATTTCGAGAATCGGCTTCAGGTCATCGGACTTTCCGATATGGGACTTGAAGAACTGTTTGATGTTCTTCTCGAAGTTTCCGCGGATGTTGGTGAAACGGATTTCGGGTCTCTGAAGGAAGTGCGCTCTAATAGACTTGTTGAACTTTGGCCTACCGGCTTGGTGACCCCGATCTTCAGATGGCCCCCGATAAAGTCGAGAGCCGAGAGGCGGTCAGCAGGGCGTTCCTGCTTGCTAAGCGACATGGATTCGAAGGAGAGGGTCAAGTTTTCTGAAAAGAAGGTAAAATGGAAATCGAAGTGAATACACACACACACGCAAATTTGTTGTGAGCTAGTGAGCGCGCTCACACACACACACACGCACGAGCCGAATGGGGTGGAAAATGGCGCCGAAGGAAATGGAAAAGGAAAAGGCAGAGAAGGGAGAAGAGGGCGGAGTCGAAGGAGGAGAAGAAGAAGCAAGGGAAGAGGCCCCGAATGTGTGGAGAAGCGAAACGGACACGAATCGATCCGGCCGGAGGCAGAGAGTGAAGAGTTTCAGGAAAGGGGTTCTTCTGAAGAATGGGCAATGACGTGGCAGGCACCGGGGCACAGCTGAAGTGCACGTGTTGGGAACAGCTGCGGGGAGGGGGAAGTGCGCTCTAGGGAGAAGGACTGTACGAATTGGGTTGATGAATATTAACAGTTGACATTCCGAGGAATTCGCAACAATACCTTTTCTTTTTTCGCGTAGGTGCTTTATCCATGACGTGTTGAAATTGTGCTCTGCTGAACTTTGAACATCATCTCGGATTACTGTAGCGTTGTCTCCATGGAAACGTCAAAGAGCACATTACTCCACCGAAATGACAAATTTACGACTTTGCTTTCATGGAAACGAGGGCTCATTAGCCTCTAAACAGCTGATTTCGAATTCCCCTCGGGAGGATTGTTTATGAGAGTTGGGATCCGATTTCCGCAGTTGTTTATAGAGAAAAAACAATTTGAAAAAAGTTATTGATGAAATAAATAGAGTTAGGGACGCATAATCATAAAGTATTCAAAAAACAATGGAATTATGAGAAAATGTTCTTGGCTCTCCAGTCGAGCCCATCGAGATCAATGTCCTCGTCCTCGTCATCCTCAGCCTCCTGCTCCATCTCCTGCTCTCGTGCCAGTCGCCTCTCTTTCGCCTGATTCAGTCGCTTCTCCTTCTGAATCTCCATATCATTCAGTTTCTTGAGCGCGGCCATCTGATCATCGATTCGTTCCAGCTCGAGCTCTCGTTGCACGGCGGCTTCCAGCTGTTCCTGCTTCGCGTCAATGTCCACTTGCTCCTCGCCGATTTCCTCTTTCCAACGCTCAAACTCTTTGTCTAGCTCGGCGTTTCGTTCACGAGTCTCCAGAACTTTGCCGTCCATTCGCTTGTCATCGAAGAATCCGGCAGGGACGCCTTCAATCAGGTGAGCACTGCTGGTGACCGATTTTGAATCGTCTTTTCGGAATGGGGTGCTGAAAATGTGATTTTTATGACGTGGCAACAAAACTTCAACGTTACCTGTCTTCCTCATCGAAAAAGTCGGTCGGTAGACTCGTAGATCCCGGATTCCCCGACTCGTCCTTCTGCTTCTTGCTCGGCGGCTCCTCGGCACTTCTGGCATTCGGCTTCCCGCGCTTCTGACTCGTCTTCAGCTTCTCGATACTGTCTCGATGCTTCTTCGAATTGACGTGAGCTGTCCAGATTCTCTGTTTCACCTCTGCGTTGCAAACCAGGCATTGGATGTTGCCGTTTGGTTTTTGTTTGGCGATTAGAGGGTTGAGACTCATCTGAATCGAAATGATAATTTGGATAGTGATAAGTGATCGTGATAAATAATTCGGGAGGTATAAAACCTGATGAACCATAGAAATTGATAAGGTACTGTATAAAAAGTGATAAATTTATACATTGTGATCTAGTAAGTCAGTAAATCGGCAATAAAAAAGAACTACCCGAATGAAGAAAAATAAAAATACAAGGAAAATGACTGATAAAAATTTGATAAAGATTTTGATTATGTTATAACTTCGTTGGCTCCAAGTCGAATTTACATGTCGAATCGATACGCAGAATGAACGGACCCTTATCACCGCTCTGAAAAAGTGAAAAGTTGATAAGGTGATATATTGTAGCATACCGTATAAGTTGAAACTTTCACATAGTAAGTTCCGGCCGGAACTTTTTCTAGTGTCAATACGGTGTATCCAGGACGGTAGGCTCCGGTGCTTTTGGTTTCATGGAATACGGTACGATCCGATGTGACCTGCTTCAGCTCCAACGCAACACAGAACTGTTTCGGTGCCTTGAGTTCCATGAATAGCGCCACGTCGTCGGTTTTCGAGTGTAGGACGAGCTTCTGGAGAGGATGCTTCTCGGAACCGTCCCAGTTGCCACGGGTCGTCTTCGTTACCGTATACGGTAGTTTTACTGGCTCCAGATGAACTTCTACTGTGGAGAAGACACGCAGCGAGTAGTTGATGGTGTTGGTCTTCTCGTACTGGGCAACGACTAGGGTGTACTTGGAGATTCCGGGTTTGGTGACAAGAAGTTGGCAGAGGTACAGGGGACTGTTGATGCGGACGCCGTCGGAGATTGGGCGAGGATTTGCTGAAATAGTTGGATGTCTTAAGACTTTCAAGAGTAAAGCTTACATGGAATGTATATTTTCTGTCCCGTTTCGTAGACAATCAGTGTGATAAACTCTTTGTTAACAGCAAAGTCGTCGATTGCAGTGATATGGCGAGTGAGCAGGATCCAGACCGCTGCTGCCGTCTTGACATTGACAGTCAGCGAATACTGCGGATTGTCTCCGACGGTGTAGACGTCACGGATCGGACCGACTCCCTGGTTCCAGGTGGCGTGGTAGACTGAGGTGAACGGGAAGAGATCGGCATTCCAGTTGACGTAGATGACGTCGAAGAAGTGGCGAACGGACTCGTAGTCGATCCAGAAGATTCCGTCGTCTTTTTCAGCAGCTACAGCAGGATCGAAGCCCAGAGCATTCATCATTTTTGGAGTCCAGTTGATCTTGTCCTTATCAGAGAAGTTACCCTTCCATCTGGAGTGAGTCCATGGATTCTTGACTTTCAGAAGGCGCTTGTTCTGGAAATCAGGAGTTTGGAATCAGATTTCATTTCATAACTTACTTCAACACATCTGATATCAATAACTGCATAGGCATGAGTTTCCACGAGTCCCGATCGTTTCTGATTGTCTTCTGACATTTTTCCAGTGGCCAGAGTGATAAGGCAATCACCACGGTGGAAGCGATCAAAGAGTTTCTGGAAGATTTTGTCAGGATCGGCTTTTGAAGTTTCAGTGAGTTCGATTCTTTCCGGAACCCAGCCAGTGAGAGCGTTCAAGTCGATGTTCTGAAAGATGAAACTTGAAATTCACACCAGGAGTCTGAAAAAATTACCGAGTTTGATCCAGGGAAGTCATATCCACCCATCACCTTCATGTACGCTTTCTCCAGCAGTGACACCCAAAGTTCTCCCTTGTTTTCCGTCTGCGAACACATCATCCGATCGTTTTCATCCACCGGGAAGTAGTCGTCAATTACAACTTTTCTCCAAACTCCGTTGATATGAAACTTGACCATGTATTTTCCAGCAGGGTTGTATACAGGTTTTCCGTGAGAATCTTGAGGGTAAATGATGCTTGTGACTAGTTGCTTCTTGAAACGTTTTTCGTAGAGTGCTGCGATGGAGAGCGAAGAAATGAACGAGCAGTCGGAGATGACTGTCTGTTTGATGGTGTGGCAGTCGATGGATTGAATGATCGTTGGATTCTCGAACAAATCACTAGCCCTCTTCCACGTCTTCAGCTTCATCTTCTGCTTCTGCGTCAAACCGATCTTTCCATCTGGGTCAGTGAACTTTCCTTGCTGTCCTTTGAACTCGTTGGCGATATCGTACTTGTGGAATGGTACATAAAGCTTTCCGTTGATGTTGGATGTTTTTGAGAGAACTTCGAGCTCTTCTTTTGTGAACTTTGCCGTACTTTTTGATGGGCTCGGCGGCATGGATGGTTGTTGGCGGGGAAGCGACGGGCTTGGACGATCGCTGATGTCCAGGTGTGAGAGACTGTCGACTGGGACTTCTGGTAGGAGTAATTCCACTTCTGTCACTTTCCTTCGATTCACCAGCTCTTCTACTGTTTTCAAAGCTGTTTCTGCAGTTGCGCGCAGCTTCATAAGCACATCTGGAGAGTAACTTCGGTTCCGGGAGGCCAGAAGACACTGCTCAATGACGCTCTCGTAGGTTTCACGGGCTTGATCTTGTCGACTCGCGTATTTTTCGTAAATTCCGGCTTTTATCATCATGAATTCCATTTTGAGAACAATATCTTCGGTTGGTGGGTACTGGAAAACCAAATTTTTAGATTGAGCTTTTCACAAAGCAAAATTACCTGTTGTTGTAGCTGGTGATAATTTTTTTTGAGGAACTCCGCTCGGTTTATGCACTCCACCACATTTTTTCGGAAGATCGGCAAACATTTTCGGTGTTGCACGAGCCCCAATAATTGATTACCCGCTTCTGTGTAGCAAAATATGGCCTCCTCATATTTCTTGGCCTGAAAATAGTGTTTGTTTGTTTCAAATTTGGAAAAAAAGTGTTTACCTGATCGTAGAATACAGCTTTTTGGGATAAGTCAAGCGCCTCTTTTGTCAAAATCTCATCCATAGACTGCAAAAATAAAGAATTTGAGCTGAAATCGAGAGAAACGCATGTGATTTCAGCAAAATTCGTTCAAAAAACAATGAAATATGTCTGCGCTCTCCTCCAAACACACAGTCTCTCGTCGGTTTCGGTGGGGCGCGTTTGCTTAGTTAGCTTTTGTGACGTTTTTATTTTGTTTCTCGAAATTTATTTTTTTACGCTTTTCCCTCTATTTTCAAAAAATCTAGCTTAGATTTAGGTCAAAAGTTGTTAGAAATATGCAAATGTGTCACCAAAAACTAATCTAACTTTGATTAAAAAAGAGGGCGCAGAGAAGCAGGCATGAGAGAGCAAACAAATACTGCAATGCCACGATTTATGCCCTTATTTTCCTTCCGCTCTCAATATGCTCTAACTGTTTTGAAACTGTTTCATAATAAAAACAATTTCAGGTATGATAAATCTGAGAACAATATGCAGGGCGTCAGTGGCCAACTGGGCGCAACAAGCTCGTGGAATGAAGAAGTATCCGTTTCCAGTGACATTTGAAAGTAAGATTACGCTCTAGCTCTTCATAAAACTAGGTTTTGCTTTCAGATGTACAATTCCCACCAAATGGACAGCTGAAATTGCCAGCAATGCCGACAGAACCAGTTTATGATGCCGAGAAAGGAGAGAAGAAGTGAGTGTTCAGTTGGGAAGGCATCTTTTACAAAGCTTATACTTATTAGATATAAGTCAACAAAACGAATGATCGAAGCGAGAGGAGTGGAGGAAGTGCACACTGAGCTGATCCACGAGCAGTTCGGATTGGCAGCCGTCTCCGGAGGCTTCATCGACAGCACTGACTTCAAGTTCATCCAGGAACGCATCAACAAGAATCTCATTGACAATCAGTTTGCCGTGTGGAGAGTGGATGCTCCGTGGTTGCCGAGGACGAAAAAGGCTCAAGGAACGAGACTCGGAGGTGGAAAGGGATCGATTCAGAAGTACGTGACGCCGGTCAGAGCCAACAGGATTATTCTGGAAGTTGGAGGTTACATCACAGAAGTTGAGGTAAGAACGATAATGCTGTTAGGTTCTCAAAAATCTTGATTTCCAGGCAAAAGCCTTCCTCCTCTACCTCTGCGAGCGTTTCTCTTTCCCCGTGGAGTTCGTCAGTGAGAAGATGCTGGCCGAGCGACGACAGAAAGAGCAAGAGGTTCGGATGATGAATAAGAACGGATTCAATTGGGACACGGTTATCAAATACAACATGCAGAACTGTAATAGCTGGTTATCGAGCTACGATGTTGCCTGGAAGGGAAAATACCGATAATCGTGCAAGTTGTTCTGTTTAGGCGTGTGTAGAGTTATTTTTCGTTGATCCTTTTCTGTTATAATAAAAGTTTTGCTCAAATTGGAAATAATCCTGTGAAAATAGCTTCTCGGCTCACTTACTGTATCTCAAGCTTGCTTCAAGCCTATTTGTATTGAACTCATGTAAAAATAATACTTCTCAGAAACTTCAGATATAAAAATATAAGCGGATGGCTATAGGTGATGATGATATTCTTTCAGTCCCTTTCAAGTAAGTTCGCTCTTCTCCAGAACATTTAAATCTTCCTGCTTCCAGATATTTCGTGTTCTTCATCGGAGGCCTCCCCTCGTCGGCTCTTCTGATCTGCGTGCTCCTCTCGCTTTTCCTCCACTTCGAACAGGCCACCTCGACGCACTGCGAAGTTGCCAATTGGCTTCCCTCCATTTCTGCCGCAGTGTCCACTTATGCTCCTGAAAAGTACATTTGGAGGATCCTGATCGGTTTGCACATCGGCCCACGATTCGCTGTTTCCGTGGCTTTCCGCAATTACTTGAGGACGTCTCCGCTGAGGCCGCACACTGGAATCAAGCAGTTCCTGCTTCTCTGCAATATTGCCTGTGTGCTGAATCTTCTGGAGAATTTCTTCCTTCTCGCATTAACCTCCATCTCATCCAGTGAAGATCATCGTGAGTTACTTAAAATTAAATTCTGTTTTACAATTTCTTTTCCAGCTCTTCATGCGAAATGCTTTGGTGGATTCGCCATCTGCTCAATCATCTACATGATTCTGAGCACGTGGCTGTTCAGTGAATCCGGAAGGAGGCGAGCCACGAATCTCGGCGAGCGATCCTACGAGTACAAGATCCTGGGAGCCGGCATCTTCATCATCTGCTTCATCATGGGCGGCTACCTCTACTGGCGACACAACACCTACTGTGAACCTGGAATCTACACGCTGTTCGCTTTGTTCGAGTACTCCGCAGTGCTCTCAAATATCTTCTTCCATTGCACCCTCTACTACGATTTCCAAGGCAAGAACATCGCTTTAACCTCGTCATTCGGCTCCGGTGGCTATTCGCTTCTGCCGACTCAAATCGAAAAAGACACATAATAAAGAAACATGTGATGAAACCATGAGTGTAACCATAATTTATTATTTATTGTATTTTTGAATAGAAAATTGGATGTTTGTAAAATTATATTTCTTCGCTTCGGGTTCTCTATTCGCTTCGCATTTGTCTCCATTTCCTCCCCCTTCACCCCTCATAAATAAATTTCTTCCCTTTTCTATCCATCTCCCTTTCTATCTTCATAACTAATTATCGCGAGGTGTCTTCTGTTTACTGCTGCTTCCTCTCCTTCTTCATCTTTTTTATTATGCACGCTTACTCCCTCTAATCAACTGTTGCTCGCGACCCCCACCACGCGAGAGCTCATGATGAAGAAGGCGCGAAGGGGAGGGGGAAAGGGGCGCGAGGGATTATGAGTAGGGGAGTATGAAGAGGGAAGTGGGCGGGGCGACGACCCCTTCGCCACGGCTCCATCGTCTCATTTTTCGACGCAGTCATGACTATTAGAAGCACCGAGAGTGCTCGTAAACCTCATAAATCTGCTCCGATTATGGCTGCTAAAGTCCCTCTGAATGACGAGTCAATGGATGACAAGAAGACGATCGGTAAGTCAACCTGAGCATGATTCGCATTAGAGCGTACTTCAGATTACTACATGCCCAAGTGCATCAGACCTGACACTGCTCTGCAGAAGACTGGAAGAGCCCTGGTGAGCTTCTTCGCGGTGTCCGGTTCGGTGAGCTACGCGTACGGAGCCTACTTCGTCTGGCACCGTCTTGCCGACAAGTGCGTCGCGCTTCTGATGCTCTCGTTGACTTTGATCTGGGTGATGATCGGTCTTCAGAGAAGCCTGAAGCATCTGGAGTTCTACGCGAAAGTCTCGGTAACGGGAAATGCGCTCTACTGATAAACATTGCACGTGTTTCAGCTCTCAATGATGTGCACCGCCATCGGAATGCTCATCTGCGTTCCGATCCACGTGGCCAGTGTTGAAGTGATGCACACTGGTGACTACCAGTCCGGAATGTTCTTCGGCGTCAGATGTTCCGTATTCATCTTCTTCTTCGCCGTTGCGTTCTGGTACCTGGCGTGGATCTGCTTCGCCACCGACCGCGTTCTCGCCAAGGTCAAGGAGATTCTGAAGAAGAAGAGAGAGCAAGAGCCGAAGCAGGCCTCTCACTAATTCGCGTTCTCGTTGTTTCTATTAACTTTGCTTCATTTGCTTGCGCTTCGCTTCACGCTAATAAACCGTTGAGTTGAATTTTTTCGCGTGACACCCTAATCTCGTATCACTCGCGAGATCTAGAGCACTGATAAGGGCGGGGTATAGGGAGGAGGGGAGGGCCGGAGAAGATCAGTTCGAACTTTGAAACCACTCTCGAAGCTCCTCAGCGTCTCCAAGCCTCAAAGAAGCGCTATTGCGTCCGAAGAATAACCGTCGACGGAACAACGAAAAGACGATGAGCCCAATCGACTACTTGCACCTCGGCCTGCTGCTGATCGCACCTCTCGCTGTCTTCATCGGATGCGGAGGCAAAAAGAAAGCACCGTGAGTTGACGGGGGTTGCGTGATCGGAAACGATCAGAAATTCACAAGGAAAACAGGAAATAATTAGAAAATGAAGAAAAAAAATTTAAAATTCAGGCCACCAAAACCATCTGCCTCGAAAATGGCCGCACCACCACCGGCTCCACCGGCTCCTCCAGCCGCCGCCCCTGAATCACCGGCTCCTGCTGCTCCGGACGCGGCTCCAGCTGCTCCTGAAGGAGAGAAGAAGGAGGAAGAGAAGAAGGACGGAGAGAAGAAGGAAGAGGAGAAGAAGGACGGTGAGAAGAAGAGTGAGAAGAAGGATGGAGAGAAGAAGAGCGAGAAGAAGGATGATGATAAGAAGGATGAGAAGAAGGACGAGGAGAAGAAGGATGATGATAAGAAGGATGAGGAGAAGAAGAGTAAGATGGAGGATGGAGACAAGAAGGACGAGAAAAAGGACGACAAGAAGGACGACAAGAAGGAGAAATCCAAGAAGTCCAAGAAATCTTCCAAGTCCAAGAAGTCCAAGAAGTCGAAGCGTGAGAAGAAGGAGGATAAGAAGGACGAGGAGAAGAAGGACGACGACAAGAAGGATGAGAAAAAGGATGATGAGAAGAAGGATGATGTAGGGATTTGAATAATTTGTCTCCAGAAAATGTAAATTTTCAGGACAAGAAGGAAGACGACAAGGAGGAGAAGAAGGAGTGAGCGGAGCCATTCCGAGAGCCCGAGAGCCGCCAGGAAACCTCGTCTAAATGAGCAACACCGAACCCATAAAATTGATTTTTTGTATGAGAGAATAAATGTATTTGTGGAAGTTTTTAGTTTTCCAGTGATTGTCAGCTTTCAAGTTTGTCTAGTCGTGGCGCCGAATTGATAATAAACAAAGTCAGGGCTGTAAACGAGCTTTCGAATAACAGGAATCATTCAGTTCAGTTTACTTTTGAACTGTCAGGAAGTTCTTTCCCGATCTAATTGCAGATCTTATTGTAAAGATAGGAAGAAAATAATGAATCAAGACAAAATCATCATATTTATCAGAAACACCTTCATGAAAATCGAATTATTTTTTCTTCTTGTCCGCACCGAACACATCTCCACCGACAGCCGCCAGGGTCTGATAGTTCGGATCCATCGTCGCGGCCTTCTGATTCTTGTTCGCCGGTTGAACGGGCTTCTTGTCCCCGCCTGCAGCACCTCCCGCCTTCTTATCCGCTCCGAACACGTCTCCACCGACAGCGGCGAGAGTCTGATAGTTCGGATCCATGGTGGCGGCCTTCTGGTTCTTGTTGGCCGGCTGCTGTGGCTTCTTGTCGCCTCCGGGAGCCGCGCCACCGTCTTTCTTCTTGTCCTCGAACACGTTGTTGTTGAGACCAGCCAGAGTTTGATAGTTCGGATCGTGAGTCGCTGCCTTGGCATTCTGATCTTTCGGAGCAGCGGGACCTCCAGCAGCACCACCACCATCCTTCTTATCCTTATCGAAAACGTTGTTGTTGAGCCCGGCGAGGGTCTGATAGTTGGGATCGTGGGTGGCGGCCATTCCGGGCTTTCCACCAGCGGCAGGGGCAGCACCTCCGGCTGGAGCATCGCCCTTCTTGTCGAAACAGTCGTTTCCGATGCCGGCCAGGGTTTGGTAGTTCGGGTCGTGGGTTCCTGATAAGATGGATTATCAGTTTATCAGTTTATCAGTTTCATGTGGGACTCACCAGCCATCGCAGGTTTAGCAGCACCGCCAGCAGGAGCCGCCCCACCTGCAGCCTTATCAGCTCCAAACTCATTCTGAATGCCGGCCATCGTCTGATAATTCGGGTCGTTGGTGCCGGCCATCGCTGGCTTTGCGGGTGCACCAGCACTCGAGGCAGCTGGCTTTGCGTCCGACTTCTTGTCAGAAGCGCCCTTCGTTTCGTCCTTATTGCTGGGGCCGTCGGCCTCCGAAGCCTTCTTCTTCTTTCCGCATCCGGGGAGCAGAAGAAGTGTGGTGGCTGCGCCGGCGGTGGCGAGGTTCAAGGCGATTCCGATGATATCTTGAATGTCCATGGTCGTGAGATCGATCCAACTCAAGATGGTTTTATAAAGTGCTGATAGAGCCTGTAAGGATCAGAAGACGTTGATTGTGGCCACTGATATCTGATAAACTTACACGTCGAGTCTAGTTTCTTCCGAGACCTGAGTGACAGAAGAACTTGGGAATGAGCAAAAGACGAAGCCCAAGTTGTACACGTACACGCTTCACGTCGAATTGTTTAATTTTTTTTCGCGTAAGTTGCAAGTGCGCTCTATTGAGAAAGCATAAGTGAGAAATCAACCAGTTTATTCAGAACTCGACAAGAAAACGCTCAACTCAACAAAATACTGATGTTTGAAATTACGTACAGAATGTTGGGGCTTTTGATGTGTCTTTGGGTTTCCATGGCTTCTTCGGCTTACCGTCAGATGGGAGAAGAGGAGCTGCTGAAGGGGGCGGGGCTTCGAAGGCTCTGAAAATAGGTCATGTACTGATTAGGAGATAAGGACACTTACAACTTGGACAGGGACACGGAATCACTTCGCATTGGTCTGGGTCTCGGGTTTTCTGATGCTTCTGGAGGCACGAAAGCCACTGGAGCAGAGTTCCTCCGAATAGAAATGCAGTTTGCTGGGTCTCCAGAAGCCGTTAGACTCTCCTTGATCTCTTGCAGCGGCATCAACATTGTTATCAGTTTGTGATCATCTTGCCGTTGATAAAGCATCTCTCCGTCAAAGTGTACCAGACCGTATTTCCGGGCTCTGATGAGCATTCCGACGAGCTGAAAGAATATTTTTAAAATAAATGGAAAAATAAATAGGAGTTGCTTACCTTATCAGAGTAATGCGAATAAATACTAAATAGTTTCCCGAATTTCACATATTTATGTGGTTCCTCTCCATCCGCATTTCCATCAATACACTCACAAAGAAACAGAATTTCTCGACAAACATGAACGCCGGCTTTGATTCCTCTGGCTTCAGTTTTGCTTCCTGGAGGTGGCCGTCCGTAGTTTTTATTATCAAACTCTTGGATTTTATAAGTGTCGGAGTATGGATTTCTGGAAAAAATCAGTTGAGGAAGTGCGCCCTACTGTTAACTCACTTTTTCAAAGTTTCCTCATTAGCCTGGGCGACTGCGTTGAACTTTCTGATCGTATCACTTGCGGAGCCGATCGGCATGGTGGCTGGTGGCTGGAATTGATTGGTTAGAGCCCCTGGAGCACACGGGATGAAGCACAAGAGTCACACACTTTACACTAGCCAGAGTTTCATGTGAAAAACAAGAGGGATAGAGGGAGAGGATATCTCTCTGTGTGTTGTTTTTTCAATATCTCACCTGTCTATCATCGATGAATCCGGGCATTTCCAGAACTTTCCGAAAGATCTTTATCCGACTTGCTCCTTGAAATTCGAAAATGTGATAAGTTTAGCCACAAAGTGAGTGGCGCTCATTTTCGACAACCTCCACTGTCTGCGTCTCTTCGTCCGCAGTGCTCTCTTGCCGAGTGAGGCGTTGAGTTGGTAAATATTAGGCACCTGGTTATTTTTGAAGAAAAGTGTTGAACTAAAATCGGGGGTCAGACTCCGCCCTTTTTTCAAAATGCGATCTAACTTGACACCGTGCCAAATAATTTATGTTCCAAGTTCTCTACTGTACAGATGATCAGTAAGGCAAAGTCTTGCAGACCACCATCCTTATCAGTAACCCATTCCATACGAAAGTTCAAAAATGTGACAGAAGTGAACTTTTCATTGAAAAATAGTCGATAAATGTCTCTAAAAACAGTTTGGAGGCGTTTTATGGTTGGTGTCCGCGCCTCTCATCATCAACATGTAAAGATAAAAACATGCACATTGTGCAATTGATTTCTGACGACAATGTGCGGAATCTTCGGACTCGTCGCTGCCGGTGACGATGAGAAGCTGTGTATTCTGGCTGCGAACGGATTAGCAGCGCTTCAACATCGGTGAGTTCTAGTTCTGGCAGAGAAGTTTCAAGAGTCTTTCACCTCGCTCCACTGACAATTCCAATTTTTCAAAGAAAAATCTCAAAAAGTGTCAACTCCCTAATTGTATCCGAACCAGTGCTTCTGGCCAGACGTCAATGGAGGAGCTGTTCGATTTTGCGTCTATGAATACGCTGAATCGCCGAACATTGAAGACGTGTCCGGCAATTGGATGAAGTGACGCGTGGAATTGAACTCTGGCCCCGGTGGCATCGCAAACGAGCGTGCTAGCCACTCGGACACACAGAACAGCCCACCGGTTGCCGTCATCGGCGCTTGATATGTCTAGCGCGCTCGCACTTTGTGGCTGCCTTCCTGGTATAGCCGAGTGGTTAGTGCGCGTGGCGTTGAATGGGAGGGGCGCTGGTTCGGGTCCCGTGCCGTTGATTCTCAATTGGGACATCTCTTCTGATGTCACAATCTCAAATTGACGGAATATGAAAGTCGGCTATTCGGTTGGAAGAGCGTTATCGCATCTGACCTGATGAACCGACGAATATTTTTGATTTTGCAGAGGCACTGAATCATCTGGACTTGTCGGTTCAGATGGTGTAAGCCGGGATCATGTGGAAATAATCAAGGGACATGGACTAGTTCGGGATGTTATCACAGAGGAGAATATCTCGAGATTGGATGGAAGCAAAGTTCTTATCGGACACAACAGATACTCAACCGCCGGGAAAAAGAAGTCGGGGATCAACTGTGTTCAACCATTTGTGGTTTACACTGCGATGGGTACAGTTGCAATTGCTCATAATGGGGAGTTGGTGGATGCGAATCGGAAGAGGAAGGAGGTGCTTCATGAAGGTGTCGGGTTATCAACTGATACGGATTCGGAGCTGATTGCTCAGATGATCGCAAAGGCGATTGCATTGAATGTGAAGTGTAGTTCGGGGAAGGATATCGGAGATATCACGAGGGTGAGTTCGATAGAGCGCACTTCCAAAAAAAGTTAGAATTTTTGTTTAACTTTAGGAACTTGCTGTAACCATGTCTAGCCTGAACATGTCGTATTCTTTGCTTGTCATGACTTATGATCGTCTCTACGCAATTCGTGACCCATTTGGCAACCGACCTCTGTGCGTTGGAACTGTGCTCTCGAAGGATAAAACTCCGGAAGCCTACTGTGCCGCTTCTGAGTCCTGTGCATTCCCGGCAAACTCAAAGTTGGACTTTGAAGTTCGTCCCGGGGAGATCGTTGAGTTATCTGCGAAAGGGATCAAGTCGGTTTGGCAGGTTGGTTCGGTAGAGCGAACTTTCAATAAGGCCAAATTTCAGATGAAGCCCAACACTCCACTAGCAATGTGTATCTTCGAGTACGTCTATTTTGCGAGAAACGATTCGGAAATCGAGGGTCAGCAAGTCCAAACTGTGCGAGAGGAGTGCGGTAGAACGATGGCTTTGGAGGATGATATCGAGGCGGATATAGTTGGGAATGTTCCGGATTCATCGTTGAGTGCCGCTATCGGGTACTCTTCGCAGTCCGGGATCCCTTATGAACCTTGTCTTCATCGGAATTCATACGTCGGACGGTCGTTTATTCAGCCGAATGATGAGATGAGACAGAATGCGATCAAGATGAAGTTTGGGGTTCTGAAGAAAAAGGTTCAGAATCAGAGGATTGTGTTGGTGGATGACTCGATTGTTCGGGGCAACACAATGAGAACGCTGGTGAAAATGTTGAGGGAGGCTGGCGCTAAAGAGGTAAGTGCGCTCTGTTGTGAATTTCAGTTTTTATTTTATCAGGTCCATTTGCGAATCGCTTCTCCACCTGTGAAGTTTCCGTGTTTTATGGGAATCAATATTCCGACTAGCTTGGAGCTTATAGCTGCTCAGAAGACTATTGAGGAGATTCGTGAGTTTGTTGGTGCGGATTCGGTGCGATACTTGTCCGTTGATGGTTTGGTGTCTTCGGTTCAGAAGGGAATCGAGAAAACTGTCAACTTCTCTCCTGGACACTGCACCGCGTGTCTTACTGGAAAGTATCCTGTTCCTATTGATTTTTGAATAAATTTATTTTCAACGAAACGAAAAAGGAAACAAATAGAGATAGAGATAAAAAGAGAGATGGGAGGGGGTGAAAACAACAAGAAATGAGTAACAAAGATCAAGGAGCTCACAGTTCAACAATAACAACATCTGATTAGAGGCTCTTCTTCTTTCCGCGCTTGTTTCCAGCCAACGGTTTCTTTTCGAGAGCGGCTGGACGAGCACTAGCGGCAACGGACTTGAGGATCGTCTGGAAGAAACACGATTTTCTTGACTATAATGTGACTGATTTACCTTGGAAAGAGTAGATTTAACAAGTGGAGTTCCAGCAGCGGCAGCCTTGGCAGCACGGGTTTTTGGTGAGAACTTCGGGGTGTTCTCGACCTTCTTCAGCTTCTCAGTCTGCGGAGTCTTGATAGGTTCAGTAATAACAACTTTCTTCGTGGTCTTTGGAGTCGCGGCGATAGCAACTTTTGGCGTAGCTGGCACCGGAGTGGCGACCTTTGGAGTAACAGCTTTCGGAGTGACGGCCTTCGGGGTAGCTGGTTTTGGAGTAGCAGCCTTCGGTGTCACGACCTTCTGAGCAGCTTTCGCTGCGGCCTTAGGGGTGGCGATTACCTGGACATCGTTATCCACAACCTTCTTTACAGGTGTTCGGACGACTCCAGAAATCGGGAAGTCATAGTCCACTCCCATATTTTTCAGACCTTGCAAAACTTTCTCCAAGTGCTTGCTACGTTTCGCGGAGTTGATCAGATCCTTCTTTCCGGTGGTGTTGTTCCTGGCAATGGCATCCTTCTTGGCAGCACCTCTCATCGGTGGGCGACTCGTGAGAAGTGGGCCTTTGAGCATGGACTTCGGGATGAGAGATGGCTTCATGACCTTGCAACCGAGTCGGTGCTCGAACATAAGGTACCCGTTCATCGTTTCGGCGGCGATTTCAGCGACAGCTTTGTTATCGAATCCGACGTACGCCCATCCTTTGTGGTTTCCGGTCTGAAAAAAAGAATAAAATTGAGAAAGTCAGCGATCGTATTACCTTTCTGCTTCTGGCGACACGAATTCTGAGGACTGTTCCGAATTGACGGAAATACCCGAGAAGCTCTCTTTCAAAAAATCCAAATGGAATGCGTTGCAGCTTTACGACAAAAAGTTTCTTCTGTGGCTTCTTGGTCGGTGTGACGACTTTTTTCTGTCCGCCAGCACTGATCATCGTTGGAGCCGGCTTTTGCGCAACCATTGTGCTTAAAATAACATGATTTTTGAAATTAAATACAAGTTTTTAAATTTTTGATGCAGTAGGCGAAGAAAAATTCAGCCAAACAATTGAAGAATCAATGAAAACAGGAGGAAATATACATTCAAAATCGGAAAAATATTGGAGGACTGCTGACGCGTTTTGCATGCTGGCGTGTTTCTCGTGCTGGCGCACTTGGTTGCAGCGCACGCTCACAAACATGTTTATCAGTTTCGTTGTTGTTTCGCAGTTTTATCGTCCTTTTTCTCATCAAAAATCGCCAATTTTGTTCATCTTCAGAGGAGACGCAGCCGTTGGAATGAGCGATTCCGATTCCGATACCTATACCGACTACTTGAAGAGTCGACAGGCTGCCCTTCAGAAGAAACGCCCGACGGTGACATACGATAGCGATTCCGACGATGACTTCTGCGGTGTGAAGCCAATCGCCAAGAAGAAACGCGAAGTTGTGGAAATTGTCGAAGAAGAAGACGAACAGGAGTCATTCGTTGAGGCAAGCACTCACAGTGAGCACTTGAAGAACAAGATGGAGATAATGGAAGAACGTGAGTTTTACAAAATTACACTTTTTCCTCAAAAATATATTTTTTTAGAATATCGGAAACAGCTGTTCAGCAAAGATGAGTATATGATTAATTCCAAATCCACCGACAATGCTCTCACTAAATCTCTGAAAATGTGCGATCATATGGATGTAGAGGAAGATGACAAGGACGTCGAAGAGGTTTCCGAGGCTGACACCAGTGCCTGCAAGACCATAATACCGGCCACTATAGAAGTTCTGGATTGCGAGATATCTAAGGATGGCATAAAGCGTCACGAAGTTCCCCTGGAGGCTACTTTCTTCGAAATTCGCAAGACCCTGGCCGCTTCTTGGAAGTGTGGAGTAGACGAAGTGGTTCTCACTTATTTGGGAAACACAATCAGTACTAATGCGACTCCTCGTACTCTCGGTATTCGTCCGCTCCAGATTCCACTGCCTGTCGTCGAGGCGTTCAAGAAGGAAGTTGTCGTTCGCGAAGTTGTCACTATCGACACCTCTGCGGACTACATAACACTGAAAGTGCAGCTGCAGAATCGAAAGAAGCCAGTCCATGTGCAAGCGCGTCCCTTGATGACAATCCTCCAGATAAAACAGCGGCTTCTGGAAACTTTGGTCGAAGAAAAGGAATCTAACATTCCGACACTCAAGCAGATGAAGGTGATGTTCGACGACGAGTACATCAACGACGATGACGAGACCTGTGAGGGGCTTGGGCTCGAAGATGCCGATTGTCTTGACATATACGTTTGAAATCATTGCCAGATCTCCCTAGAAGTAGCTATTTCAATTCACGCTTTACCTTGATTTATGATCGGGTGTGCTTCCCAATGCCGTATCTCCACTCATCCTGTTTCCTTGACACTTTACTCAAATTCTTGTTTGTATCAACTACCCTCATATTAGTAGTGAACTTGATCCTCGCCTGTAAAATGAATGTGAATTTGATTCTGTCTGTTTATACGTTTTTTCGTTCTTTTGAAGCGGTTGATAGCCCTTTTCAATTGCCTCTTTGATTTTTCTTTCACCACTTTCACTCAAACCACCGGGTTTCAGGCTGAAAATGACCAACGGACGTCCACCAAAGATTGATGAACTTCTGAAGGTCGATGGGTACCTAAACGACTTCCAAGATGAGATTTCGAGACGCTACTCGGTGTTCCTGGACTATCAGCGCCGAATTGAAGATTGCGGCGGGATGGAGTCGTTCACGCAGTCGTACCGCGAGTTTGGGTTCATCACGCAGCCGGACAACTCTGTGAAGTGCCTCGAGTGGGCACCAGCGGCCGAAAAGCTTGCGTTGCTTGGAGATTTCAATGGCTGGAATCACGACTCGCACGTTTACAAGAAGGAGGAGCACGGAAAGTGGAGCTTGACAATCCCGCCGACGAGCGAAGGAAACTGTGCGATCCCTCATCTGTCGACAATCAAGATCGCCGTCACGCACAACGGAGTGACCACCTTGAAGCTGAGTCCATGGGCCAGCTATGTGACGTGCCCTCATCCGGAGAAGTCGGTCATCTACCATCAGACCTTCTGGAACCCGCTCGAGTCCGAGAAGCACGTGTGGAAAAGTCAACGCCCGAAGAAGCCAGAGTCGCTGCGAATCTACGAGGCTCACGTCGGCATCAGCAGTTCGGAAGGCAAGATCAACACTTATCTGGCTTTCGCTGATGAGGTGCTTCCGCGGATCAAGGCTCAAGGATACAACGCTATCCAGCTGATGGCCGTAATGGAGCACGTCTACTACGCCTCGTTCGGATACCAGGTCAGCAACTTCTTCGCCGTCTCGAGTCGCTGCGGAACACCGGAGGACCTGAAGTATCTTGTGGACAAGGCTCACGGAATGGGAATCTACATGCTGCTCGACGTCGTCCATTCGCACGCATCAAAGAATGTCGAGGACGGTTTAAACCAGTGGGATGGATCGAACGGAGGATACTTTCACGACAACGCTCGTGGATTCCACAACCTTTGGGATTCCAGACTGTTCGATTACACACAAATCGAGACTCTCCGCTTCCTTCTCTCGAACGTCCGTTGGTGGGTTGAGGAGTACGGATTCGATGGATTCCGATTCGACGGAGTCACCTCCATGATCTACCATTCACATGGAATGAGTGAGTTCTTGCTTCCTTTTTGAATTTCTAACAAATCTTCTTTTCCAGACGACTCCTTCTCTGGTGGATATCCGATGTACTTCGGGCTCAACGCCGATACCGATTCGCTCGTCTACCTGATGTTGGCCAACGACTTCTTACACAAGAAGTACCCGGATATGGTGACAATCGCCGAGGAGGTCTCCGGAATGCCAGCTCTGTGCCGTCCAGTCGAGGAAGGAGGCCAAGGATTCGACTACCGACTCGCCATGGCTCTTCCGGATATGTGGATCAAGATCCTGAAGCACACTTCCGATGAGGACTGGAAGATCAACGATATCGTGTTCAATCTCGAGAACAGGCGGTACGGTGAGAAGCACGTGGCGTACGCAGAGTCCCACGATCAGGCGTTGGTCGGGGACAAGACGATTGCATTCTGGCTGATGGACAAGGAGATGTACGATTTCATGTCGGTCGAGTCGCCACTCACCCCGATCATCGATCGCGGACTGTCGCTTCACAAGCTGATTCGACTGATCACCCTCGGATTGGGCGGAGAAGCTTGGCTGAACTTTATCGGAAACGAATTCGGACACCCGGAGTGGCTCGATTTCCCGAGAGTCGGCAATCAGGAATCGTTCCACTATGCTCGTCGGCAGTTCAATTTGGTCGACGCAGATTACCTCCGCTACAAGTTCCTCAACAACTGGGATCGCGGGATGATGATGCTCGAGGAGGCGACTGGATTCCTGCACAAAGGATACGCCTATACCTCGTGGAAGCACGACAGCGACAAGGTGGTGGTTTTCGAGCGAGGAGGTCTGATCTTTGCGATCAACTTCCATCCGAACCAGAGCTTCGCGGATTATTCAATTGGAGCGAACACTGCCGGAAGGTAGTATTTTAAATAGCTCTCCCTAATCACAAAATTCCATTTTCAGATACCGCATCGCGCTCAACTCGGATCTTTCCGAGTTCGGCGGACACAGCCGCGTGGACAACAACACGAAGTTCCACACTTCCGATGACGGATACGCCGGAAGACGTCACCGTCTCCAGGTCTACCTTCCGTGCCGCACAGCCATCGTCCTTCAGAAGGAGGACTGAGCGACGTTTCCCCGTTTCCCCACCCCGATAGATGATGATTATGTGCATTTCTCGTTTTCCCAACCAGTTCTAACACTTGCCATACATTCTTGTTCTACTTGTGTATCATTTTGCTCCAACGATTTTGTATTTTCTTCCCCCTAGTCCGGTCTGTTAGTTGCCTTTTACTTTTCGGTGCCATTTCCTACCTCCCCGTTGCCATCTTGAGATTATATTGCATGCCAGTGAAAAGTATAATTAAAATTTATAACTAGATGAAGTATTAGATTATGATAGCCTAATCGTTCCGGTGTTTCATTCAATTGGTCCTTCTGCCAGAATTAATTGATCTCAAAAGCTCTTCGATCAAACAAACGATCCGTTCTGCAGCTTTAAAATGCTCCGGTTAGCAGTGGCTAGCCAGCGACGGAGTATTTTTGGATCGGTGCCGTGCAGCAGTCAGCAGGATCACTACAAAGTACTGGGTTTAGCGCAGTCGGCGAGTCAGAAGGAGATCAAGTCGGCGTACTACAATCTGTCGAAACAACACCATCCCGACACGAATCCGACGAACAAAGATGAAGCGGCGAAGAAGTTCCATCAGGTAACACAAACACGCTCCAGCTAACTTCAATGGAGCACACTTCCAGGTAGCCATGGCTTATGAGATTCTGGGTTCTGAAGACAAGAGAAAAGCCTACGACATGACAAGAATCAAGTCGTCTCCAATGCCCGGTGATCCGTCGTTCAGCAACCGATACCGGAGGCGAACGTCGGGAAGTGGCAAGCAGTACACGGACATTGATATCGATTACAAGGATTTCGAGCATTTCCAACGGAGCACACGACGACGGCCGCAATATCACTCGCATTTCGAGATGCCCAATGAGTTTTACGCAGAGTTCGGAGGATTCAAGAAGCGGGTGTTCAAGAGTGAGTATGAGAAGGCACAGGATGAGGTGAGAGTTGTCTGCTGAATCTGGATAGTTATGTTCCTATTCCAGCATGGGTCAATGTACAAGGATAGTCGAGCTTCACAGCGAGAAATGGAAGAGTTGCGAAGGCAAGTGCAGCGGGAACAGGCCGCGCAACAGGCCAGATATCCGATTCCGACTTTCGAGCAGATGATGAGGGACAAGAGGTCCAGAGAGGTGCAGGAGCAGCGGCAGTACGTGGCTGGAATGTTTGCGGCGGCTGTGATTGCTGGATTTTTGACTGTTCTGCTGACAAGATAGGGTTGTATTTTTTCCTCGGTTTTTTTTTTCAATAGACAAATATTAGATTTATTGAATTATTGATTTAGAGAAAAATAAATTAAATATTACAAATATTGAAAAAACAATATCAACATCTTCAAACTCTGTTCTCGGAGTTGATTTCGTCGAGGCGTTGTTGAATTCGTAGTCTTCTTCGTTGTCTTCGTCGTCTACGTTCGGCTTGTTCTCTGAAATCTAAATTTTAACAAAAAGTGAGCTTGTTGTAATGCACTAACCTGGTCATGGTGCTTTGAGAGAAAACTTGTTCTTCTTGAAGGGATTTCCCAGAAAAGGCGCTCTTCCGAAGTTTCTTGTCGACCAGAATCATAATAATCGGGGAGCTTAATTTTCTTTTGATGTGGCGATTCAAAGATTTTACTAACCCAACGTTCAGAAAATCATAGGAGAGATGATAGAGTCCGAAGATTGCGCTTGTTGTGAACAAGTAGCCGAAGAAGCCAAAGAGCACCTGAACACATAATAACTGGGATGAACTTCATTATCAATTCACCTGGAAGACACCAACACTGATGAATCCGACGGAGATGTATACGGTAGCGATTGAGATGGACTTCTCCGCGCCACGTTTGCTCCACCATCTCTGCGGCATTCGACATAGCCTGTATAAGGTGACTGACGTGCAGATACCAGTAAACACGAGGGCTGTGATTATGAAGACTAGCTGGAATCGTGACTGGCTGGCCTGGAGAAAGAAATCAGCATCAAAACTGAAGGAGGAAGTTCTTACCCATGAGACCTTCTTGATGTATTCCATGTAGAAGCCTCCGAAAGTTGGCATCATGTAAACACGCGAGATTGCTAGGTTCCAGTCGATTGTTATTGGGAGGAGGAAGACCAGAGGGATCGCATACTTCATAAGGTTGTTCCAAGCTGGACCATAGTTCAGTGGACTCAAGACGGCAGACATGCGGTTAGAAACCAGCAAACATTGAATCAATGACTTGCAGGCTTTTGCGTGATTGATAAGGACCATGATGAACTTGTAGACAACGAGGGGCTCGTAGAATAATGGGGCAAGAATTGGGCAAAGAGGAGTGAAATAGATGAAGAGTCGGCCGACAAACACATCACACACAATGAGGATCAGACTGACAAGGCAATCAGCGGAGAAGATCATGAAGAATGAGCTCTTCCGGTATGTTGCAGCGTCTTTGATCCAGAGTGTGTAGAGCAGCAGAGCGTTCAGGAAGCCGCCTGGGATCAGGTACATCGCTTGAAGGGTGTACTTTAGCACTTCTTCCCATGTCTCGTAACTCGAATCACATTCGAACACTATCGGATCGTAGTCGTTAGTGATGTTGGGTTTGAAGATGGTGGTAGGCATGAAGGAAGAAGAAGAAGTTGGAAAAGAAGACGAAGAAAAGCGCGAATGAGGGAAAGGGGAGAGTGATTGGGGGGAGTGACACCGGTGATTATCACTCTTTGATATCTAGCTCCGGCTAATTATAGGGTTTGGTGTGTAGTGTACACAAACTGAGTCAGCAGGAAGACGCATAGAATAGTTAGAGTGGGACCGTTGGAGAGACGACGGTAGAGATGCTTCTGAAGATTACAATTATCACTGATGATCTGGGTTTGTCTGAAACTTCGGAGGAGCCACCGTTGAAGTGTCACCTGATAGATTGAAAATGTCCTTGCGGAGTTGACGGCTCATTAGAAGCAAGGCGACGGGAGAGACGACATTCATGGAGTCGTAAATTACGACGGCGGAGAGCAGTATAACCGGGCGGATGCTGGGTATAGCGGCAGCGAAGAAGACGAAATAGATCTAGAATCAGAACAACGTTTTTAGATATGTTGTTGCGAGCGCGGTTGTGCGCTCTACTGACAAAATGTGTCATTATTATCTGGATTTTGTAAGTACGCTCCATTGAACTTCTCCCACCTGGTTCACTAACCTGTGTAGCAGAAAAAATCAGCATCAGAACTCCCATAACCATTGTGACAAGGGTCAATGATCGTTCAGCCTCCTTTACTCTTCTCTCCAACATCACAAGCCCGAAAATAGTGACACCAAAGAATACTGTGACCAAAACAAAGCAAATCGCAAAGTAGATCAGGTGGAGCACGGATACGTTCGCCTGAAAATGTTCAGATTGCTTGACCTATCTTCAGTAATTGTACCCAGGGTATGGTGTCCTTATAGTTGACTGAAAAGCCACCGCCATAGGGATTGATGTAGACTCGAGAGATGAGAATGTTCCAAATGCCTCCGAACGGAAGGATGAAGGAAGCTATCAAAACTGGGGAAAGGATCTTTCGCCACAGCTGAAACTGGATCTTGTACGAAAACAAAAACAAGAATCAGGATATCAGTCAAAACTCACAGTGATATGCTGCATTGGCATTACCACACAAGTCATTCGGTTGAGGCTGAGGAAAATCTGAGAGAGAGTTTTGAATCCGACACTGTAATGTTTTGCGGCATAGTAGGTTTTGAAGAGGATAGACGGGGTGAAGAAGTATGGGCTGACGATGGGGCAGAGAGGGGTTATGTAGCTGAAGAGACGACCGATGAGAAGCTCGGAGATGTTGATGTAGATGCACTGGGAGTCACATGATCAGAGTTCACTGTAGCAGACCTACCACAACTGCATCTGCTGTATAGAGAAGATAGAAGGAGTTCTCCCTGTACACACTTTGCTTCGCTCGGAAGACAGTTCGGATAATAAGACCATTTAGAACGGAGCCCAAGATCAGATAGCTCGCGTGTAGGATATACGTGATAAGGGAAGTGATAGCACTGACAGAGGTATCACACTCGAACGGAAGAGGGTCATCGTAGGAAAAGTTGGCAGGAAGGACGAACTTGTTAGGGGTGTTGGACATGTCTTATTCCGACTGAATCTGAATCGGAGGCGGTGTGGACACAGCTTCACATGATTTCATCTCCTGGGATACACGACAACGGTGATTATCACTCTTTGATATCTGGCTCCGGCTAATTAGGTGGTTTGGTGTGCAATGTGCACGAAATTTATCGCGAAACGAGTCAGTGGGGGGAAAACAGAGAATATTTAGAGAGGGACTGTTGGGGAGACTACGGTAGAGATGTTGCGAAATGGTTGACTGTGTTGGGATACGGTAGAGACGCTTCTGAAGTTCACTATAAATATCACTGACGAAGATTCTATGGTACTTTGAAGGTGCCACTCTTGAAGTGTCATCTGACAGATTGAAAATGTCCTTGCGAAGTTGGCGGCTCATTAGAATCAAGGCGATTGGAGAGGCGACATTCATGGAGTCGTAAATTGTGACGGCGGAGAGCAGGAGAAGCGGGCGGATGCTGGGTAGAGCGGCGGCAAAGAAGACGAAATAAATCTGAAATTAGAACGAAGTTTTGAGAAATGCTGTTGCAAGTGCGGTTGTGTGCTCTATTGACAAAATGTGTCACTATGATCTGGATCTTGTAAGTGCGATCCATCGAACTTTTCCCTTTTGGTTCACTGACCTGTGTAGCAGCAAATATCAGCATCTGAATGGCCATGACCATCGTAGCAAGTGTCAACGATCGTTCAGTCCCCTTCACCCTTCTCTCCAACATCACCAGCCCGAAAATAGTGACAAAAAAGAAAATTATAACAAAAATAAAGCAAATAACACAGTAGATCAGGTGAAGCATAGATAAGTTAGCCTGAAAATTTTTCAGGTTTCTGGCCTTGATCCAAACATTAATGGCAGTACCCAGGTTATTGTTTCCTTGTAGTTGACAGAAAAGCCACCACCGTTGGGATTGATGTAAACTCGAGAGATGAGAATGTTCCAGATGCCTCCGACAGGAAGAACGAAGGTAGCTATCAGAACTGGGTAAAGGATCTTCCGCCACAGCTGAAACTGGATCTTGTACAAATGCAAAAACAAAAACAAAACCAAAGAATAAGCAGAACTCACACTGATATGCTGCATAGGCATTATCACACAAGTCATTCTGTTGAGGCTTAGGAAAATCTGTGATACAGTTTTGAATCCAACACTGTAATGGACAGCGGTATAGTATGTTTTGAAGAGGATGGATGGGGTGAAGAAGTATGGGCTGACAATCGGACAGAGAGGAGTAATGAAGGTGAAGAGGCGGCCGATGAGAAGCTCGGAGATGTTGATGTAGATGCACTGAGTTTCAGATGATGGATGTTCGCCCCATTGAACTTACCACGATGGCGTCTGCTGTGTAAAGAAGATAAAAGGAGTTTCCCCTGTAGACACTTTGTTTTGTTCGGAAGATAGTTCGTATGATAAGAACGTTCAGAACAGCGCCCAAGATCAGATAGCTGGCTTGGAGTGCGTACATGATAAGGGAAGTGATTGCGTTGGTAGAGGTGTCACACTCGAACGGAAGTGGGTCATTGTAGGAGAAGTTAGCAGGAAGCACGAATTTCTTGGTGATGTTGGACATGGCTTATTCCGACTGAATCTGAATCAGAGGCGGTGTGGATACGATTTCAGATCGTTTTCATCTGCTGGTAACTCCCTATTACTCATACATCAGCTGGAAAAACTGCTGCTGTTTTTTACCAGTGTGGGCTGTAATTTGGATGACTTCTTGGTCTGGAGAGATGAGCTCAGAGAAGAAGATCACAAAAAAGAACAATTGATCAAAAATCTTTATTGCATTTTAACTTGATTAGACGAAAATCGAGTTAAAGTCATGATTGGGGCGGCGACCGCTGTTGAAGTAGCTCTGAAACGAGACATTTGCTTTAGGGATTGTCTAATTGGACGGATTCAGGAAGTGAAAAAAGCACCTTGAACTAACCACGTCGACTCGACGACCAAGGCCCAAATCAGTTCGGAGGTTGCGGTTGAAGCAGATTATGACTAGTGGAGGGAAGAAGCTGAGCGAGTCGTAGCAGTAGTCCAGAGCACGGAGAATGTACGGGCGGTATGGAGATGTTGGTGATGAGAAAAAGGCAAAGTACATCTGGATATGATTCAAAATCTACATTTCCCGGGGATTGTGCTTACCTGGAACAGAGCCAATAACAAAAACTCTACTGAAACCACCATGCTTGCTGTCGTGATCGACCTTTCAGCTGCTTTGATTCTAGTTTTCAACACGACTAGAGAATATATTGTTGCTCCGGTAAACAAGATAATTAGGAGCAGAGAACCGATAAAGTACCCGAGATGGAGCTTGGAGACACTCGCCTAAACAAGGAAGTCATGAGGGAAAGATCCTGCACGTGCCTACCCAAGACACTTTCTTGATGTAGTTTGCACTGAATCCCCCGGAAGATGGATTGGCGTAGACTCGGGATATGACTATGTTCCAGATAATACCAAGAGGCAAAATGAACATGACATAAATAACTGGCTTCCAAATTCGTTTCCAGAGCTGTGAAATCTCTATTTAAAAGAAAACTTCCTCATGTCTGACAGCTTACTGAATCATGCTTCGTCGGGAAAACAACACACGTCATGCGGTTGAAGCACAAAAATACTTGAGATATGGTTTTGAAGCCATCCGAATAGTGGAGAAGGGTAAAGTAGGTTTTGAGGAATATGGATGGCGTGTAGAAGTACGGAGTGAGGATTGGGCAGAGCGGGGTGATGTACATGAATACACGACCGATAAGGAGTTCGGAGATGCATTTATAGGCACCCTGGAAATAACAGTTCAACCTGATGGTCAGAATCTTTATCCCAATCTACCCATTATTTGGTTTTTGAAATTCTGACACCTCTGTTTGTCATCGAAGCATCCAGAAGACGCCCCGAGTCCTAGACTAGAATCTATTTGTATTCAGAGAACACCTGGAGCCAGGCACGTGTTCTTGTGCCTTTATTGGGGAACACGTGGTGAACAACGTTGGTAAGCGCAAGATCTTTTGATCCTTCTGATAAAAAGTGCAGTAAGCCTGTGTTAGTCAGGTTCCAGCTCCGATGACGCGTTTCTCTTCTTGAACACCCCTCCAAAGTTCTCAGTATGAGATCCCGAGAATCATGCAAAAACTCGCCACAATCAAATCCGTCGAGTACACCAAATAAAACGAATTGGCCCGATAGGTATCGCGTTTCGAGAGGAAAATGCATCGTAAAATCATGATGTTGAGTATGAGAATGACGAGTAGGTAGGCGACCTGTAGGATGTACTTTGCCAACTCGACGAACGGATTGTAGTTCTCGGTGTCACAGCGGAACGGAATTGGGTCGTCGTCGGTGAGGTTCGCAGGGATGGTGATAAGGGCCGTTGACGACATGTGAACAAGTGTCGACTTTTGGATCGAGAAGGCAGGTGTCTTGTGTTAAACATAATTGCTGGGTGGTGGCCGTTAGAAATTCCAAACTTTGGTTTTTCCGAGTTGTTCCTAGTATGATGTTTGTCAGGAAATGGCAATTCCGCGGCTGAGCTTTTCCAAAGTGTTGTCATGGATAGACGAGAAGAGGGCAGGTGAAAACATCGTCTCTGTGTTGGTAACAAGGTCGGGCCGTGAAATTGAGAAATTGAGTTAGTCTCCCGACTCGACTTCTCACTTTTATCACGTCTCACTGGGAAGTTCGTTCGTTCCTGCCCATCGCCCACTTTCACCCGCTTCGTTCCCCGCATTGATGTGTTCGTTTGATGAGGATCGCCGCGAACGATGGGAACATGAGTCACGTTGTGGGGTTTGCTTTGCTTCCCAGCCTTGGTTTATTAGAAATTCTGTGAGAGAAGTGCTTTCAGTTGCCAAGAGTTACCCCCTGGCACGAAGGCAAAGCGAGGCAGGTGCTCAGACACGCCACTGCGACTTACCTGTATAGCCGGCGCCGGCTTATTGGAGGTTTTCTTCTGATAATCTCGTGTTTTCCTCTTCGCCTCGAGCTCCAAGAACCTTCCCACACACACACTGCTGGTTATCTCATGACGAATAGTACTATGGATGCTCTCTCTTATCACCAACTCCATGTCTCAAATAGTGAAGACACCGATGAAGAAGAAGAAGGCAACACACGTATTGTATTGATAAATTTGTGCCCGTTTGTCCAACAATGTGGGTCTTCTCTCCCGCTCCTCTGCCTCTATCAGTGCACACATAATGCCACCCGACTGCCTACTCGCTTTCCCACCACTTTTGCTTTATACCCGTCGGGGCCCAAACCAAAACCAAATCCGCCTATACACCGGCCTCTTCCGTCCTCTCATTCACAAGTCATCATCATCCACTTTCTCTCTCCTGTCCACGTACTCCGTCCTGCCGTCGGGCGTGTCTCTCGGCCGTTACCATGGACTGAGTATGTTCTCCTTCATCATCATCATCTCGCCCGTCGTGTCGGTGGTGGCCCAATAACCACACCGCCGTCGTGTGTCGCCACCCCACCGTCGGACGTCCTCGCCGTCAGTCGCACCAACCAATCTCTCTCTTCCCCCGCTCCCCTGCAAAACAAGCGAGGAATAGGGAATGGGGACATGGGGAGAAGTAGGAGAAGAGAAGGAGGTAGTGGTGGAAAGTGAACAGGGCAAGAGATGAAGGCCGAGAGAGACCCCCGAGGGCGGAGGAAAAGTTGAGAGAGAGAGACAGATCGACTGGCTGTGTGGGCTATCCCTCAAACGCGCGTTCGCGTCGGGTTACCAGGCAGTGCCGAGGCCGTCGGAAGAGAACTACCTCGATCGGTCGGGCCCCCAGGGCGTCGGCGTCTCGTCGCCCCGCGGACTATTCCGGCGTGAACTGAACTGAACTGCCCCATCGCATGCATATAGTGGACATGGCCCCCACCGACCGACATTCGACCATGAGAAGAAAGAATGAGAAGGCCGCCCATCTCCCATGGTCTCTCCTTCACCCTTCAACACGACCGCACTCGTATTGTGTGTCCCTTTTGCCCATTATTCCACTTGCCCATGCTTCCCTCCGCCCGACCTCCCCTCTTTTGACCCAGACACACTGGTTGGGCACACTCACATTGGTCGATACCTCTTTACCCTGCCACATGTACACACAATGATCGCATACGCACACGTGTATGCCCTTTCACTGTTCATCATTGCCCTTTGCTGACCTGCTGAATATAACTGTGTTCCATTTTTATGGTAGATAAAGCGTTATGTTCCACGTGTTCAACTATGTCCCATCTGCCCCGATCCTCATGAACCCTATCACATTCTATCGTCGCCTGGGAGAGCAAACATAGTTTTCCCTCCAACTCATGACATTTTGTCCGGATGAAACATGAATTTCCCTTCGCTCCATCATCATTTCCCGTGGCCGGTCGTCGCCCACCGCCACCGCCGCCCCTCATCATAATTTTGTTTGTGGGAGCTCGAAATCTCTCGGATGAAAAGGAGGGAGAGAGCCATGAGCCCCATTTCTTCTTCCCTCCCATCCGGCCCCCGGCCGCTAATAACCAATAACCTCTCCTTCACTCTCTTTCTCTCTTTTTCAAGATCCGATTAGTCGTCCAACTTTTCGTATATTTCAGCTTTACCATGTATGTTGTAATAAACATTGATCCCGGCACGACGTTAAATGAACTGATGGCTTTCATGACGCAGAAGACCATCACGTTCTCGGTCACGGATCAGTTGTCAAGGCTTTGTGATAGAAGTGGTGGGTGGTTTGAGCCGAAATCTCAATCGACTGATAATGTTTCAGTAAACGGAGAAAGACGGGAAATCGCTACACAAACCGAGGAAAGCTCTCTGGACCATTATAGTCCCTCGTTGAGCAAGAAACCTCGATTGTACAACGGAGAAGATTACGGCTCTCCGTGCTCTTCGGCCACACCTTCCGAGCCAATTGAGCTTGCTTCCGTTGTTGTGACCCCAAAGAAGAATGGAGTGATGAATGGGACAAATGGAACGAGCAGTTGGGAAGCAGCCACAGAGTCCAATGTTCTGCGGGGACTCATCAAGAACGACGTGGTAAATCCTGTTGCGTTGCACCATATGACGGTGAAGGAGGAACCAGAAGATGAATCAGTAGAGGACGTGATCAATACGGAGCACTTGCAGAATCAGCTGATGCAGGCGCTGTTTCCCAAGAATCAGGTGAGAGGACAGATTAGAGAGCGCCGTCTGAAAATAATTTGTTTTTTCTCTTTCCAGGCGAATGGATTAAACGGATTCGTCACGCTTGATGATAACGAACAAGACGATGCGACGAATATCAATGATCTTCAAGGATCGTTCCCACTTGATGGGTCTCCGGCTTCGGCAATCCGGTACAAGCCGGCGTACGCATCCACGAAGCGAGGAGTTTGCCACGTGTGTAACCGGGAAGTGTCTCTTATCACCACTCATCGTCGACGGCACGCAATCACTCATTTGGGCTTTAAAACGTAAGTTATCAGCTGATTATCACTATCAGTCCAACAAAACTTTCAATTTCAGATTGAAATGCGCCCTTTGCCACAAGTACTTCAGTCGGCAGGATTTGGCAACAGGTCATTTCAAAAAAGATCACCCAACAGCCGAGTTTACACCTTTTGTGGATACTATGTGAGTTCCGTCAAGTCTTATCATTGCTTATCATTTCTTATCAGGTCTTCTGATGCCGAGAAGCAGCTGATGTTAATGATGGACCTGTGCTTTCCGGAAGAGTTACACCCCCGGAAGCGGAAAGATGGCGAGCCGAAGAAGGTGAAAGCCGCGGAGACACCTTGATAGCAAACAAAGTAGAGAGTTCTAATTAGATTATAGATAACGTGAGTTTTATCATTTTGGAGGAAATGGGACCTATTTCCTTATCTTTTCAGATTTGCCTTCATATCGTCATAAGAAGTAAACCTATTGTGATTCCCAAACTGACCAACTCAAGACACTCATTATCATATCGAAGTTTAATTTATTTTCCTAGTGACCCTTTTAGTTTTTCAAGCTTTCCCCTTTTCTCACTACAAATCTTTCCAGCCTAAAATATATCTCTCCCTCAAAAATTGTGATTCCTCATCATTTCATTTCAATTCCATTTTGACATATTTCACAGTCATAATATTAACTTAATTTTCTTTTCTTTTTTGGGTTAAACTTCAATTGGTGTATTTAATAACTTCTCAATAACTTCTCTAAAAAAACAAAATAAAATTGTTTGTTGTTATGCAAATTTTTATTAAAACAAAATACCGGGGCTTGCAAAAATGGGTTAGTTAGGCGAACTGG
>LR539435.1:82082-240812 GCA_900536315.3 Caenorhabditis becei | reverse complement strand
AGCTGCGAATAGGGGGAAGTTGGAGAATCGGGAAGGTGAGAATGGGAGATGAGCACGTAGAGAGACATTTGGTTTTAAAGCGAAAGGTGTGGAAGCGAAAAGAGCGACTAGACGGTTCGGGAGCAAGTTCTCATTGGAGCGAAGTTGCTCGCTGAACTGTTTTGCTTTTCATAAATTTCGAAATTGCAATCACGCTCCTCTGAACTTTTCATTGGAGCGCGGTTGCAAAGTCAAAAGTAATGGAAAGCAAGGGAGATTATTCGGTAGAACAGTGTTTGAGATCGGTGAAAACTTCTGTGAAATACGTGGGCGAGGAGTTGAGAAGAAGCATTTTCTTGCTGTGAGTGGTCACCATCGACACGCAACGGTTCCAGAATACTGAGCGGTCCTTCAAAATGTTTTGCTTTAGAGCGCACTTTTCCCTAGTCCAAATCACTTACATTTCCGATCAAGAACGGCTTTAACGGATAGGAGATCTCGTTACCCATATACGAGTAGGAAACGTACAAGCAGCTGAGGATCCAGGCGTGCAACTCTTCCAATGTGTTTATCAGATGACGTTCGCCTAGAAGACGTTGTTATTCAGATCGGGGGTTCGCAGCTTTTCGGTGTTACCTGGCAACACGTCACGAACCAGCAGAAAAATGAAGACGAGATTAGCAGGATTGATGAATGCGATGTCTTGCCATCCTTGAAGCAAAAGTGCACGGTCGACTGAACGGAGCCATGTGACCAAGTGGGCGGGGTCGAAGTCGGCGACGCCACAGTTGTTCGAGATGAAGATGCCGAGTCCGCGAAGGAGTTCGGAGGTAGAGGCCTGGATTATAGTCTTCTTTGGGCCTCTTGTCTAGAACTTTGTTCTTGTTAGAAAGAACGAGACAGGCGGTAAAACTGACCTCGGAAAGAACTTCTGGCTCGCCGAGCTCTACGTTCGCGTTGTCGTCCCTCAAGGATCGCGGTCTGGAAATAACGGTCATACTGTAGTTTTGAATGTTGATGTCAACCTCTGAACATGCTTCGGTGAGCTGATAACACTGAGCTCGTTAGCAGTCAGGTTGTTGTTCACCAGATCTTGTCGGTGGTTGATCTGCAGACCTCGTCGGAATTCTTCTCGGAGACTGTAGTAGTTGGGGATGATCGTAGTAGTGTCTGCGGGTCTTGGAACTCTGAAAGTGCTGGGTTACTGTAGCCGAGAAACGAGTTTTCCTACGTTTTATAATTTTGATTTCTGTCAAGTGATATCGATACTTTCCCGTATTGACTTGAAGTGGAGGTGCTCACGTTGCGAGTGAACGATACCAGGCTGTCACTGGATTTCGATGACGTGGCTTCTGGAATCTGTACCCTTCAGCAACTTCAGAATCCAATTCTACTCACCTGAAGACGATCCCGACTTTGGCAAGGATCTTCTGCTCATAACCGGCTGAATGTTCCGCTTGCTCCAGTTCCAGCCCTGCATCAGGACGCTCTCCTTGACCGACGTTCGGGACGTCTCTCGCTGCGGTGCAAACGTCGGCCCCCCATCTCCGGGCGAGAAGAGATGATTGCAAACCGAGGTTTGCGGTCGATGCGGTAGTGGTGACGTCAAGTTTGCACCCATTTTCGTTTTGCTGGAAGTTGGGCGATTCAAATGGGTAAGAGGCGGAAGATGGGTTGGGGGTAATTAAGTTAGTTGGGATGGCTCGATGGCTTGATGACTTTGATGACTTTGGGTGTTGGTTGGTTCAATTGAGTTGGGATGCTACAGTAGAAATTCCTATCGAGCTCCGCAGAACTCAGAGAATGGAAAGTATACTCAAGTCCAAGAAAAGCAAGACATTTCCAAACCTGATTTATAGCTTTACTAGGGAAACCATTAATCATCTAGCTTTTTTACTACTTTTAGGGCATGAATTGTCATGTTATGTATGACTTTCCGAGTAATGTTCCCCAACGTCATTTTTGCGGAAAACTTCGAGATGAAGTTCTAGGCTTTAGAAGAGACGAAGGCTTCATTGGCAAAGTGCATTTACTGAAGCTTTACCCACGGTGTGGAGCAATTCATGTAATGGAAATTATCCCGATTAGAGAAAATTATGGGGCTGAAAGAAGTTATGGAAATTGCTGGTCTTGGGTGTGAGATCTTGGAACTAAAAGTTCAAGAATCCAGAAAGGATCATGAAGAAGACGTTGCACTTTCAAACCCGTCAACTCCAAACTCACTTTTCACTCAAACATGAGATTAGATGAGGTTATTTTGAAGTCTTGAAGTACACCTGAAAACGAATATATGGAACAATGGAAGCCAGACAGCTGTGAGCAAGAGAGTCAAACATAATAACATTATAACTACATCATCGCATCTCCCCCGTAACATGATAGAGCCGGCGCGGAATCCGGCCGGGGGGAACATGGCGGGGGAACAAGTTAATTGGTTTCTCAGTTTCGGCCCCGACTCGGCTCCAATGCACAATTCTGTTCTGTCCGACGACAAACACGTTCGCTTCAATGACGTCACCGCGCGCGAGACAGCTTCTGTTTCGCAATGTTTTCCAACGGAAGCGAGAGGATGCGTATTTCAATTAAATGGTGGTAGAATTTATGGGGCAGCCCGTTTTGAGGAACATTGGGTCCCCGGGGAGGCAGAGGTTCTCGAAAGTTTCACAATAAGACAAAAAGTCTTGGGAGTGACAAGGGGCTAGAAGAAGAGAGTAAAGTGCATGGGGCATGGATGACATTCTCTTGAAGCCTATGCCTAAAATTAGGCCAGAGTCACACATGTGTGCTGCAGCAACAACAAAGTTCTCAACATCATCATGACATTTTTGCTTTTTAGTTTATTTTCGTAAATATTCACTAAAAATTCATCAGAAAAGGTTCATATTCGAGCGAAAGTTCTCACGTGAGGGCTTGGGATTACTGTAGATCAAAAGAGCCTAACTGGGCGACTCTCATACGGCTGCTCTATAAAGCTTGTCAGCTGAAAACAGAAGCGGCTGGAAATCTAGACTCCCTTGAGATTATACGGAGCAGCTGATAAAATACAAATGCAGCCTCGAATCTCCGGGTCAGAAAATCAGAATGCTCCAAAAATTGCACCTGCTTGAAGAGATTAGAACGAGGAACAAGTGCAGAAACATTCTGATCTGAATAATCTGCGCGTTAATCCGAAAGTGTACGCTAGAGGGATTCTTAAAATGGCAGCTGTTTTGAAAAGGAATCCTCCCGGAAAAGCTGGAGAAGCGGAAACTAAAAACGGATATATATTCGAGATTGGTTGGCGACGTCGTCGGGAGGAGCAGGAGAAGGAGAAGGAAAAGGCCAGGAGGCCGGGGAAAAGGGAAACAACGTTGTCGACGAAGGAGAAGGAGAAGCAGAAGAAGAAGAAGAAGAAGACGTCTTTTGCGTCGTCGTTGTCGTCCCGGTCCGTCCCGAAAGCACATACTCTCACTCTTCTGGCTGGCCCCTCTTTCAAAGACATTTCGTATGTGGAGAGGGGGCGTGCTGTGCTCCGAAGAAGGGAGAGAACGAGAGCCTTTGCTTCTTTTCATGAGTCCCTCCCGTCACTCTTATCGTTGCTCGCCGGCTCATCGTGAAGTGAGCGGCGGAGACGCAGCACCCGCGACGGCTTCAGATCGATTCGGTGGTGCTAGAAGAAGGCGGCAAAAGGAGAAGAAGAGGGGAGAAAAATGGTGTGTGGGGCAAAAGGGACCTTTTTTCTATCTCTCTCTTTTCGGGCTCCAACTATACTGCTCCGTTTTTCTGCCTCCATTCCGGGAGAATCGATAATCCTGGAAAGAAGAGAGGCGCCTCCTCTCCTTTTCCTATTGGTTGGGACCAACTTTATCTCTTTCTTTCCTTTTTCATCTTTTCATGAAGTTTTCCTAAAAGGAGTGCGGAAATCAGAAGGGTTGCAAAAATTCACAAGGTGAAAAAGGAATACTTTATTAGAAGTGATGGGAATTAGAAAAAATTGTGAAAAGTAGTGATTCGACAAAACTATGGAAATCTTTCTCTGTGTTGACATCTGATTGAGCTTCACGATCATCCAAGAACACACTTGGAAACAGTAGAACAAATACGTGGAATGGTCCGTTGAGAGACTTAATCTGAAGGAAGCACTGTGGATATTTATAGGAGCAATGTCGATGTAGAGTTCAAAGGAAAACCTGAAGATTAGGGTGTGCAACTTTCAGATTTCAAATCATTTTGTCAGATGCAGCTGATTGCCACTCTGCGGAAGATGTTGCACTTCGTGTCAAGAAACTGTAATCGTCAGTGTCGAACAAGTATCTTCCTCACATAGTTTTCAATCTTTGGGAATTTTCCATTAGACCATTTTCTGAAGAACTCCTTCAAGTCATCTTCTTTCAGTCAACAATTATGCATTCCTAGAAAAGGGAAGTGACATGGTCGTAGAACTGTAGACGTTGAGATTGGAGACGACGAGAGGAAAGGAGAGGACATGTGACCCCCATCAGCTGTGACCAATCAATACCTAGAGCAGATGGTCCAGCGCAACATCATATTCACTTTCCCCTCTCCTCACTGAATATGTCTCTTTCTAAACCATTCAAGCTAGAGCTTCTCCCACGACTAGCGCTCGAAAATGTGTTTTCCCAAATGTATCCAATTGATCTGTAAGATTGTCTGACAATAAAAAAAGTCATTTGCAGTTTTTTAGATGTTTTCTAATGATAGCCGCACCTCATCTGATTGATATGATTTCTATGAAACTAGCTGAATACTGTGACTTTGAATGCGGCTACCAACATGCAGAAATATCGTTCAAGATGAAAAATGGAGGGACATTGAAAATATGTATTGAGAACGAATCGAATAGATATTCAAGAGATTCCTTCAAGTATCCTGATCACTACCGTTCTGAATTTGTTGAGATGGTTTGTGATGAAGATAATTTTGCACTGGAAATGTAGGTGCTTTTTGGAAAATGTATTTATCTAGCCAATCGCAGGTACAAATGCAATGGCGCCGACACAGTTTACTTCTTGGCTTATGTCGCTGGAGATTCATCACTTGAAGAAGGACTTGGTGTCTTCGATATTGCGCACATAATCTTTCCATGTCGGTTCAGAACATTACGAGTGCGCTGGCCTGCAGATAGTTGGATTTCTGCCAAAGTATTTCACTGGTGGAGCATCAACGAATGCGAGCATTTTCACTTGAATTCAGTTGAAAAAGACTGGCACATAGATATTTTGAACAGAACCAAAGTGTCTAGAAAACTGAGTCTGGAATTTTCAGACCGTCATTCATATTACGAAGAGCTAATAGATCTTACAAAGGTATCGAAGCATATTTCAAAACTAATTCTCTCATATCATATTTCAGATGAATAACTATGAAAATCTTTCGCTTATTTGTATCCAAAAAATGACAGAGCAACAACTTCTTGACCTGAACAACGAGCATTTAGAGTTGCAAATGTGTTCGCTGGACGAGGAAAATTTGAGAGCATATCTAAGGAAATGGATGAGAGGAGAGCTCCCAAAGTTGAAAACCATGAAAGGCTGCTGGTGGGAAATAAACGACTGGTATTACTCACCGGTGGTCGATACTCTTGAGGATGTTCCGTTCGAGGCAAGAGAAAACGAGCCTTGTTTAGTGAAGTGAGTTGGTTGTCGCAGCCAACTTCTGATTTTTGTTTTCAGATTCTCATCAGAACTCTTTATCGATATCACCCCTGGCTTTGAACCAGGTCGGTACCGTACTGTGCTTTTTCAAAACCTACGGGGAGACTTTGGAACACTGGTGACAACTATTACCTCTTTCCACTTTGTCGTCTGGAACTATCCACTTCCCTCAATCGAAGTTCCACGTGGTCACCGATTACTCAAATATGATGAAACTCCTTTTCATGTCATCAAGCCTCTCTCACCCAAAACATTCAGTACTGATGAGGAAGTCAGATTAGATTGTGAAGGGTTGATATCTTTCAATCGTTTCTTTGAAGAGCCATTTTTCACTGCTTGTTTTTCTTGATACTTTCTTTCTGAAACTCATCCGAAAACGTGTTTCGTTTCGTTTTTTCTTATGCGAAAAATAAATATACAAAATAATCGATTTTTGATTCTGTAAAAGTTTTTGAGTAAACTCTCCACAATTTCTGATGAAATCCTTTGAAGCTTGAATCATACTTTTGAAAAAATAATCGAGGACATCTTTGACTTACTAGAGCCAACGAATCTAGTTTCAATGATGACCGAGCTAATGATAAATAGGGCAGCTTATGAACGACAGTAGCCAATGAACGGAAAAAAGCCAATAATAACCGAGCCAATGAAAGTTGGCCTCAAATTTGGCTTCTGAGTTGCCAAGAATTCACAATGAAAAAATGATATTTTTTATTATTATCGTTTTTATAATTATTTTTGTTTTTTATATTTAGTAAGATCATTAACAAAACTTCCAGAACAAGTTCAGAGACAATGTAATATGGATATCCAGCAGCTTTCACTAATCGATGACCACGTGGCACTGCGAGAGGAGGTGGAGAATGACTCCAGATCTGGCCAGACAACAAAATGAAATGATTTCCTTTTTTGTAACCAGCCTTCCCATTTCTTCATGACAGTTGCACTGCACAATATGACTGTTTTGAATGCCTTTCGTTCATGGAAGCAGTTCCAACTTGAACGGTCTTGGAAATGACATGGTCGTAGAACTGTAGACGTTGAGATTGAAGACGACGAGGGGAAAGGAGAGGACATATGACCCCCCACAGCTGTGACCAATCGATGTCGAGAGCAGATGGTCCAGCGCAACATCATATTCACTTTCCCCTCTCTTCACTGAATATGTCCCTTTCTAAACCATTCAAGCTAGAGCTTCTCCCACGACTAGCACTCGAAAATGTGCTTTCCCAAATGTATCCAATTGATCTGTAAGATTTTCTGACAATAAAAAAAAATGCGATTGCAGTTTTTTAGATGTTTTCTAATGGTTTCCGCACCTCATCTGATTGATATGATTTCTATGAAACTAGCTGAATACTGTGACATTGAATGCGGCCACCAACATATAGAAATATCGTTCAAGATGAAAAATGGAAGGAAATTGAAAATATGTATTGAGAACGAATCGAATAGATATTCAAGAGATTCCTTCAAGTATCCTGATCACTACCGTTCTGAATTTGTTGAGATGGTTTGTGATGAAGATAATTTTGCACTGGAAATGTAGGTGATTTTCGGAAAATCGACTTACGAGGGAACCTTTTAAGTCGAGGTCCAAACTTTGAGATAAAAATTATTTATGGTGAAAGAGGATCCTTTGGTGAGTACGAATCCATTTTCAAAACCTCCTTCACCATATATAATTTTTACTCACCTTGACTTAAAAGGTTCCCTTGTTAATGTAGCCAATCGCAGGTACAAATGCAATGGTGCCGACACAGTTTATTTATTGGCTTATGTTGCTGGAGATTCATCACTTGAAGAAGGACTTGGTGTCTTCGATATTGCGTGCATATTCTTTCCATGTCGGTTCAGAACGTTACGAGTACGCTGGCCTGCAGATAAGTGGATTTCTGACAGAGTATTTCAATGGTGGGGCATCATCAACGAATGCGAGCATTTGCACTTGCATTCAATTGAAAAAGACTGGCACAAGGAAATTCTGAACAGAATGGAACTGTGTAGGAAACTAACCCTGGAATTTGATGGAAACCGTTTTTCATATTACGAAGAGCTAATAGATCTTACAAAGGTATCGCAGCATATTTCAAAACTAATTCTCTCATATCATATTTCAGATGAATAACTATGAAAATCTTTCGCTTATTGGAATCCAAAAAATGACAGAGCAACAACTTCTTGACCTGAACAACGAGCATTTAGCGTTACAAAGGTGTTCGCTGAACGAGGAAAATTTGAGAGCATATTTGAAAAAATGGATAAGAGGAGAACTTCCGAAGTTGAAAACCATGAGAGGCCACTTGTGGAGAATAAACCACGGGTGTTACTCAGCGGCTGCCGATACTCTTGAGAAAGTCCCGTTCGTGGCAAGAGAAAACGAGCCTTGTTCAGTGAAGTGAGTTGGTTGTCGCAGCCAAATTCAGATTTTTGTTTCCAGGTTCTCATCAGAACTATTTATCGATATCACCCCTGGTTTTGAACCAAATCGATACCGTACTGTGCTTCTTCAAAACCTACGTGGAGACTTTGGAACACTGATGACAACTCCTGACTCTTTCCACTTTGCCGTCTGGAACCATCCTCTTCCCCCAATCGAAGTTCCACGTGGTCACCGATTACTCAAATCTCATGAAGCTCCTTTTCATATTATCAAACCTCTCACCCCCAAAACATTTAGTACTGATGAGGAAGTCAGAGTAGATTGTGAAGGGTTGATATCTTTCGATAGTTTCATTGATGAGCCATTTTTCACTGATTGTTGTTAATTTTACTTTCTTCCCCAAAATGTTCAGAGCACGTATTCTTGTTTCGTTTTTTTCTAATTAAAAAAAATATATATGTATGAAAGAATCGAGTTTCAATTCTGTAACAATTGTTGGGTAAACTTTTCAAAATTTCTGATGAAATCCTTTGAAGCTTGAATTATCATACTGAAAAAACTAACGGGAGACAATGGAAAGGGACATCGTTCACAAGCATCCAAATTTACATTGACGATAATGAGGGAGAAGGAGGAGATGTGCAGGATAGGTTTCCATGACGAATCGATAATTAGGATGCAGAGGGCAGGTGGTCGAGCACGAGACGACATTCTTTCTTCTTTCTTTTCTAATAACTGAATATGTCCCTTTCTAAACTATTTAAACCATTCAAACTGAAACTTCTGCCAAAATTAGCCCTGGAAAATGTGCTCTCACAAATGGATCCAATTGAACTGTAAGCTTTTCTCAAAATTTTACTTGAATTTTTGTACTTTCCAGATATATGTTGGGCATGTGCGCGTCTTTAGACAAAGAAATTGCGTCTTTGAAACTAGCTGATTATTGCGACATTGAATGTAACGCAGAGGATGTAGAACTAAGAATCAAAATGAAAAGTGGAAGAACATTGAAAGTTTGTGTTGAGAACGAAGAGAAAAGATATTTGGAGGATGGCCTAGTATATCCTGATACTTATCGTTCCGATTTCGTTGAGATGACTTGTGATGATGAGGATTTTGCTATGGAAATGTAAGTGACATTGAGAATTGAGAATTGAGAATATTGACTATTCTTAAATATCCAGGTACAAATTCAATGAAGCCGACACAATTTGTTATTTGGCCTACGTAACTAAAACATTGCCCATTGAAGATAAAAAGATTCGTCTTTTTGATGTCATTCTATTGCACTTCTTCCCATGTCGCGTTCGAAACTTCGACATGTTCTGGGCACCGGCTGATTGGATTTATGCCGAAATTTTCGTATGGTATGAGTTGGCATCGGAATGTGAAAATTTACACTTGGTCTCAACTCGCAAAACCTGTCACGGAACCGTTTTGGAACATGTCAAATTTTCAAAAAAGTTGACTCTGCAGTTTTCAAATCGAAACTCGTACCAAGAAGAGCTTATAGATCTAACACAGGTTTTCACAAGATGTCTTAGAAGGCAGTCATTGATCTTATTTTAGGTAGCCAACGTTGAAAATCTTTCTCTTGTCAACATTGATAAAATGTCAAAAGAGCAACTTTTCGAGCTCAACAACGAGCATTTAGAGGTGAAACGTTGTTCGCTGAATAATGATGACTTGACAGAATACATTGAGAAGTGGAAGAATGGAGAGTTTCCAAAGCTGAAAACCATCAGTGGCTGCTATTGGGAAGAACTCATAATGCCCATAGAGCCGGTGGATCCTATTGATGGAGGTCCTCTTCGGCCAAGAGAATCTTGTTTAGTGAAGTTAGTGTACAGTGGAAGCCAAGTGTTCATTTCTGTTTTTTCAGATTGTCGCCGCATATCTATATCGACAGTAATCCTGGCATTGAATCGGATCTCTACCAATCTGTTATTTATCGAAACAATCGTGGAGACTTTGCAACACTGATATCAATGAGTCGCTCATTCCACTTCGTTGTTTGGCCCTCACCACTTCCTCCAGTAGAAATTCCTCGTGGTCACCAATTAGTCAAAGCCCATAATTTGCCTTTTTATATTGTCCAGCCACTTTCCCCCAAAGTATTCGACACTGATGAGGAAGCCAGATTGGATTCTGAAGGGTTGATATCTGTCAATGTTATCAGATGGCCATTTTTCACGAGATTCATGGGTCCCTTCATTCTTTAATTGGTTTCTACTGTAATTTATGGCGTTTTCACGTTTTTCACGTAGTGTTGAGCTTGTGTTGAGCAGAATTCTGCTTGAGAAGGTCACCATGTATCATGAAGTTCCCATTCGCTAACAAGGGAGGTGCGTGAGGTTAGCATGTTATATTTGGCTGAAACTTGGCAGAATGGTAGGGATTGACCTGAATAGTAAGGATCCAAAAGCGTTTCCGCCGGAGATTCTCCTGAGGCCGGTTACATGCCAAAAACCGCACCCGAAAGCCTGTTTTTAGGCCTGATTTCCCACAGAAATGAGTAATTTTTCACGTAAAGTGCAATCAATGGAGAATTTAAGCCTAAAAACAGGCTTCCGGGTGCGTTTTTTGGCATGTAACCGGCCTCAGGAGAATCTCCGGCGGAAACGCTTTTGGATCCTTACTATTCAGGTCAATCCCTACCATTCTGCCAAGTTTCAGCCAAATATAACATGCTAACCTCACGCACCTCCCTTGTAAGATATTTGTTAAAGTACCCCACTGATAAAACAACAAATTTATTATCATTATCATATTCAATAAAAAATTGAGGGAAAATATTCGAGGACAAAAAACGGGAAAAGGGCAAAAATACAGTCACTATTACACAAATCCACTAGAATACAAAATCATCTCACACACTTCCAAACAACACGAATGACGTCATGGAGGAGTGGGGACGGTATGGATGTAGGGGGGAGAAGGGGAGAATTTGGAAGATATGCAAACGGTGGGCGAGGAGAGCATATATTACAATTCAGAACTTGGCATCAAATCGCACAATGAGGGAGAGAAACCGGAAAGGACTAATTAATTGGAGGAAAGGAAGGAAGAGAGGGGGAAATGCTCTAGAAAGCGAAGAAGATGTACGAGCAGCCACTAATACATAAGACAGGAGAGAAATGAAGTTAGTTGGACGGATTGTGAAATGCTCCGGGAGCCAACAGACACATTCCGAGAAGGGAAAAGGGAAAAATATACAGCTATTTCGGCCGCTAATTGGGAATAGGGGACGAGGCAGCTGGGGGTGGTAAAACAAGAGTATTCGGTTGAGCAAATGTGGTAGAAGTATTGAAGTTTTGAAAAGTTACTATCACAGGATTATGTGGGGGTTACTGTAGGATGAAGTGTTTAGACGTGGAAGTTCGCTGGAGCCGGCTCGTTGTCATCGTCATCGTCCTCATTCTCTACCCGTCCTGGAAATCGGAAATTGAAAGTCTAGAACTGAATGTTCAGCTAGAAACCTCCTCGTTCAACAAAGTTGTTTATCACATTCGAAATGTCTTGCTGAGTTGTTTGACCCGAGGACCCGTTATAGGTGGCTTCGTCCTCGTTTTGCTTGAAAAGGAATCTATTTTAGACAGTTGAACAAGAGTTTTAGTGAATTTCGGACTATTAGCGGTGTTACTGGATAATCTTCACAGAAAGACTTCACTCACCCAGTCAACTTCAGCGAAATATTTAGGAAAAATGCAAAATTAAAAACTTACAACGCCCGTGAACACTGCTGGACGCGCACATTTCGTGAAGAGCGTGTCTGGCGACTGTCCGTGGAGGAGACCGACGATCACGACCTGGAAATCAGAGATAGAGCCAACTTTTTCAAAAAATTCGAGCTTACAGTCATGTTGTCGCATCCGAGTCCACCCATTTGGCAATCTGGAGCCAAGCAACGGGTCAGAAGATCCTCGCAGATCTGAAAAGAGAGAAAAGTCAGTAAATTCCTACTTTCTGTCTGAAAAAGCTCACCGATTGTGGATCTCTCTTCTCAGCGAGCTTCTCACGGACGAAATCGACGACTTCTTGATTAGTCATCACGTCCCAGATACCATCACATGCCAGAACGATAAACTCGTGGTCTGGAGTCAGTGTGTCAGTGATAACGTCGGGGAAGGCTGGAAATTTATGATTATGAAATGTGTTTTCCGGAAATTTTTGTGCTTACCGGTCACAATTTGCTCTTCGGCTGGCTTCGTCTCGTTGTTCTTGAAGGCAAAATCGCCAAGAGCTCTGGACAGAGCGAGATTTCCATTGACACGGTTGAACTCGACCCATCCGCCGGCGGCGATGATGCGACGAGCCTCGCTCTCGTTGGACGGCTTGTGATCATGAGATAACGGACGGGCCTCTCCGACGACAGAACACACGGCTCGCGAGTCGCCGGCGTTTCCTGCAAACGGAAATGGGTTATTTTCCTTTTCGTTTTGAGCTAGATGAAAGGAGAAAGGAGCGGAAACTCACCGCAGAAGACTCTGTCTTCCTTGACCATGACGATGACGGCTGTCGTGCCACTGACATCATCCTTCGTCTCCTCGTCAACTCGCATTTGTTGGTCCAAATCGAGGAATCCGCGCTCAATGGCCTCCTTCAGGTTTCCCTCGCTAAACTCTTTCCGACTGACTACTTTCTTGTGCAAATTAATTCCAGAGTACTGTGAGACTTTGGAGCCGCCGTGTCCGTCATAAACTGCGAAAAATGCGCATTTCGGATCGTCGGGCAGCGAGAGCAAATGAGTGTGCGCATCTTCCATGTCTGTAATTGAATGTGTGCCCATTTGAGTGGAAAAAAAATGAGATGGGAAACTCACCAACTCTCCATCCCTGCATGCAACTGCTACCAACCAGATAGTTCTCGTTAGCACATGAAGCTGACTCTTTTTTGGTTACTGGCTCGCTGAGCGTTTGTCCCATACTCCTCCTGAACGCAAAAATATGTGGTTTTATGAAACGGACGGACGGACGGAAAATGAGAAAATTGTGATGTTTGAGCGGCAATAAAAGAAAATGGAAGGGAGAAGAAGAAGAAGATGAGGGCGCGTCTTGGTCGTCGTCGTAAACGAAAATGTGAGACTGAAACTTTTTAGAACGAGAAGAAATGGGTCTACTGGCAATAGGTGATAGCAGTTATCAAACGATAACTGCTACCTGTTCTTGGAGGAAGGGTAAGACCGAGAGAACACGTGTCACGTGATCAAAAGATAAAAGAGGTGGAGAGGTTATCAACGAGAAGAATGGGAACAAGAATTTTCGCGTTGGAAGTCTGACGCAACTACAAAAACTCGTTGAAAACGAAGAAATTCACGCGAGAATGAGTGAAAATTATTCAAAACGAAGGCGCATAGCGTTCTGTCGTGGCACGGGTCTCGCAACGAGCGGAAAGAAACTGTTGTGCGCCTTTGAACGGGAACAGTAGTACTTGTCGTTGCGAAATCAAGAGGCTGACGCAATTTCCAATTCTTCATGCATTTTTGATTGGAAAACATAAAATATTCTCGTCCAAAGTTTAAGGAACAAATCAGAAAGAAACCCAATGCAAACCGAGCAACCCGTGGCGCCAGGGAATGGGGGAATCCGAGTTGGGGAGTGAGACAGTTATTTCAAACGATAAAAATTCGTCTCGACCACGTGCAATCATAGGAAATGTGACCAAGTTTCGCATCGAAACAAACATACATTGATACCGAGAAGAGAGCGAGAGAAAGAAGGAAGCGAGAGCGACACAACGACCACTAGGCGGCTACACGGGCGCGCACAAATCGATGAGGGAGAGAAGAGGAGGAGAACGGGGTGCGGGCCCAGAGAGTACATAAAGCCCAAGAGACGCAGTGCATCATCGCCGTTATGACCACTGAAAATCACATGGCTATCGGTGAGGTGGGCGGAGACGGGGAAGCCCCATTTTGCAATCACGCTCTAATTGACACTCTCGGGTGCAGGGGGACACCCCTGATAGTGAGTGATCATTTCGTTTGGAAATATGTGTTTGGCACGTATCACTCTGTGATCGGAGATTGTTTGTTGTTGGTAACAGAAATCAGTAAAGGTTAAAGACATTTTGGAAGTTTCTGCTTGTGAAGGATTCTGAGAAAGTGAAAAATGTAAAACTCATGGAAAGCGCGAAGCACTCGTCAAAACCAAACTTCACAGAAAAGCGGGGAAAAAGAGGAAATAATGATGTCGTTAGCGGCGAAAAGGGTACTTCAGATGCACGCCTCTCTCGTGACAAGGTTCAAATTGTGCCAATTTGAATCAGGAATTCCCTTCGGTTTGACAAGGCGGAATATTAATGGTTGTGAATCACGAATCTAGGAAATACGCTTCATTGAGAAGTTCAGTGGAGCGCACTTTGATGTGCCAATGAGCAAACTTGCTAGAATAAGAAGTTTCTCAATGGAGCACATCTGCTTCATGTAGGAATCTCCATTTTGTTTTCAATCAATCCAGACTTATTCCAAACCACGCATCTTTTGTTTGTTTGTGGCCTCGATTCCGTTATTATTCATATTCACAGATGTTTGTTCACTCCGATTCTGTTGGATTCTTCATTCTTCCATTATCCTCATCGTCATGAAGTTTATTTTCTTGTTTTTATGTGTTCTCCTGGTTGAAATTTCAGATTCAGTAAGTTTCGGGTTACTGTAGCTTGGAGGAGCGCGTTTTCTCGTTTTCAGTGTCCACCAAGTCTATCAAGTCTGAACCTTCCGCCACCTGTTATTCATATGGAATGCCTCAGAAAGCAGTAACTTTTTTGAGTGACCTACATTTTCCAAAACCTTGAAATTCAGAAACCCCTGCCGAGCTGGATACATCTGCAGACGGTACAGGTGCATTGCTACTAGTAGAGCTCTATCCAGCAAGCTCCTTGACCTAGAAACCTCTAAAATGGAGAAATGCTGCTCAAGAGAACTTCTTCCAAGAAGATGCATGGGCTTTTGCACGATGGGAAGTTACAATGAGTCATCTGTTTTTCGACTGCTCTCCGAGCCCAATAGGTGTCCGATCTCTGCTTTGAAAACTATCCATTTCTGTGCTTCTGAAGCTAAAGACCATGTTTCCTGTTGTCAAAAGGTGCTGAAACCGAGTTTCCTATGATCCAAATCTTTCATTTCCCAGAAGTTCATCCCTTCCGACTGCCTGGATCTGTGTGCTCCTTCTCATCCGGATACCGTATTCGACGAGTCCAAACTCCACTGCCTCCAGTACATAACTATAATGAAGTTTTGTTTTGAAAGTCCAATAAACTAAACACCCCTTATCATTTTTTCTTCTTCTCACATCGAAATTGTGTTCATTGAACCGAACCTAGTCCGGCATCCTGTCAAATATCGAAACACAAACAAAGACTTCCGGAAGAGATCCGGCAATCTGGGCCGCCGGCTATATAACGGGCCGGTCGGGAGCAAGATATCACATTTTGGATATGAACTTTAGTTTTCTCACTCTCACATTTCTCATTGCAACTGTCTTCTGTGAACCACTGTCCAATGTTACCGTAACCACGGAAGGATCTGTGAAGAATGGTACGTTTTCCAACTTTTGAAAACTTTTAAAATACTCTTACTCCCGAGACTTACTATCTTGCAATAAGCCAATATTTGTGTTTCTACTGTTCCCATTTGTTTAAGTTACGCACTACGCTATGATGATGATGTGTGTTGATTTACGGGATGACTAACAAGTTTCGTAAATCCACACAAGTTATGATCTTTGGAAATGAGAATCCTAATTCAGAATCCCTCGTGGATCTCTCCAAAGTCGCTCGGGATCAAGGTGCCATTGTGGTAGCAGCGTTCCCAGCTATCTCAACGATCCGTGCCAAGAACAAGAAGAAGATCAGTTCGAATCCGTTCGAGAGAAGTCATGCTAACACTGGAGCGACATTCTCCAGGAGAGGAGGTGCTTCTACTGGAAATCCCTATTCTTCGTGAGTTTTGAATTTAGAATTGTAATTGTGAAGTTATATTCCGTTTCAGCGGCTATCAAGGGGTTCCAGAGTCTCAAAGTATCACTGGTGGTGAGCGGATGGGTGGAATGACGAGAGGAGGGAAGAGGACTTTTGGAAGTTTTGGTGAGAATTTGACTTTGTTTCTAGAAAAGTTGAGAAGTTTGCAGGAAGTATTGACACTCCGAAGGGTCAAGCTTCTGCTAGCCGAGCTGGATTCGGGACTTGGAGAGGAGGATCTGGAGGGTCTGGAGGATCCGGAAGAAACGGAGATGGAGAGAATGATGACTGGAACAATGGAAATAACAATTACAACTCCAACTCCAACTCGAAGCAGCAAAACCGAATGAGCAAGTACAACAAGAATGATGGAGATGATTACAACGGCTACAATGGAGGTTATCAGGGATCCAATAATAATCAGGATAACTGGGGAGACAACGGAAGGACTTCGGGATCTTCTGGATCTGGTTCCGGATCATCTGGAGGCAACACGTGGCAGAACACTGGAGATGGTGATGACGGCTGGAATAACTATAAGGGAGGAAGCAACAGTAACAACAACAACAATTGGGGACAGTTTGGAAGTGATAATGATAACGGTTACAATGGAGGAAAGTCGAGCTGGAGAGGTGGAAACAATGGTGATAATGATAACGACAATGGGTACAGCAGTGGCGGATATAACGGAGGAAGCAGTGGAGGAAACAACAACTGGGGAGATAACAATGGAGACTCGAACTCGAACTTTGGTAACGAAGGATCTTGGAAGTCTGCATCTGGAAACAGCTTCGGACGTGGAAGAGGTGGAGGTGGAGATGGAGATTCGTGGGGGAACAGCAACAATAACAATAATGGAGGAGGATTGAGCAACAGTTGGAATGGAGGCGGAGGTGATAACGATAATGGAGGCAACTGGGGAAGCTCAAATGGAAATGGAAACTCTGGAAGCTCGGGAAGTTCTGGAAACTCTGGCAACTCCAATTGGAACAGTGGAAACGGAGGAGGTGATAACTGGGGTGATAACAATGGAGGTGATAGCTATAACAAGTGGAATGGCGGAAATGGAAACAACAATGGAAACCAGGACGGCGATGAGTATAACGGAGGAAGTGGAAGCTACAGTAAGAATGGATTCGGGTCGAATAATGGAAATGGAGGAGACGGAGACTGGAACAATCAAGGAAATGGAGGAGGTTACAGTAACAACGGATGGAACAACAATAATGGAGGATCGTGGGGCAGCAATAATGGTGATAACAACGGAAATTCGAATAACTGGGAGAACGGAAACAATGGAGGTGGAGGAGGATGGAATGGAAATGATAATCAAGGAGGAAATGGAAATGGAAACGGAAATGGAAACGGCAATGGAGATGAGGATTATGGAGATTGGTACAGCATGCGGATGAAGGATCCGGTAGCTGCCCCAGCGGCTCCAGCAGCTTCGGAACCAATTCTGACTTCGGATGTTCAGAAGAAGATCGCCGAGTTGACTAATATGGATACTTACAGGAAACTGTAAGAGTATCTTTGAATCGATTATTTATTTATTGTTGATTATTTATTTAACTTATTCATTTTACATTGATAAACTATTATTCCAATCCCTTTTCTTCCAGTTATCGTTAACTTCTTGCTCCCAGGGCTCTTTCAAAAGATGACTAACTTGAGACTTTACAATTAAGGACTGGGAAGCACTACTTTCCAATTTGTCTATTTCTGGATCCGGGCTAAAGCTACTTATCTCAATAAATAATTTGTGATAGTTTTTCCGCTCTCCTACGACTTCAGAAATCGGCGCGACGCTTCTCGAAATGCCAAATTGATCGACCCCATGGGACGAGATGGTTGCGTTTTGCCGCCCTTCTTAATCTTCTTTTTGTGAGGAGGAAGGGCGGATGACTTTGGGATCTTCACAATTGTCGTGACAGAAATGGAGACTTCTTCGCTGGCGCTCTATTTGAACCCACTTCCGGTTGCCATCTCGACTCTTTCCTGTTCAGCGCGCTTCAAAAGAGAGCCGTTTTTGTTGTTTTTTAGGCCCTCCCCCAGCTGCGTTTTCCGTTTCATTTAACATATTGAGCTTATCAAAACGCATTGATTTATGCTTCCTACTTCCCCGTTGTACTCAAGTTTTCTAGTTTTTGTTTCAGTTGTCCCAGAGAATGATAACTTTGAAGCGGAAAGAATGTGATCTAGAAGAGCCTTCTGTATCAGAGCCAGGAGTTTTTGTGTCAAAGTCAGCGGTTTATCTTTTTGGTGATAAGAAGGAGGTAATCGAAATTTTAAAATTTGTTTTTCCAATTTATGTTTTCCAGGTGATCAAAGTTTGGTGGAACATTGATAAGGCCGAGAATGGTCTTGATTGGATTGGTCTTTTCGATAATCGTAAGTTCCTTAACAAGTCAGTCCCTGACCCCAATTTCCAGACGATTCCTCTTTCTATCTTGACCAGAAATCTTTGCGCCAGCACATTTCTCCAGTGGTCTTCACATTGACCACCAAGAATCTGCTCAATGCGTCCGAAGTCTACTTTGGCTTGATTGATGGGATGACCGGCAGGATGTTGGCCAGATCGGAGAATGTTCAGATCTGCAAGACGGCCAGTTTGGTGGTACACGCTGTCAAAAAGGAGACAAACGTTCGTGTTTACTTGAACACAAACCACGGGAGAATTGAGGTTCCGAAGAGGAGAAGTCCGAAGAAGAACGTCACTTTCACCCCGGCGCCACGTCATCATGCTCGGGTTGAGTTCGAATTCGACGTTGAAGACCTGCACATTTCGGTTGTGGAGAATCCTGAGAAGAACAACTTTGATCACTTCATATCAGCAAACCAGTAAGGCTCATTTGAGAAACTGCGGGGGGTGTCACATTACGTTCCCTGACACATCTTCTCGCCCCAATTCCCCAATTCTTGACGACTCCATTTTACATCTGTGAAATGTCAGAGATTCGTGGGCTGAGATATTGTCCCCGGGGGGCTAGTTGGGAGCAGTTTTTCCACTTTTCCCCTCATTCAAAGTCACCCCATCTGGGCGCCATGTTCTCTTTCCCGAAGCTCCTTGTCTCTCAATTTCATGTTTTCAGGTTGCAGAACAACTTTATCCAGTCGAAAAGTTTTGCCCATAACCACCTCATCGATATTGTTTTTAGCATTGAGCCCAAACCTCGTAAGTTTTCAAAAGATCCCTCTGAATTTTTGAAGTTCTTCCAGCAACAAAATCTCAAGACATAATGGAGATAGCTTCATCCTCCACTAGCCAGGAGTCTCCTTGGAAGACGTACTTAGATGCCAATAAGCGGAAGTTTTACGTCAATCATGAAACAAAAGAAACGCGATGGACTAGGCCTCCGAGTGTTCCAGCAATTCCGAGAAGCAGCGGCAACAACAATAACAACTCCCCGGAAGAAGAAACTCCATCGAAACAGTTCCTGGATAGGGCATCTTCTGCTAGGAATAGGTATCCATTCAGAACTTTTTGCTTTATGTTTCTGATATTTCCAGCTTTATAACTCCCCGACGAACCATCACAGTTCGATCGGATGGGTGTCCAAAGAGTGATCTGATACAGTTCTTTCAAAGAGATGAGTTCAAATCAGCTCTTTATGAAAACCAGGAGGCTATGAAGATTTACAATGAGTGTTCCATTGTGAGGCATGCACTTCATCGGATTCAGAAGAACTCGGAGTCTCCGTCCAAGTAACTTTCACAAATGAGAAGCTCAATTTCTTATCCCTTTTCAGATTCGAAAATCAGCCCCTGTTTGTCCGATTCGTCAACTCGTTTGCTGATGTCACAGAACCGTTACCTGCCGGTTGGGAATGTATCAAGATGAACAACCAGACCGTTTTTCTCAATCACTCAATCAAAACCACAACTTTTCTGGATCCCAGAATCAGAAGATTCGAAACGAAAAATGCGAGAAGAGGGAGAAGCGTTCCATCAAGAGGTTCTAATCAGCAGAAGAGCAAGATTGATCACGCTCTCATCAGTAAATGCGAGGATTTGCGAAAGATTGCACAGGATAACTTTCCGCAGATAGCAGGTACGGATAAGAATGTAGAACTTCATTCAAACTTTTGACTTCAGAACGAATAAGTAAAAAGTTGATGCTGATCGAAAGATTTGGAGGTTTGGCAGTTGCAAGTCTCGCCAATGACATGGATATCACCTTGGCTTTGAGTATGTTAGAAATGAACAAAGAGAAGGTTAAACAACAAGATGAGGATAGCAATATTCGATCTTTCTACGAATCCTTGAAAAAGGAGAAGCTGGGAAAAGGACCGAGTCGGCTGTGTTGGAAGGTGTCACGAGATAGGCTGCTGGAGGATGCGTTCCGGGTCATGCTGAATGTTGACCCATTTGTTTTGAAGAAATCTAGACTGCACATTCGATTTGAGGGAGAACTGGCGTGAGTTGAAAGTTCAAAAGAGGAATCTGAAATTATCCTTCAGGTTAGATTATGGCGGTTTGTCACGAGAGTTCTTCATTCTCTTGTCTCGAGAGCTCTTCCACCCAAACAATGGATACTTCGAGTACGAGGGTATTGATTACCACTTGCAACTTCGGACGAGATCGTGTGAGACGGAGAAGGAGAAGCGATGGTTGACACTTTGCGGGCGAGTCTTGGCACTGGCAATTATACACAGATGCTACATCGACGTGTTTTTCACGGGTGTCTTCTACAAATGCCTTCAGAAGAAGTGGGTTCAGTGAAGCGGTAGCGGTGAACTTTCGAACTTCCAGGCCGATTAAGCTGGAGGATTTCGAACAGACGGACGCGGAATTCTACAAAAGCATGACGTGGATACTGGAGAATGACGTTGATGGCCTTGATATGACTTTTGTGTATAGCGGCTTGGTGAATGGGAAAGTAGGTGATGCTTTATGATTCATAGTATTGCGACTTTCCAGATGACCGAATTGGTACTTGTACCCGATGGAGACACTAAGATGGTGACCAATGAAAACAAAATGGAATTCACTCAATTGATGTGTCAGAAGAAAGCGATTCGAGGGGTTGAAAACCCGCTGGAAATTGTCTTGGCTGCTTTCCATCAGATTCTCAATGTGGATATGCTTGATCATTTGTGCTCTTCGGAGCTCAAACGGATTCTCAGCGGGTCGATGGAACTTGATCTGAATGACTGGAGGACTAACACTATCTACAAGGTCAGTCGGCCTTTCGTAAACTTTGTTATCATTGTCCTTATCGTTATCATTATCTCTCAGGGAGGATACTCCGATTGTCACATTGTGATTGAATGGTTTTGGGAAGTGATAGAGACAATGACCAATCAGGAGAGATTCGATTTGCTGCTGGTGAGAAAAAGGGGGAGGCAGGGCTGCGAAATCTTTGAAAGACAGACAGATCAAGTTCTTCCTTTCAGTTCGTCACCGGCAGTTCGTCAGTGCCTTTTGAAGGATTCTCGGCGCTACGTGGGAATGATGAGACTAGCAAATTCTGCATAGAGAAGTGGGGAGACGCGACGTCATTGCCGAGGTTCTGCAAAGTTCATGATTCAAGGAACTTATGATATTTCAGAGCCCACACCTGCTTCAACCGGCTTCAACTTCCCTCCTACAACACAAAGCAAACCTTGAAGTCGAAACTTCAACAAGCGATCGCCAACGGGATGAGCTACTCAATTGAATGACTCGATTTGTTTCCTTGATTCAATTAAAAACAATGAATTAGTTTCGATTGTGTGTGTCTCAAGTTAGTTGAAAAGTCAGCCCACTTGACCTTCACCATCCCCTTTTGTGTGTCAGGGGGTTGGTTTCAGAGAAAACACGCACACTTCACACTCATGCTTCAAACAACACAAGCCTAACCCCGTGGCCTCCTGGCGACAACTGGTTTCTATTCAGTCGATCGCTGCTTCTTCTCCTTCTCTCATCCAGCCAAATAGAACTGTTAAGCTGGCGCGCCCCGAGATGTGTTTTTGTGTCGCTAGAGTGAACTCTCTCCAAGCACAGAATCCGCTTATCATGCTAGTTTGACACCCGCCAATTGTTTGACAAGAATGTTTTGTTAATTATTGCTCGTCGGGACAGTGCACCTGCGAGCACAGGCCGGTTTTTCACGCACTTCACCTCGCAGGCGGGTACAGGGAGCACGTCAAAAAAGTGTTTGTGTGCTCCCTCCCTTCGGTTGCTCAAAGTTCCATTCGGCGCCATGCCCCCGTGTCACCTTTCGCCGTGCGCACCCATTAATTTCTTGTCTCCTTTCAAAATTATCTATGGGAATTGAATCCTCCTCCTATCGTCGCGTGTCGTCGTCGTCTTCGATTCGGCGGCGTGTAACCCGTTCTCTTCCTCCTTTCTCCACTGATCATTGTATCGATTTTAGATCTGGAAATTATCTTTGATAATTTGAATTTTGGAATATTCCACTGATCATCTATTCTGTTCTTCTGTGGTCGTGACGTTGCCGTTTCGCCGAAGGTCAGGTCATGACCGAGTTACACTTTCCATTGTCTTGACCACTACCTTGACCTCCTAGATCACCTAATCAGTTTGATCAGTAACCACCTAAAACAACACAAAGGTTACAAAACGCGCCCTACTGAACATTTTCTCTCTCACCGACTATCAAGAACTGATAATATCTTTTGAAAATCTAGTGATAATGCCGCGCGAAGATCACAGGTACTGTACACTTATTGTTTGTCCGTGTCAACAAATCACCCATTTTCCAGCCACCACAAAAAAAATTCAGAACGTTCCGGATGCCACTTTCCCGCCGTTCCAGAACACATTCCCAGTACTCTCATTCTCTCAATTCCCACTGCAATTTCAGCTGTTGTTTTCAGTTTCGTAATCATGTTGTTTCATGTAAGTGAAACGTCCCGCTGGGAAATAGAGAGAGAGAGAGAAGAGGCATGGCTGAAAAGTGAATTGATATCGAATCCTTTTGTGTAATGTGGAGAAAATGAATAAACAGTGTCGCTTCTTCTACAAACAATGACTTCTTGGCCCCTACCAGAAGCCGAAGCTTCTTCTTCTTCTTCTTCTTCGTCTCGAATTGACAACTTTGCGAATACTTTGCATCTGCCGCGCTTCACTTTCTAGAACATTCCTTCCATCGCTTCCTTTTTTATTGAAGACATTTATGACCTCATTTTATTTCCATTTCCCACATGTCTGAAAGATACCGCCAGAATACACACACGAAAACTGCCGACGCTGTCCGCAAACATTTGCATGTTCTGAACCACTTCCGCTTCTTCTGCTTCTTCTTCTGTCCGCTCTGTTCTGTCACGCAGTTTTGTAGTCGTCGTCGGCGTCACCGCGCCCCAAAGTGAAATTCGATCAGTTTCCGAAAGTCACGAAGTCTTGAGAAATCTGAATTCTCCGAATTCTGCAGTGTTTAGTTTCGTGTCCTTGCCCCGGTGTTTTTTATTCTCTCATTTATTCAGCGATTTATGTGTTTTTCGAAAGTTTCGGAAAATAAGGACTCGTGATGAGGTTGGAGACCTGCTGACGACCTAGAGTTAAGATCAGCAATAGTTTTGCAGAACTTTTCAGCCATTTCCCCCAGTTTCCCACAATCTGCCGTGGTAAACAATGAATTCTGCAAGTTCTCTGACCTCTGACCCCATTCCAGTTTGCATTGACACTGTAATAAACATCTGGGTCACGTTCAAATTCATCATTCTTCTTACCTGACGCAAAATCAAAAATTTCATAATTTCAAGCAATGCACAACACTATTTTTTTCTCTTCTCTCCGCACTCTTTCGCTCCCCGTAATCGTTATCTGACCGATCAATGATAACTGATAGAGTTTTTGAGTCAAACTCAACAACATGTGTTTTTGGCGAGAGAGGCGGAGTTTCCGGCTGTGACGCACGTTGTCACAGCCTACAGTAGCCATCGGGCAGATCAAAGAGATTCAACGTAAAGTCTCAAATCTTTTTACAACCGTCCTCTTCACGAGATCTGCATGCTTCTCTTATCAGTTCGGTCCTCCCGTTCTTTTCTTAACTGCACTTTGATCCCATTCCCTCGCCGCCAAAACGTCTAAGTTCTGAGCTAACTCCCACGCCATTCTTCCATTATCAGCTGCAAGTTTCGCCTACGCTTCGGAAGGTTATTACGACTTCTGAGAGTTGATCTTTAATGATGCTCCAGTCGGAGCAAAGTTTGCTCTCTTGAGTATATATTATCAGGCGGCGTTATCAGAACTCCTTATCAATCAGATCAAAACTCGCAAAATCAGACCTAGATTGACAATTCTCGGAAAACTTCCTCCAAACTGGCACGTCGCTGATAATTTTTTGATCGGAATGAAGTTTGAGTGCTCATTTTTCCAGAAACTGCTCCAGAAAACCCCCGTTGGCCGTATCCAATCTGTCTTTTGACCACATTCCTTAAGTGACTCATAAACTTTGGCGATGAGAAGAGGAGAAGACGTTGATGATAGTCAGCGCTAATGTGAATGTTATTCTCTATAGCCTCGTCCTGTTTAAGCTTCTTCCTCCAACGTCTTCTTCTTCTTCTCGTGACGTAATTCACCTTTGACCTCTCTTCTTCTGTATATGAATGTGTAATGGGGTGACGTGCAGCCTTCTGGCCAAATCTCCATTGTCGGTCCGGCTTCTGCCCACCCGGTCGGTTTAAATCGGAATGATGAAGAGATGAAAAGCGAACTGCTGCCAGCCGACAACGAAATGAAATCAGAACTGAACTTGTTTTCCCCTCTGGAAAAAAGGTGTTTGCCCAAGTGATGGAAACCCTCACTCGTCGTTAAACACAACCTCCTCACCCTCCGCCACACTATGTTCGTCCCCAAGTTGATCTGGTTTTTGTTTTACTTTCTGCTATAAGTTCTTCTCACTATACCAGTTGTAGTTGACGTTTTGAAACTTTCAACTACTGACTATTTACAGTGAAACCACACTTGTGTTCCCTCACGCTCTCTATTCTTATCATTTTCTTCCAGAACTGACAATCAGACCTGATAGTGAGTCAGGTACAGTAATCTTTTGTTCAAAGAACACACTTTCCCCTCTGGAAAGTTATTTCTACCTATTACCACTCTGGGAGTTCCAAGTGGGAATCATTCCAGCCCTTCTTCAAATCTCATCCTTGAACCCTAACTCTGCGTCATGACCTTATGATCCTTCTCACATTTCCCTTCTGATTCTCTTGAATTGTTTTGCACTGAAATCGGTCACAAGAAGACGATAAAAAGTCGGCGAAATAGAGCGCGTTTACCTTTTCTGAATCGCGCACGATCGCCCAGAAGCACGTGGTACAAGGCGATAGCGATCTTGTACCGAAAACTTTGAAAACATTTGTACCCACTCCGTTCGGGAAACGACGTCGACGTTTCAGAGACCAAACATTTTGCCGTCTGGTCTATTCCGAGTCTTCCGAAAAACCGAGAAAACAACACAGAGTCTCTCCGATTCATGTCATTTCCTCCGATTTTCTTATCTGTACTTCTAATTCTTGTACTCGCCTTGTCACAAATGTGCTCCAGACGGTCTATATAATGAGTTCCCAATTTAGATCAAAATTACGCGACAACCCTCACCCTCATCGTCGCCGGACGCCTCCGGTGCCAGTCCACCAATGACGCTACCAGTATTGGCAAAGAAAATGAAAAAGTTGGCTTCCCTTCAGTTCTTCAACCTCAAACTTCTCCTGAACGGAGAATCGAGTCGTGGTTTTTCAAAGTTCAAGAAGAATTACAAGTTGAAAGCAGAACTTGGAAGAGGAGGATTCGGAGTCGTCTACAGAGCAGTCAGAACTTGTGATGACACCTTGGTTGCAGTGAAATTCATTGAGAGAAGCAACGTGAAGGAGTGGGCAAGGGTACGTATCTGAATCCAAATTCAATTCAGATTCAGAATTTTTTAGATCAACGGTGAACAAGTCCCTATGGAAATTTGCATGCTCGCCAAGTGCTCCAAAGTCCGTGGAGTCATCCGACTCCTTGACTGGTACAGTATCCCAGAAGGCTTTCTGATCGTCATGGAACGACCGTATCCTTGCATTGACATGTTCGATTTCATCAAAGGACAAGGCAAAATCACCGAGGAGATGGCACGTTTCCTGTTCCGTCAGATTGCAGTCACTGTTCACGAGTGTCTTCAGAATCGGGTGCTTCATCGTGATTTGAAGGTGAGTACTGGTGTTCTGAACTTGAACCTTGAACCGTATTAACGAATTTATAGGACGAGAATGTGGTGATTGACCTCGCCACGGGAACTACGAAACTGATCGACTTTGGCGCGGCTACCGTACTCCGCAGAAGTCAGTACGCCGACTTCCAGGGCACCCGATTGTACTGTCCTCCGGAATGGTTTCTGCATTCTCTGTATCTTGGAAGAGAAGCAGCCGTCTGGTCATTGGGTGTACTTCTGTACAACTCGCTCAATGGAAGACTGCCGTTCCGAAATGAAAAAGACATTTGCACCGCACATCTTCTCGGACCTCTCCCATTCTTCGTGCCCGTCAGTGCTGAAGTCAAGGATCTTATCAGCCGATGCCTAGCTTTTGATCCTTTCCAACGATGCTCTCTGGAAGCTATTCTGAATCACCCCTGGGTCAAGCAGAAGTCCCCAACTTGGGAGACACTGACCAAGACCAAGGTTCAGAAGAAGACGTTGGCTGAGAAATCAGAGACCTCGGATCAGCACAGTGAAACTCTTGGAGAGCGAACAGAAGGAGACTCCCTCCCGACCTCACTGACAACACTTCAACAGCCTGGAAGTGCGGATGAAGGTGTCGGGTCATCAGCCAGTTCTTCACATTCGGTAGGAATTCCTCCGCTACCGTAACCCTCTTATCAGTAACCTATTTTCAGTCGAAGAAACCCAAAGAGCATCGGATGGCAAAGACGTCACTACTCGCCCCGCCCACTTCCGTTGAAATGAAGGCAGCAGTTCAGGCTTCGAAGACGCCCACGCAGTTCAACGTTCATTCGGTCCTGAAGAATCAGAGGCAGATCAAAAAACATCACAGCCGGCCTCATCAAGCGCCCAACTCGACGGTGCTGACAGCTTTGCGTCGAGCAATGTCAAGAGAAGCTCAGAAACGAATTAGCGGAGTTTCACAGGACTAGTCCTTGGGGGACTGCTTGGCAACAACTGATTTATGTACAAATTCTGACCTATCTATGCATTAGCTGTGATCCTTTGACGAACAAAGCTTTTTAGCTTTTGACCTGAATACCAAACTTTCATTTCCCATCCCAGAACCATTCTGCTTTATTTTTTATCCCACCACACCATTGGCCCCGACTTGCGTTTCAAATTGTACCGGATTTTCTTCAAATGACCAAACACTTTCCTATTGGGTATTTCTCTCATTGACAATGTGATTTTCTTTCTTCTTCCAAAAATGTCTTCATGTTTCATAAAGATATGACAGTTTCTTTTTCAATGACAAACTGGGAAAAGTGAGGGAAAGGAAGGCACTGGGGGGAGGCGGGAGGGGCGAAAAGAAGAAGAACAAAGAAGTGAAGGAATCGGAAAGAAAATAAATAATGAGGCACAAACGAATGAGTGGAGTGAGCAGAAGAAGAAGCACAACAAGATTGTGCTGAGTAATAATAATAATTACAGAATCGACCGGGAAGGCTACATGGCGGTTTCTGGTGTCTTTAGTTTGACTAGACTGGTTTTCAGTTTCTTTTATAAATATTTAGTAACATTGGTGGCCTTATTTATAGGAGTTTGAGTTAGACATTTGTTTCAGGACCACTTTTATCGTTGAGGCTGAAAGATTCTCGGAGACGTTCGACATGGCGGCACATGCCGGATCCGAATGATTTGTTGTACCATTGAAGGGAGCGACCTCTGGAAAACGATATAAGATTTTCAGAGAAATGACTTGATGATAACTCACTTGAGATCCACCCGAGCAATATAGTTGACCCGTGACTGACCACCACTAATTGGTTCGATCAGGAATCGCTGGTCGAAGATCGTAGCAGACACTCCTCCCAGGAACTGATCCTCGGTGCATTTCACACTTCGCTCTGCAATTGCGCATGCTCCACGGATCTCCGTGAGACCAGAAGAGTGGAATCTTGCGACGTGGCAATCCTTCGTTGGATGACCGATGGTTTCGTTGATTACGTACTGATGGATGTCGGTGTCGGGAGCGCTGACGTACTCGACATGTCGCCAGTTTATCACTGAGCTATCCCAGAGATGCCTCTCCTTCAGGATCCGCATCATGACACTCTTCGGGGCTGCCGGGACGTCTACACAGACACGGAAGGTTTTGAGGGGATGAGAGTCCGACGGTTTCTTGGAAGAGATCTCAACACCTCGGTAGGTTCCCTCAAGAGTCCAGCTTTTCCAGCTGTCAGAGTGATCTCTGATCATGTCGATGACTCGATCGACCAGGAAAGAGCGGGGACCCTTGAGGCCGAGATCTGTCAGGTTCGGAATGTCGTCTTCGGCCTCAGAACTGAAACTTCAGAACATTTAACAGATGAAGGTCAATTTGAAACTCACTGTTCATCTACACAATCCGGCACCATGAACACGGTTTGAGCATACTCAATGAGCATTGTCAGGCAAAGCTGACAAGCTTTTGCCTCTTTCATCTCTTTTTCTGTTGGGAGCCCGGTGCCTCCGACGGTTTTATGTCGGCGGCTTCCTGGAGTGACCTTATCAAGACGGGAAGCGCTGAGTTGGAAGAGAGACGGGGTGAAACAGACTGATAGGTTTTGAGCTGTCATCTGGAAGTAAGGATTCAGAATGTGTTTTCCTGGAAACTTGAGTCTTACATTGTTAACTTGAGAGCTTCTGGAAACATCTTTCAAGAAAAGAAGTAGAGTTTTGAGAGCTTCTCGGTTCTCATCTGGCAGAAGAACGATGGCATACTGTAGTGCGGCAAGTCTGGAAGTTTGAAATTCAGAATCTAGATCACAAACTTTTGCAAATTTTACCTGTCAACATCCGGAACACTCGAGCAGATATTCGCAAACACTTCAGACATTTTCACAGTCATCAGTGGTTCCGGAAGATCTCGAAGGTATTGTTTCAGAAGATCTGCTACATCGTGAACTTGAGTAGAATCAAGACTGTTCTCTCCAATGAACACATCCGAAGTTGGGAAAGACTGGCTGTCAATAATAGCTCGGAGTTCTGCGATTCTCGACTTGACACCGTTTTTCCGGAATATCCCAATTGTCTCTGGTGCCACGTTTCGGAGGAAGTTCATGACTTCCAAAATGGGTCTTGGTAGAAAATATCCAGTTCTGTTGTACACCACATCTAATCCGACTCCAAACACACTGTCCTCGTTGTCCTTATTCATCTTTACGTCGGTTATCTTCATCCGCTTTATCAGCCTTTGAACACTCCAGACGTTCTTGGAAGGCGTCTCGTCTTGGTCTGGATCCACAAGTTGCACTTTTCCTTCCACAGACCTCTCCAGAATAGAGGCGAGTCTGAGATAGGCAGCCTTTCTTAGCTTTGTCATCTCTATCAGGTTTAGAGAATCAATAGATCTTGCCAATTCGATATCAGTGAAGAATGGTTCATCAACGATTGAATTTGACCTCATCGATCCATACATCTCGTTTTGTTTGTTTGAGGAAGACCATGAACAGCAAGAGAAAGCAGAGCTGTTTCCGGAGAACGTGGCAGTGGGGTACGGTAGAAGTGACTGACGGATTCTTTGGGTGTACGGACCACTTGGTGACCTGGAGAGGCTTGAGCCCAAACCAGAATCACTTCTTCTTGTCAACGTCGTCTTCCCATTTGGCTCCTCCGTGCTTATCAGTGGCTCAATTTTCTCCGTGTTCACTTTCAGATTCTCTGGTTTTGTCAGCAGCCCATTTCCGCTTCCATTATGACGTGGCAACGTTGTTTTGATTTCTGAAACAGAAATATCAACCCAGTTCATGAAATACAGTTTTTTTCAAGAAATCAAAAGAGAAAGCTAAACCATGCGTATAATATCCATCGTTGAACATGCTAATATTGTTAGGATCCTTCTTCTTCGTCTCCAAAGTCGGTTTAATTTGATCATGGTCATCAAAGATTCGATCAGGTATCGGATCATCGTATTTTCTAAATTGCATGCGTTAAAAATAAAAGAAAATTAGAGGGGTGAACCTGTCAATAAAGTTTCCGGGATAGAGGTAAGAGTCAAAAGGCATCAGTTCGCGACGGCGGATAGTGCCATCGGGAAAAGGTGGAAACGACGGACCATTCAGGTTCACACGATGTCTGGAGGGTGGTGGCATGGAAAGTTCTCTTCTACGATCTCCATAAGTGTTGGATCTTGACGAGATGCTTGACGTGGCATCAGAGTATCCGAAGGAGGTGTTTCCGGAATCCGGGCTAGTCGGGGTCATGAACACAAGACCAGCTCTTCTGTTTTGAGCAATCGACTTGCTTCTGGATTGGGTTTGGAACGGGGAAGACTGATAAAGTTGGCGGCCACGCTCTAGAATGTTACGGTCAAACGGGAAATGTTAGAAGAGGATGGAAAGAAGGACCTGGACATACCTGGAAGTATGGAAGGTCTGTCAATGTGATGTGACCGAATCGAGTTCTTTGGGGTGTCGTAGGAGACCAGCACTGGATCACCGATGTTCATGGGAGCTGGCCTTGCTCGAGGATCTTTGGGACGCCTAGAACAAAAACTTCAGCTTGCTGTACGAATTCAGTGACAAACTTATTAGTATTCCTCAAATCCATCTTTTTCATAATCGCTCTTGCCCGATCCTTGATTCGTTCACTTTGAGATCTTTGAAGTTTTGCCGAGTTCAACTCATTGACACATGCTGCTGTGGACGCGTTGTCCGAGATACTGAATTCAATTCAAAGTTGTTGCATTTTTTCGAAATGATAGCTCACTCATTAACTCTGCCTCTGGTATTCTGAGCTTCGTACCAATCTGTACGCTGCACTTTCCGGCTGTCAATTGTTCGGCTGGATCTGTAAATGGAAATGCTCAAATTGAGATAGCTGAAACTCGAGGGAAACTCACTCTGCCATAGGATGCTGTTGCCACGTGGATTTGTTGGTTGGAATTCTCGCTAGTGATCCACTGTACACATGATCACTTGCCGATGGTCGAGTCCACGTTTGAGAATGATGGCTTCCGCCGTATCGCCAATTTTCAGAGTATCCGCTGGACTGAAAAGGAGGAACGAATTAGCAAATCGATAACCACCGCAAAAACTTTTGCATCCAGGGGCGTCGCCTCAGAAAACGATGCTGCGGACAGATATGTAAGATATCTCTGTCTCTTCCGCCCATAATCACATAATCAACAGAGAAGGGGGAAATTAGATGAAAAAAGGAGATACAGGAGAAGGAGAAGAAGGCGAAAAGAGAAACGGACGGAAGGGGGCAGATGGCGGGAAGATGAGTTAGTTTGAAAATGATTTCTCTCTTCGTTCACTTGGGATCTGACACTGACACAATTTCTTTCGTTGGCTGGGTGGCCTGGTCTACACTACTGCTGATGAGATCATGAGTCATTAATGACAAATAAAAGAACGGAAAAGCGAATGAGACGAATATGGAGACTTACATTATCATCGGACTTTGGATCGATCCGTGCGTAGTCGTTGTTCTGTAAGAATCGGAACTTTGGTTGTCGGTGCCGAGTCCGTATTTGCTCGGTGCTCACCAGTCGCCTCCGCATCGGTACACTGTCAACTTTCATCGCGTGACATCGATTGAGGATCGAAATCCGACGGTTCAGGGATCGCAGATCGGCCTCCAGGATTCCGTGGTCCTTGGCGGAGATTGGTTTTATTGGTAACTTTCCTTCTGAAACGTCAATATTTGGCAAGAGCGCTGGCTGCTGGTCACAATCAAGAAGGCCTAATCGACAAACAACATTAGGAGGGACTTGCTTAGTGTTTGCCTTATCTTGCCTCGTACGTACGCCCCGGATAATTTGTATTGGAAACGAAAGCAAGATGTTTACGTTTTAATGTTCTCCTGTCGACCGGAAGGAACGGAAACGGTTTGACAATTGGAACGGCTCATGAAAAAAAGATACTTGGTGAAGCTGGAACCAGGTTTCAACTTCAAGAAAGGGAACCGCGAACGTTATATTTGTTCCGACGTTCGTTCCGATGAAGAACGAGAAGAAGAAGTGAGAAAAAAAGAAATGTGGTCCAGTATGAGTCACTTTGTGACTCATACAGCGGATAGTCTTATGGAATGTTACAAAAATAATATGAAAGTCAAAAGTTCCCTCCCTCGTTCCTCTTTCAATTTAGGATTCTGAACGTTTTCAGAAATAATATTTCTGGAACTGAAACTACTAAACCTAGGTGAAGCTGAATACTTGAAGTTCTCAACCCCCGCCCAAAGTCCTACAGTAACCCATGACCCAGAAAGCTTGACCCGAGAACGTAGGTCGTCTTGAGAAAAGTTAAGGAAACAGATGAATAGTCCTCCCGTAATACTACAACTAAGGCGTGGAAAAAAGGAGTGTTGCTAGCGTGTATTTGAGGGAGGGCATGTCAATGCCAAATTAGGCAGGTTCTCTTCTTGTATGTGTCTGTTTTGACTCGCAGATTTCGTCTCCTGGCCGCTCTCCCCTAGGCAGCAGCAGCAGCCGTAGGGTCGGTCGTGTCGACAAAAACGATTTTTCTATTAGAAAACGGATATTTTGTCTGCCTACGGCGGGGCGCCGTCTCCACCGTCTCCACAGTCTGTCGGCGTGCCCCCATGGTGACGTTGTAAAGCATACATTCTTAGGAAGGTTAAAATTTATGAGGGAAGCAGACGACTTGACGCGAGAAATTGATGCGCGAGTTCGGGGAAAAGGGGTTTGACACCTCTGGGGGACACGGTTCGTTTGGGAACGGTCAGATTTTCAGCACTTCATGCATCATGACCCATGGGTCAGAAAAAACCTGTTCACTGATGCGTGACTTGCTGAAACTTGTTCTTGGTCGCGTAAGAGGAAACACGTGCAACTTTGCAGGTGTAAGGACTAACGTGACCTACTTTTAGGATGGAAAGAACATTGAAGACGCTTGTCTTGATCAAAATCTTACCGTCAAATTGGTCTGCGTACTTTGAGAATCCCGCTTTCCTCAGCCAAGTGCATGCATCAGAAGCATCTCGTTCTGAAAACTCACTTCAGTTTGGAAGTGATATAAAAAATGTGAAACTATTTTTGTCTAGTTAGCACCTTGACCTAGTTTATAAAGTAGTTCTAAAAAACTTACTGGTTTTCCTCAATTGCCTTTTATATTTCTGATCAGAATAATAGGCAAGAGCATCATTCCAGTAGTCATAGTTTGAGTAAAAATGAAAATCATAGTGTTTGTGAAGTGCGGGGCTAGTCGGATGACAGTACATCTCCCCATTTGACACTTTGTTCCAATTTTTAGGAACAGTATTTTTCTCCGCCTCCTTCTTCTCCTCCTTTCTATATTATCACACGCATTCATTCTTCTTATTACGCAAATATGTGTGTAGAAAAGAGAAAGAGAGACAGAAGAAGAACAAGAACGAGGAGAACTTTGTTAAAAAAGCATGATGATGAGATGTGACACGTCAGGCCCGCGGTAATAATTTATCACTTCACACATGTTTGATGTTCAGTGCGGAAGTGCCAACAGGCGTCTACTGTTTGATTTATACGACGCGTCTCCGTTTTTTGCGCGCGCAAAAATGTTACAACTTTTATGATTTCATGGAGAACTGAAGCATACCAGCCAACTGGAGAGCAAAATCGGAGAATGTCGAGTTCTTTCTGCTGCTCTGACTCGCCTCCTGCAAGATTCCATTAGACACGTCACCTTCACAACACACTTACGTCTGCCGGCTTCGAATTGAACTCGCTGAGACGCTGTACCATCGGAAGATTCTCGAGAGAGAATGGCTTGTCAATCTTGATAGATTTCAATTTGTTTTCTTTCGTCGCCGATTGTTTCGACAGTTTCAGCAAATCGGACAATGCCGCATTCTCGTAGATGCTCCCGATTGCATTGCGATTCTCGGTTTTTCTTTTTCGAAATGCTGAAATAAAAAGTTGAGCATTCACAAATCCGTCTCAAGAACTCACTTGTTGGAAGCGAGTCAAACACATAGTCTCTGCCTTCATCTGGAATTGGTGGCGGTGGTGGAAACCACGTGGCATTCCCCAGATTCTCCAGTTCTACAACACTCCGCTCCAGTTCTTCATAGTTTCTGCAAAAAAGGTCAAAGTCTACTTGGTCTGACTGGTCAAAACCAGCTATAATGTTTGATCAATTCGTGTAATATCTCTCACTTTTTTGTGCGACTTGCATCTTTTGACATGCCAATCAGCGCCACCTCTCGATCCGCTTCATCGGATGAACAGTCTTCGTATTTCTCCACTTCATTGGCCTTGCTGTACTCTTCGGAGTTGTTGAGCCATTCGAAAGATGAAGCTCGCGAGGCTTTTTGTGTTGCGGTATTGGTATCCTGAAATATCTCAAATTTGAAAAGTTCCAACTGGAGAATCAACTCACCGACGTTGCCAGTCTATCAGAGCAATTCGACTCGGGATACTGTGAGCAGCTCGCGTTGAGCAGGTCTCGAAGGAACTGAAAGGATTACTGTAGCTTTGTCAGGAGCATTCATTGGAAAAACTTCGGATTCTTGTTGTAAAAAACTCACATTTGGCCCAACTATGTCTGTCTGAGGCAGTAGTACTGGCGGAATCGTGGGAGCTTCATCCAGTTCAAACACCGGGAATCGTCTTCTCTTGGTAGGTGATGGTGGAAGTTCCAGAGATTTGAAGTCAATTTGAACTTCTGGTGGAATGTGACGAGAGCGCTGAAAAAAAGAGATTGATAAGATGATTGATTACTCTTGATTTGATTACCGTAACATCCATTGAACCTCTTCTACTTGACGGGATCGACTCCAGTTCAGCGAACATTTGCGACGTCCATCTGAAGAGAGACTAAATTGATCAATTGGCGGAATCTCGGGATGCGAAAACGAGAGAAGAAGAAATGGACAAACTGTTACTTTTTCACAGAATCTCGGTTGTTGAAATCGATGTTATCTCCGTTCAAATCGCGCACACTCAATGATTTTGTTCCGATTCTGTCAAATGTTATAAATGTGTATGGAGATAGATTAAACCGTGTTTTGGGTGGTGGAGTGTGGTTGGTCTGAATCATTTCCTCCCCGACTTGATTTTTGGCTATTCGATAAGGACATTGTCAATCAACGAAAATTCGAAACGACTCACGGTGATGATTCCGAGGCGGTATCAGCTGTTTTCAGATTGCTTGTTGAGTAGAAGCGTTTTTTCATTCGACGCTTGACACCATATTTTCTGCGTTCCACTGGAACATTCTCTTCAGTTCCCTGCAAACTAGCTCTATAGCTTGTGATGAACTCTTGGGACCAACTTTATCTTCCTCACTGGAACTCGACTGTTGAAGTCCTCCGGCCAGAATCAAACTGATATCTGGCTCAATCACCAGTGATTTTCTTTGTTGTCTGGTGTACTTTCTTCTGCGGAGGACTGGCGCATTATCTTAAAGAATATAGAATTTGACTTTTGAAAAAGCCCAGAATTCATACCTGGAACTTTAATCACGTCATCGCAATGAAACGGAATAGCAGCCAGTGATTGTACCCGTGGTTCTAAAAAGTTTGCTCGGCGCCCATTGAGCATCTGGAAACTTATCAATATTGATCAGAAGCTAAACTTTATGACGTGGCAGCGGGGGTTCAAAAAGAATACGAGTAAGACATGGAAGAAACCATACCAAGTCGAGAGAGCGAAGGGAATGTAAACAAACGGAATGCTTAAATACATTGATGGTAAGGGATGAATCACCGCGCCCCACACACTTTATGCAAGGAGGAAATGAGCATTGTGTTGTACACAGCAAAAAGTATGACTCTAGCCAGATAGTGCCAAATTTGTGAAATGATGTGTTTGCAGAGACCGGCATAGAGAGGAGGCCACATCAATTATTCAGCAGGCAAACGGAAATGAAATGAAACGAAACGAAACAATATACACATTCTATAATATCGTTTTTGCATTCATTCATTCAGCCGACTTGGAAGTATCTCCCGTTAGTGTCTCTTTGAGTGATTTGTGTTTGGCAGAGGCTCTCAGAGCATCCCAAAAAAATTTCTCCTCGTCAAGTGGATTATTGAGCGCCACCAGTCACACTGCTCCACTTAAACGAGTGTGTCGCGGACTTTGACTTTTCTAGACATTCTTTGAATGCATAATTACCATTGGGAATACATTTCTATTTTTAGCGGGGAGAGAATTGATAAAAATCCATGCCTTGAGAGGAAAAGTGTTTGATGGCAAAAAAGTGAAAGGCCATTATATCGGTAACACATGATATGGAACGAGGGCGCCGAGACAAAGAAGGAGAAGATGGGAGTAATGTAACTTTTGGGTAACTGTTACACGTCTCTCGAAAAGGTGGTTGTTGCCACAGAATCGATGGACACAGAGAAAGTCATTTTGTTTGCGCGGCGCAACATTTCCATGCTGTTTGTTCAGTCGCTTATCTTATCAGATTTGTTTCCGTTCTGCCATCATGTACTCACTAGCGGCACTCTTTTTTCCGTCCTTTCCTCCAACTAATAACGTGTTCCGGTCAGTCTTTCATACTCTCTGAATGTTTATCAAACAAGGTCATTTCGTGATAAGTCATGAATAATCCGCTGGGTAATCAACGAATTCGCAAAGGCAAACGAGCGATCAGTTGAAGCAAGCGAGCAACCAAACAGAACGAGAGCTATAATTGCGAGCAATTTCTGCAAAACACATGTATCTCAAAATAACGAAAAAGAGAGAAAAAGGCAGGGGCGAAATATGTAGTAGACGGGCAACCACGTCAACACAAGTGGAGTTTCGCCATCCGGTTGTCCGAAGCGGCGAACATTTGTCAGTGTTGTCCCAGCTGTCAACTGCAGAACCTGGCATACTTTTCACTTCAACTTGATGAAGTGGTTAGAAGGTCATTGGCAGTGTCTGTTCTCTGCTCCCTTTTATCAGTTTTATCAACTTTTATTCAAGTAAAAAAAGTTTGGAGAATCAAAATCAAACAATGTGTCTCAACTAATCATCAGGTTATGTCTACTCCGAATCACGAATCAAAAGGCGTCAGCTGAACTTTGGTGGCAAGTTCCCATTCCAGATCGACGTAGGTGAAGTTCCACACGTCTGGTTGACCGAAATGACGGATGTTCTTGAGGTTGGTGTTGTTCCAGCTGGAAATAAGTAATGACATCTGAAGTGATTCATTCCAACTTACTCGAAAACTGGGAGCGGGTCGTATGGTGGTCCTCCCCAGGCACGGAATCGAAGCTTCTTGAACATCTCGTAGTTGGTTCCCTTGAAATCGAGTCCGGCGTGATCTCTGAATCCCATTGATTCGACTTCATAAGTTCCTCCGGGAGTGTTCAAGTCTCCACGGGCCGAAATTCCTCCTTCTCCAGTGTAGGGCAGTGGAGTGCACTTGCACCGAGCGAACTCGTCATGGGTGTAGTCATTGTATCTCATCAGAGACATCAGAGAGTCAATGTCGTGAACCTTGTTGTGGTCTCTATCAAAAATTCTGGCTCTTGGAGATCCTCCCCACTCGAACCACGAGAACTGTTTGGCCTTTCCGTCGAATCCAGCGCGCTCACTGATCTTTGGCAGGAATGGGATGTTGTAGGATGGGAAGTAGGTATACTTCTTCAGGTACCAGGTCATGTCACGAGTCTCAGAGTATCCACTGTAAATTTGAACACTTTTTTGTGCTTGGTGTTCCTACTGTAACTCACGGAGTCTGCTCCAGAATCCAGACAACACCCTCATCAGGGATCTCCTTCTCTGGAGTGAAAAGCTTCCAGTCAAGCACTGTCCACTGGTTGTTGTAGGTTCCCGAGTTGTACTTCCCGAAGATGTCAACCCACTGCTTTCCGGTTTTGGCAAGCAGGTTGGAAACCATAGAACGAACCCAGCAATGGATCTGTCCTTCGGCCTTCATGTACTTATCAGTGTAAAGGTTATTGTCGAAAATTGCGATAGTGGTTTCGATGGAAGTCTGTAACTTTGTCACTGCTGCTTGTGATAAGAACACTGCAAACATACCAATCCAGCAGAGGTTATTGTGTAGTCATCAGAAGAAATCAAAGCTCCTGGATATCCCGAGAAAGTGACAGTATGACCTGGAACCTCGTTCACGTCATAACCGAACTTGTAGATCTTCAGAATTCTCTGCATCCAACTGAGGGAAGACATGGAGACGTGGGAGATGAAAAGATCCTTGTTTCCTGGAGCCAGCTTGATGAGTCCAGAGCATCGTCCACCCTCTGGATACTCCATTGGGTCTGCGGTCTTGTTGAGGAACTTGTTCAGGTCGAACATGTCACCGGCGAGTTGCATCATGCTGTAATTGAATCCGTTACTCTAATTATTCTATTGAAGCTCACTAGATTGGATGAAGGTCAAATCCAATCTCTGGGGTCAAGTTTCTCTTGCTGTAAGCATCATAGACTCCAGTCAGCTGAGCAAAAGTCAAGTTGACCTGACGCCAGAAAGGATCAGTTGGTGGATGGGACATCACTTGGCTTCTCATCCAGTCCAAGTTCTGCTGGAGATAGATGTAGAGTTTCTTGCAGAATATCCTGCAATTCAGATGGTAAATCAGAATACGTTAAAGCTCCGTACGTGTGGTTGGTGCACATGGTCTCGATGGTGTTACGGTAGTGGTAGTAGATCTGAAGACGTGTCAGCTCTCCCTCGGCGACTCCGGCAGCGTAGGCCTGGACATCGTAGGAGTGACTGGCGAAAGTTTCGATCTCCAGGATTCCCCATCCAGTAGTGTTGACCTGGTTGGAATACTTTCCAAGGGCGACACGGGACTTGGCATCTTTGCATTCTTTTCCGTGGCTAAAGCTCGAACTTCCATAAAGCGCATTTGCAGACTCTAAACTTACACAATATCCAACATAGTCTCATCGGTTCCATTAACACAAACTGACACATACTCGTACTTGAACTTTGAGGAGGAGTGGTCACTCAAGATCTGTTCGACTGGAACCCGCTGAAAGTTAGAGAATCAAAGATCAGTTGTTCTAGAAGATTCCAGTTACATTGTCTTCGCGGAACGATTTGTTCTGCTCCAAAGCAGCCAATAACCCGAAGAGAAAGAAGAGTAACTTCATCCTGAAAACCAATCAATTCGAAATAGAAAAGCGTCTGGCCTAAAAATTAGAAAAATCGTGAAGCGAGAGGAGGAGAAAAGTTGTTGTAGAACAAGATAGAAAGGTTTCCATTATCATTTATCAATTGATATGGGGCTAGAGTCGGTGTGCGAGACGAGAGACGAATAAGTTGCTGTGACCGTTATCAGCGTTTGACCGGAGAGTCGGCCGATGCTGATACCATTCAAACAATGGTTACTGCTTGAGGATGATTTTGAGCTGATCAATGAGGACGTCGAGTGGGCGGAGCTTAACAAGTGCTAATGGCTGATGCCACGTCATAATAATGTGCTAAAAGGGTTGTGAAGAACGATGAGATCTTTCTTTATAAAACATATTTATTATTCATTTGATTCTCCCATTTGTTTATACAGTATACCGGTTAACACCATAAGAGTAAAAAGCATGCGACGACACTAGAAGACCCAGTTAGAACCCAATTTTTGAGATTAAAGCACGGAGATTATTGTTTGTGGTTGTCCATCATGTGTTGGTGGAACTTGTATTCGCATTCTGTTTCGGCGTCTCGGACGACAGATTGATCGAAGGCGAACTTGTAGAGTACCTGGAAGATGATCACTTGAGCTACCGTAATCCAATATTCGAAAAACTCACAAGCATTATGAGAACATGTAGGATGATGAGATAAGCGAAGAAAGCTGTACGGGTGTTGGAATTGGCAAGGATTGCACGACCCTGAAATAAGCTGTCAGTTTTATCAGTCGCAAGATAGATAAGCCCACCATTTGGAGAGTCGTCTTGTCGTGCAGCGACAACTTTTTGTTTCGGTTGACCGGTCTGCAACTTTAGAAATTGAACTAATCAATTTTCGCAAATACCGTACTCATTGGAAAGTCCTGATTCCACATTGCCGAGTGACTGTCTATTCGGAGACTGGAGCAAGCGAACTCTTTCGACTAATTTGATATTTTCAGCTCGAACACTCTCCAATTCATTCTGCACAGCGAGCTGTTTTGTTTTTTCAAGAGAGACGGTCTGAAAGATAAGCATTTTTCAAAGAACCTCTAGATTGGCAGCACCTCTTCGAGACTAGTGACTCTTTCATGAAGTCTATTTCTTTGAGAAGTCAGAATTGGAACAAGGGAGGCATCCGGAACTTTCGACGTTGGCGAACTGTTCAGCATATCATTCGTTGCCAAATTCTCGGTTTGACCGAGTCCTTGAACTGCACTGGCCAGATCGCTTTCGAGCTGCACCACTAACCGCTCACTGTTCTCAGCTCTCTCCTTCAAACTTGACAGCTGGGATTCCTGTTCATCAGTTCGGGCTGAAATAAGATTTCTTGGAAACGTTTACTAAAAAGAGCAACTATTGCAATGCGATGAATGTCGTTATTCTGCACCAGCGCAGCAAATTTTTCAAGGATTACTGTAACAAGATGGAAGCGAGAAAATTTATTAGTTCTAACAAGAATTGAGAGTCGGTTAGAGTTGAGATCATCGTGGACGAGAATCTTTTGAATCATTACCGGTTCGGAAAGGTTTGACGAGAAGCGCACTGTTTTGCGAAGACGTGCACAGTGGGGAATGACAAAATAAAGAGATCAAGGTTATGGAATGACAACATGGAAAAATAAGATGTGAATAAGGAATCGTATGAAATGACAATATAGGTGTGGATCCAGCCACGCACGGAAATGATTTATTTAGCTTTGGCTGCTGCAGCTTCTCGACCTTCTGCAATCTGTCTCATTCGAGCCACAAGTTTGTCCAGCTGCCCTCCAGACTGCTTCTTCGTCGGATTCGTAGTCACTGAAGCCGTCTCGAAGGAGAAGATTGGAGCGCCATTGTTGTTTGTAGGAGAGTCAGCCGAAGAGCGTGCCTGATTTCCAGTCAGAGCACGCGGCATGTCTTCCAGATCCTTATAGTCTGGAGCCCACTGCTTTGATATGATGGGGGCGTTATCCAACATCTTCTGCAACTCTTCCCGCCACATGTCAGTTTTGTAGATCTTCCCGTTTGGCAAAGCATCGGAATAGATCTTTCCTTCTTTTTCTCTTGCTTTACTTCGAGTTCGGTGGTTATGAAACCAGTTCTGAACGGTGCGCACTGACATATCGAGCTTCTGGGCGAGTTGATCACAGAGTTCGTTCGTCGGATGCTGCTCATTGACGAAGACGAACCGGAGAGTGTCCTTCTGGTAGTCTGTGATGACGGTCCTCTGAATCGGCTTCTTCGTGTTTGGCTCGTAATCATCAGCATCGGACGATTGTTTACGCTTCAGAGTTCGGGAGTTTTCTCGGAAAAGATTATCGAACCGGTCTTTAGGAGGTTCTGAAGGTGGTATTTAGAGTGTGTTTGAAACTATAATTGGTACCTTTGTTGGCTTCCTTCTTGACAAGAGGCGCAATCGCTTCCGGGCTGTTCAGGAATTCTCTCATTCTTTGGTACATGACCTTTTCTGCAGGCTTTGCATTCTCGAATATCTTTGTACGCATCATGAGATCAGCGCACATCGTCGGAACACATCCCAGATACTCTTCTCCGAACATCTGAAATCCTCATGTGTTCTTCAGTTGGCATGTTTCATCACTTACTCGAGGAGAAATTCCATGATCTGCCAAAACTCCTTTTACGCGATACACAATCTCGAATGTATCGAGAACTTCCTCTCCGGAAATGTCAATATACTTCACCAAGGGACTGGGATTGCTTCCGCCCTCCTTTTGCATGATCTGAACATAACAATGGAAACACTTTCAATCATTACTCACATACCAGGTCAATTTCAGATACTGGCTCGAGCTTGATATCCTTCTTCAGTTCACTCGAACTTTCAGAATTGACGTTGTTTAGGATCGTGGCTAGAGTCTTGGCGAGGTCAGAATCTTCTTCACAAACTGAGATTTTCGGTGCTTTCTCGTCTGCCTGCTCACAGTTAGCAGTTTCAACGTCATCCATGAATAGCTGCATTCTGATGAATGGTTCGCGTCCTTTTTGAGTCAGCTGAGCCCACGTTTTGGGTCTTGCGAGTAGATCAGACACACTTCCTTGACTTAGTCCAAGAATGAACTCTCCGAACTGTCGTTGAGAAATGGAGTTGACGGTCAAAAACTCCTTGATCTGTTTTACTAGCAACTCAGTATCCAGTGAAGTGTACGTGTCGTACTGTTCTTGAGTTAGAGGTTGCAGTCCGACGGCCATCCTTTGTTTGAGAACCAATTCAACAGAAGAAGTTCTTATCTTTCCAGCTAGGGAAGATGATTCAAAAGAGATGAGTGATGCATTAGAGTATCGCCTTGAACCATGAACTTTTCCAGACCCTGATTTCTCGACCGCAGTTTTCTGAATCAAAAAGTAATAATTTGTGATGTCATCATTCGGACACACCTGCTCTTCAAGCTTGGCAAGCTCCGACTGGAAGATGCTTAGAATCTTCTCCTTTGAGATGTCATCGTGCCTCCAACGGCTAGATCTCAACGGTAGTCCAGATCCGGATGCATGTGATGGGGGAGGGGAAACCACTGGTTCGTATGGGATTGATTTGATTGGTGATATCGGTTTGTCTATCAAATCAAAAACTGCCAAGTCAACTTTTGGAGGAGATGGTGGTATGACTTGGATAGCGATTTCTTCTTTGACTTCCTTCAGACTTCCTTCAGCAGACCCGGGTTCACTGTTGTCGATCAAGGATTCGGCTGATGGATGTTCGATATTCTGATCTGCTGGCCACACTCTCCTGGGACTCAGCGAGCACAACATGTCGATGGCTTCATTATCACTCATCCAGCCGTAGATTCTGCGGAAGGCTTCTCGACCTTTGTCTGTCAGCTTATTCCAGTTTCTAGGCTTGGAGAGTAGCTCTGACAAAGATCCTTGTGACTAAAATTATGTTGATGACAGCAGCATTGTTTATCAGTATCATACCTTCACAACTTGATTCATCACAAGCTTGGCGAATAGCCGCTGCCCGATGTTATAAGCAATCATCAGACGCTTACAATGCGATGCAATTTCCGTTGTGTTCAAGGCTCTTCCGTTCAGCTCTTGAATGTTATCCTGTATGCGCTGCTGAAACGATCCCCCATGACACCTCTTGTTTACAGCTTTTCCCTACCTGCATCTTTGTGATGACTTCCTGCTCAGCTTGCTGTTCCTCAGAAGTTTTCGTTTCAATCATTTTGGTTGGTGATGTGAATCTCTTCATGTTCAAAACTGTGGATAGTTTCAGCTCTTCCTCTTGACGAGATTCTTCGTGAAGTACTGGCATGACTTGGACAATCGGAGGAAGAGCAGTAGTCGTGATCGTGTGTGTATCCATCTTCGTCACCTGCTTCGGCTGCATAGAGACCATCGCAGCACGTTCTTTGTTTTTCTTCTCTTTGACTTTCTGGAACACCAACCATAACCCGAAATTTTTTAAAGCACGAACCTTTAGATATGTGAGAACATCTACATTCGGGTCATCGAACCGGAACTCTTTCTCTTCTCTCTTCTTTTTGAAGATGGGAACAACGGGAACAACTACTTTGGGGACGTGTTGTTCCACCTCGGGGTTCCGCTGACGATACTTGCAAGCTTCCTCAATTCCGACGTTCTTTCCGATCTTGTCGACGATCCCTGAGTGACTGCCAGTGACGATTGCAGTCAAAACTTCGTCTCCTGTGCAAAGAAAGAAGTAAACATGTGAAAAACGATCAAATGCAGTACCAAATAACGACGAAGAAGATGCATGAACAAGAGTGAAAAATAATTACTAGCAAAACGGAAATATAATCATGCGCTGGCTTGCCGAATGGTTCGGCATAACGACATTCATGCAACAGTACGATGGCTAGCAGTGACTCAGACGTACCTTTGAAGCCCTCATTCAAAACGCGGAGACTAGCGTTTTCGTTTTGGAGGCGACGATTCTTTTCGGCGAGCAGACGATCCAGAGTCTCCACAGTCTCACCAAGACGTTCGATTGATTCTGAGTTGGCTTCGGCGGAAGCTCCGAACTCGATCTCGCGAAGAAGTCTGGAAACAAACTGATGAACTTCAGAAAACTTCCGAATAGACTATTTACCTCAGTTCATTCTTGATAGCTTCATAATCATTCTTGCACTCCAATTGTGCTCGTAGATCAGTGATTTCGTTGGAAAGAGTCTGATTTTTCTTTTCGAGAGCTGAGAAATCTGATTTCCACTTGTTGAACTGCTCAGAATGAGTTGATTTGGTGTTATTGAGCTCATCTGTGAGTTGCTGAATGGCCTCGTCTTTTTGAACGAGAACACTGCCAAGTGCTGCGATGTCTTCAATTTTGCCAGCTTTTTTGCTCTCGTTGATTTTCTCAGCATCTTTTTCCATCTGCGAGATCTTCTCCTCAAGGAAAACCTAGAAGAAAACGAAATTCAAATCAGAGATGGTCCAACTTGACACTCACAATTTTATTATTGGCATCTGACAGGTCCTTCAGTGCAATAGACAACTGTTCATTGTCCAAACCATCTTTCTGCTCAACAGTCATTTGAGCAATTTCGAGTTTTCTCTGGACTTCTTTGTTTTTCGACTCCAGACTGTCCAAGTTCTTTTCGAGAAGTTCGTTCTTCTCCTTCATCTGATCTCTCTCGGCTGCCAGCTCGGTCAGTCGCGAATCAAACTCGAGTTCTGCCTTCTTTTCAGCTTCGCTCACAGCTATTTCAATCTGAAATCAGAAAGTTTGATCTGAACTTTTGAACTCTAGAACTTACAAGGGTGTCTTGTTCGGATTCAAGCTTTACAAGTTTATCCTTGAGTTTTCGAACTTTGACATCCTTTCCTCTGAACTCTTCTAGTTCAGAATTGGCTTTCAGGAGCTGTCTCTTCAGATCCTCACGCTCTTCCACTGCCTTTTGTGTTTTGTCTGCGTCGTTTTTCCAAGCTTCCGCCCCTTTCAGCAGTGATTTTGGGTCTGAAAACAGTGATACTGCGATAATTAGCGAGAAACCTCAAGGGCACTAGTTGTACATTACGAAAACAAGACTAGCAGCGCGTTCAAAACACTAGATTCTTGGTTTCTGAGCGAAACATCACTGATCAGATTACGGTAGGAGCTACGAAAGTTGTCTAGGAAGTCGGTAGGGAGCAAGTTTCAAAACGTCAAAGTGATGAGCGAGCACCGCGTCAGCGAGAGAAGATGCGCATAGCATGACTCCAGGCAATGAAAGAAGAAAACAGATCGATCGACGCGAAAGGCAATCGAAGAGCTCGAGGGGAGGGGCGGCACGCAGCCAGACACTCAGAGTGTTGTGAGCAGAGAGAGGGACGGGCACGACAACCCCCCTGAGAAGAAGAAGAGGAGCACATGCGTTTGCGGACAACAAGCGGGAAGGACCATTGGGGGAGTGAGCGAGAGAAGCAGCCGGCTTCACTTCTGCAGATGTCCTGATCGTACAATAGGGGCGGGGAGAATGGGCGAGGGATTAGGCGCACTATTGTAACTCAATTAGGCCAGATTAGCAACTTTCTCAGGACTCTCTCTTCTAAAAAAGCCGCAGTTCTCGATGATCTTAGCTAGGCTTCCATATAGGAGGATTGGCAAAGATGCAACAACCTTTGATCATGGTTACGTGACAGCTACAAATCCCTATCAGTCACGAGATAATCACATACCTGGAAGATTGACGATGGAAGAGCAAATATCGATGAGAGCAGCTTCTGCGGCGGTACTTCTGGCGAGTAATCCGTCGAACTCGGATTGAAAGGCTTTGATCAGCGGAACTGCCACTTTCCGGGTTTCCTACAATACACAATGATTGTGTTCGGCGATGGAACGCGGCGAAGGCGGGCTTAGGAGGAAAAGCACTTTGCATACACTTCCTTCTGGGGAAGAGATCTATGTGATGCGAATCGCGCTCGGTTAGGCGAGGAGCTATTCCGAATCGATCTGGGACACTCTCGGTCTGTCACGTTATATGCTGCGTCTCGTATGTCGATCATGCATCTGCTGTCTGTGGGGAGCAAGCGACTGGCCATCCGGGGCGAAAATCGATTCGATGCTTTCCCACTCACGCAAAGTGAGCGCGTTTCTCGGAGCGGCAGGGAGGAGGCGGGGAACGATTGGAAGATACATCGCCCGGAGCACAAGTTGAGCATGACTTTATTCGCGTGGATAGAATTTATTCCGTGAGGAAACGCATGAGAGATCTTAGGCGTCTTGGCTTCAGGGACCTTGTTCAAGTTGAACGCATATGATGGCCACGATGACCTTTGATTTATGCGAGGGAGATAACCTGCTGGTATCACTAAAACATCTCTGAGCGCAAAAAAGATATCAAATGTCGAACTAACACGATCCAAGAGAGATCGACTCTAATCCTAATCTTCTTGACAGCTTCTACCCTTCCACGGGGTGAAATGGATTGTGACAGATGTTCTGCGATAGGCAAGCCCACAATGAGAAACGGGGTGCTCGACGGGGGTAATTATGCTGCAGAACAGCTGCGGACACGACAAATGAGGGAAGCGGATCAAGTACAGAACGATTTCACTTGACGGCTTCTCCAAAATCAGGAGGAGGATGCGAGTTTTATAGCGGCGGGAAGGGGAGGACACATTTACATAATTTCTACCGTAACCCAATTACGCTATGAATAGAAGTCGGATTGGCGTGTGAAACTCAACAGTTTTCGGGAAAAAATCTAGTAGTCTTCAATAACTAAATTGAAATCGTAAAGCGACACAGGATGGAATAATAGCGGCAATAAGAGGAAATAGAAAAGCCCCTCGGGAACGCTACCTTGTCAGTCCTATCTCTGTAAGCATTGCTCTCCTCGACCAGCCTCTTTCTGCGAGTCTCACTGTCATCTTGGCGTTGTCCAAGCGATTCCACTTCAGTTTCAACTCTGGCCTGTAACATTAGAGGTTCTACTGACAAGAACTCGTTGATAATTACCTGAAGTCGGTCCCAATCTACAGAATCCCATGCTGTTGTTACGGCTTCCATAGACCTGGAGAGCAGAAAAGAAAGATTAGAAAAGCAAATCACAGCACACAGTTAGATAGCACACTTGGCCGGTTTCAACCAGCAAATACAATACAATTTTTGAATTCAATGTCAGAAATCTACAATTTATTCAGCGTACGGCTTTACATTCGAAAATTGAGAGGGGTGAAAACAAAAAGGAAAAAACTCAATTCTATTACTTTTAACAAACGATCCAATGTTTAGCTCTCGGTGATGTTGTAGCGCCAGTCGTTATACTTGCGGTAATCTTTGCGGAGATGATAATCAGCTGGCAGCTCATTCAGAACCTTGGCAGCTTCGGCCTTGTAGTCACGGAGCTTGTGCTCTGAAACTTTGTTTTTTTGAAATTTTGATTAGAATTCTGTCGAAGTTCAATTTTTTTGGAATCTTGTTTTTTATCAATTCAATTTTGAAGTACAAAAACTCACCTGGAGCCGGGGTAGCAGAGTCGTGAACGTGAAGTTTGCTGAAGTATCCGAGCTTTGGGCGCGTCAGCTTCAAATTGGCCTCGACGCAGGCATCCAGCTCCTTCTGATCGTCATGGCACCTGGAAACGTCTCCATGTTGCTTAGCGACAAAACTTTGGCGTTCTTGAAAAATTTTCCCAAAAAAAGGGAATCTCAGGCAAAATTTTGACAAAACCACGGAATTTGTGCTCAATATTCTGGTTTGTTTTTAGAAAGAAGTTTTTGGAAAATAAATTTCAATCAAACAAAATAAATCAACTCACTTTGACAAGTACAACTTGGCGCTGCTCTGATCGACGCATTCGGCGAGCTTCTGGGTCTGCGGGAGGCACGAGCGCTTCAGAGATTGAAGAAAATCAACTCCGCAAGCGGTGAGAGCAGCTCCTTCCTTCAGAACAGCACGTGGATCCTCCGATTCCTTTCGCCGCAACATGAATTCCTGAAGAAGTAGAATAGTACTTCTCGCTCATTTTTTCGTGAAAATACTTACATTTGCCTCCTTTTCGCAGTGCTTTCCCATGTACGGAGCTACTGCTTTCAGCCACGGAGTCGACAAGACGAGTTCCTGTGGAACTGTCAGCTCCTCGTCGCTCGGCAGATGTGTGTCTTTCGTCAAACTCATCGGAAAAGCTACCCTGCAACAAAAATCGATAATTGAGCGTTGTATTTGATGAAGAAGCATTCTGTTATCGCGAGAACAAATCAATTTAAAAGAAAATCCGGTTTGAAATTGAAAAATTCGGAGAGAAATCCAAAAAATGCCATTGTTTTGTTGGGAAAAGTCAGAGGCGGTGTCCCCGTAAATCTACACTAGTTCAAAGGCGCATGCCAGCAACGCACTCCTCCGCTCAAGACCCGCCGCATTCGTGTCGATTTACGGCGACCTTTGTCCTTTTCTCATGAATCTCTCGAATTGAATAGGGAATATGCGAATTAACCATATAATCGGTCTGTCTAAACATACGAATACAATTTTTGTCACCTGCTCGCAACATATTGTTCGATTCATTCTGACAGGGCATCGGCTATGACGGAGGTCGTGTCTGCTGGATCAAAATCTCCCGCACTATCCGTTCCAGTGGTTATTTGGGGCCCGAAGCCACCGGAAAACCAAATATGTTCAATTCGTGTGCTTCCTGACAGAGAAACCATCATAACAGGTGCTAGAAAACTGAACAAGCAAGCGAAAAACGTTATGAGTTTCAGGCGCTGAAAATGGTCACCTCGTCGTCTGGAAATTGTCGGATGGGCTTATGCCGAGGCAGCTAATGATCGGACACTCAAGTAAAATCACTGCAATCTCACAAACCAGCAATTTCTGCGCGAATAAGTCAGTTAGAAGCAAATTCCATGGAAAATCAATATTTTTAGTCGCATCGTTTCGGCTTCTGCTGATGGGCGCGTGTGTCTCTGGGAGATTCAAGATGGGAGATGCATCGATTCGACAACTTCTATCACAATTCACAGATACATTCATCCATACGTGAGCCAAATCACCTGCTTCTCCTGCTGAAAACTCAATTTGCAGACCTACAAGTCATCCCGCCACACCCGAGCCACCAGATTGTTTTGCATCGGAGATTATAGTGATATTCAAGTTATGGACCCCCAAGATCTCACCGTAGTGTTCAATATAGCTTCAAGAGTTGAGCCCGATTGGGTTAGCTGTTTCACGTTCGTCAGTCGAGCCGAAAAGGAGGATCAACTCATTGGAATGACTTTGAGCGGGATGATGAAAGTGTGGACACTTAGTGAACTAGAGAAGAAAGATCCTGGCAATTCTCTGTACGAAGATGAGTCGAAGCGACTAGAAATTCAGCACATCAAAGGCGTCTGCTACTACCCGTCAACTCGAAACATGTTGCTGATAGTGGGTTCTAGCTCCTGGATGATTCTCGATATAGATGACATGTCAACTATTGTGTTCTTCAAAAATGAAAACTTTTCGAAGCGATGTGCAGCTGGATTCATCACTGATGTAGATAAGGTGACCATCGGATTCACGGACGAGACAATCAATGTATATCAACTTCCTATCAAGTGAGTTTTTGATCTGTTTTTTTGGAATATTTAGTTGAAAGTTTTTAGATGCTTGACGAGAGATGGTGAAGCTCCTATTCTGAACAATCGCCCCACTTCAAACTACTTCGATGAGCCGAATCCATTTGTGGTGGCTACTGTCAACGGCTCACAGGATGGATTAAAAACTGTAAGGTTTTATTTGTTTTTACCGTAACTATTTGTGTCTTTCAGTGTCTCAATGATGCTCTCTACGTTTTCATGCCTCCCGATACATCTCCAGAAGTCGTTGGTGAGAAGAAACGAGTTACTGTCGTCAAGAGTTCAAGAAGAGACGGAAGCGTTCTTGTTTGGAACATGCCACTGATCGATCACCAATTCATGAAAGCTGTTCCGGCTTTGCGAAACTTGCCATTCAGTGAGTTTTTTCGAACCTATTTCTTCAAATTTCTGAAATTCTTATTCAGAATTCAATGGAACTTATAAAGAAAGCTTGGCGAGTATCTGGGAGACGTTGAATGAATCAGAAGACAATTCTATGCCTGTGCTGGTGAGTTGTTTCTGTTTCCTTTAATTTTAGTCATGATTGATACAGAACTCGGACGCAGTTTGTTGCTCATTGTTCGTCACAAGTCAAGGAAAGCTTTTCCTGGGTCATTCGGATGGAGTGATCGTAATGACGTACGCGTGTGAAACTCTTGCCCGACAATGGCTTCGAGTGCCGCCGGAACGTGCAACATCTAGGAAACTATATGGCCACGAAGGTGCGGTGCGTGCCATGTACTACCCGTACGAACATGACACGACTTACGATCCGCTGCTGTTCGTCTCGGGATCCGATGACTTCTCAGTTATCGTTTGGAACATCAATACTGGAGCCAAGGTTCACAGATTCGTAGTCCATGGCGGCCCCGTGCAAAGTTTCTTGATCCCACCCTCCAACTGCAGTAAACAAGTAACAAAGTGCGTTGCGTCAATAGCTTCTGACAACACCGTGGCTCTTCTGAATCTCCGAGACAACAAGTGTATTCTACTAGCATCAAGGCACCGATTTCCGATCGTGCAGGTCAAATGGCGACCTTTGGACGACTTCATGTTGGTAAAGCTGAGCGATGGCTCTGTCTATGTCTGGCAGATGGAAACAGCCAATCTGGATAGAATTGCGGTTGGTCTCCTGGCTGAAGATATCATGGCGGCTTGTGATGAGCAAATAGGAATCGAGGAAGGCACCGACGAGACGTCTGCTCACCACGCTGTTCAGCTGATTCGAGCACTGAAGCACAAGAATATAGAAGCGGTGAAGCAAAAGGTAACCGGAGGATCGCCGAGTGGATCTACAACACCTTCTCGTAAGTTTCCAGCTTTGTCTTTGTTTCCAATTAGATTTTCAGATGTGGAAACCCAGGCAAGTTGTGGAACGCCAGTTCAACTAGGATCTCCCATGTGCATCGTACCTCTTCCTGGCTGCATCCAAGGAGCCCATCTAGTTCAATTCGACATTTCTGCTCTTATTTCGGGAATTCTACACCTCGACTCTTCAGCGGAAGCTCCCGAAGGAAAGACGAAAGCTGAGAAGCTGGAAGCTCCGCATGATATGAATAGTGCGATTGGGTTATCCAGAAAGTTGACATGGCAGTTTGAGGCTAATCTATATCTGGACGTGGCTCGCTTGATGCTTTCAATGCTTCACGCGTGGTCTTTGGATGAAGATCTCGATGAAGTCTGTGAAAAACGATTGTCTCTCCACCGACCACGACATCAAGTGTACTTCGGAAACGTCTCCAGGCAAGGAGAGCTGTCAGTCAGTCTTCCAACAAGATTCGCCACGGACTTCGACTCATTCTGCAAGAAATCCCGCTGGCAGGCCAGTCATTCTTTGAACACAAGTCATCTTCTAGCTGTCATTTCCACGTCAAACACTCTGATGGCTATGAAAAACTCTGGTCTTCAGCTAGCGTAAGTGTTTGTTCTGTAGTTCCATAGCTATTTGCTATTTTCAGGAAAGCTCGGAAGAGCGTCGTTGAGATGAATCACCAGAACTTCACCTTGGATCGTCAACAGATCAAGCAAGGATGGAGTCTAGTGGCAGCACTGCACTGTGTCCTTCTACCAGACCACGTCCGACCGCGAAGCAGCTATGCTCCACCGAGCATTGAGATGCTTGTCAGGCGGTGGCAGGATAGTTGTTTGGAAATCCGAGAAGCTGCTCAAGCTCTTCTGATACGTGAGCTATCCCGGTTGGGATCGGAAGGACGGTGAGTCCTGTTGACAGGTCACTGAAAAGTTCAAATTTACTTTTCCAGTCGTCGCCTGATCGAGTCCTGGACCCCATTCCTACCGCCTCTCCTCGATGATTCACTCTCGATCTTCGGATCCAAGTTGCAATCCTCTGTCCCTACCATTCAGCCAAGTGCCCCCGCGCCTCCGATTCCCCCAAGGACCAAGAACGATCCTCCGGACGTAGCACCGGTCCGAGTTTCCGAACCTGCCACTGCAGAAGGAGGAGAAGCTGGAATCCAACAAGTTCGCAGGAATCAAGCCACCTCGATCATCCTTCTCGGAGTCATCGGAGCAGAATTTGGGGATGACCTGAATAGAGCCGACTTAACACGTGCTACCGCAGTCTCGCTTCTGGAGCTTCTCGTGGCAGCTCCTTCAAACCTGATCCCTGTTCATTCACCACTTCGACGTGCAGCTATTGACCTTTTGGGAAGAGGGTTCGTACACTGGGAACCTCATTTGGAGATCTCAAAAGTCGTTCTTGGGTTACTGGATCTGGCAGCTAACAATGACAAACAAAAGTAAGTTATTCTATAGTTCAAACCCGGCTTCATTCTGATTTTTCAGTCCTAAAAAGATCATCGGTGCACCGCTGAACGCTATTGAAGACGCCGGTCGAACAGCCCGGCAAGCCCTTTCCCTAATCGCCTTGGCTCGACCCCCAGCTCTTCTGACAGCCCTGAGCATGGAAGTTGCTCGCTACAACTCTGCTGCACAACACCAGACCATCCAGCACACTGTCGTCAGTCCACTTTTGAAGTCAAGGACAGAAGTTCTGAGAATCATCGAAGAACTGTGCGACAAACGATACAATGACATTATCACAATGCTGTTGCCTGTTGGAGACATTCTGGTTCACTGTCTGGACATCTCGATTCTGAAGCACAAGTCGCTGGCCGACGTTTTCCCGCCAATTGTCAAGTTCAACATGGTTGGATACTGCTCATCGTCACGAAGGATCGCATTCGGTGGAAAGAACGGTACCTGCATTGTACACGAGCTAAGAGCCACAAAGACACATGTGAGTTTCTCAAAGTTGTTTTTGAAAATTGAGCTCAAATTTTTAGTCGCTGCCATCCCATAATGGACCAGTCGCCGCCGTTGCTTTCAGTGAAGACGGAAAGTATTTGGCTACTTATGGAGCCGAAGACGGCAAGATCAATTTCTTCCAGTCAACCCAAAGCTTTTTGGTGAGAAAATTTAACAGAATCCCTTATATAAAGCCAGAATCTTTCAGGGAATGGGACAAACCCAAATAAAGCTCGCCAAGTCTCAGCCTGCCCCGACCGTCTCTGTGCCAACGTCTCCTAGCGGAACATCGTTCCGACCTCGTCTAGTCTGGATAAACTCAAAATCGCTAACACTTATGCTGCCTGAAGGTAGGGAACAACGGTTCTCGCTTTAACTCATACTGCTCAATTGTCACTTTGAAACAAACTAGTCATTCAAACGCCCCGAACTTTTGTGTCCCTTTTCACTTTTCCCACACCCACGAGACTTGTCTGTCATTCTGCCATACACATTCCTGTTTTTATAGCGAAAATGTATTTATTAATGTTATTATTATTACTAGCCTTTCTTTCATAATACTGTTCTCTGTGAGCATAATACCGTTTCGTGTTAGTTTCGTAGAGAGAGAATAAAGTTATACAAATTTACGACGCGAGCTCTTCTTCAGTTCCTCTTCCAGCAGCTCCATTCCAGGGGCAATCGGACTTCCGGGGGTGTGCTCACACTTAAAAGTCTTGGGATTCGGGCGGAACGGGAAGCAACAACATCTGCATACCTTCTCGGTACGGTACTTGGCGTTCTTGCCGCGTCCTCTGCGGAGTTTTCTGAATTTTGCAAGATACGGATTACTGTAGCAAGGGTTACTGTACCTGTTCTGTGGAAGACACGTGTACCAGCGGAGGTTGGAAACATGCTCTCTGAATTCTGACTCTACTGCCGAGAGATCAACCTTCGGAGACGGCCACAGCTGGCATTCTCCTCCATTCGCCTTCAGAGCATCGTAGTCGACAACGCAGGAGTCAACTTGAGTCTTTCCGAGATCCTTGGCGCTGCAGACACGTTCAGCGACATAGAATGGCATCAGTGGACGGCCGCCTTCGACTCTGAACCACCATGGTTCACAGGATCTACGAACTGTGTGTCACTTACGCTAAAGGACTCTGGTTGCACTTCACAGCTCCACCGAACCCACAGGATTGCTTGTAGGAACACAGTCCACACGGCTTCTTTGACTTCAGCACACTTCCCATGTAGGCGTAGAAGCTGTTCAGAGAGCTCTCGTATCTCTTGATGAACGAGTAGAACCAGTGGTGTTGGCAGATTGAAGAGATCTGTTGGAGGTAGGGCTTCTGAAATAGGATATTGATCAGACTGATAATAAGAAGTCTGGGTAACCTGAGTTTTCTGATCTGGCCAGACACATGGTCCCCAGCTGCTCCAATTGCTGCATGTCGGATTTCTGGAGGCATCAGAGTAGACTGCAGCGAGTTGAGCGGAAACTAAAAGTGAGCTGGGATAAGTTGAGCCAGGGAGTTCTCGACCTACCTAGGGACGGAATAAAGACGGTCAGAAGCAAAAGTCTCATCAGGAAGTCTCATGAAACACCGAACGATATCGAAATGATGCGTCCTTCTTTTCGAAGAACGGAAATGATCAATGAGTGGTATCCGCCCTGCCACCCACCCACTTACATGACCGAAAGAGGTCAGCCATTATAAAAACCCTATGATTGTCCACTTAATGCCCGATCCGATCCGACAAAGACGGGGCGATTTGAACGGGGGAGAAGTAGCCGGATGCGCTACGGCGAAACCGAAATCTGGAGATTACAAGACAATTCTAACTAGTTCAGACTCTCTCGTCACTTTCACTTGTCCGCCAAGTGGACAGCTCTCCCCCCAACGAAACCACAGTACACAGAATACGGAAAAATGATTCATGAACAGTCAGAAGTACAAGAAAGAGAGAGAGAGAGATATCACTTCTTCTTATTCTTCTGTGATCTTTTCGTTTTGTCGGACTTCTCCACATGGAGGCTGGCAATCTTTTCCAGTGTATCATCCTCGTCAGACCTTTCCTGATAGAATCCCTTCTTGATCTTGTCGTTCTTGTCGTTCTCGTTTGCCTGAACCTTCAATTTCTTCTTGCTTTCCGTCGGCATCTCGAACTTTGGGAATGGCTTCAACGATTTCTCCTTCTCTTTGTCAGCCGGTTCAGCAGCTGCTCCACCTTCGGGATCCTTCTTCTCGGCACTTTCCTTTTTTTCTTCCTTTGGAACTGGAGGAGGTTCTTCCTTCTTTTCCTCTTTCACTGGTCCCATCTGACTTGGAGAGACATCGGGTGGCTTCTGAACAGAGAATTTGAATTCTGAAGCCAATTCAATCTACCCACAATAGCAGACTTCACGATGAGTGTTTCATTCGAGTTTTTGGCAACCGGGTTCGGCTGTTTCTTTTTTCCTTTGCATAGGATCCAAGTGGGAGCGATGATGGTCAAAACGAGAAGCGCGTTCTAGAATAAAGTTCTCACCCGCTAAGCAATCCTGAACAAACTTTACCTGAACAAAAATGAAACAGGCTATAAGTGTCATCCGAAGCTTACAGCGTATGAGGGAATGAATACTTTTCTCTTTGCAGTTGCTCGGAAGGTCAGCGTTTAATGGTCAGGAGGCCACGTGTGATTAATCAAAATGATGGTGGAAAAGATAAGAATGGAAGGATCACGAGTTTCCTTCCAGAGAAGTCCATAACATCCAATTGAAATTGTGTCTCTGGGAAGATAATTCGATTGCTGTGCCTGTGAAAACTGGAAAAAGAACATGTTCATTCCTACTTCGTTTCAGTATCAAAGTTTCAGAGCGAGCAATTAGCGAGAGAGCTACAAATTGAACAATTGTACAAGTAGATGAAGTAATGTATTGCCAAAAGTTTTGAAAGCAACGGGAGCGATTTGGTTCGAGAGAAAGAGGAACAAAAAGACGAAACTTTTATAGTTTTTGTGCGGATCGAGACGGCACCATCCGGGAAGTCACAGAGCCGAACGCGTCACGGAAGGTTTCAGTCCATCCCTGAAATCAAATTGAGCATTCATTAGGTTTCACATTCTCTTTGATCACTCTATTATTCTTCTAGAGGTAAACATGTTATCTTCAAGCTGTTTTGTTAGAGCAAAGGGGAAGTTAAAAGAAAAAACCTTGCCGTGGTAGGAAGCTGGTGGTGGTGGTCCATGAGAAGACATTCCTGAGTGATGTCTCGAAGCGTGAGCATCTAAAACTTTCTGATAGCGAAGCTTGCAGGCAGCCTCAATCATTTTAGCCATGGCTGCGGCACTCGGTTCCACATGGAAGACGTAACACATGAAGTTCTCGGATGAAGTCTGCATAATAAACGCGCAGTGTCTGGAAGAACAAATTGTTTCCTGTTGTTAACTGCAGTGCGTACTTGACATCGCGGCCGATTCCCAGAAAAGAGAGATATCTCACGCGGCATTCCGCGATTTGTTGACCGTTGACTTCGACGATGGCAATTGTTGACGGAGCAATTGAGACGTCAGCTAGAATCCAACGTTCTGGGCGGACCTAAAAAGTTTCAGAATTCGTTCAGAACTGTCTAACTGGGAGCTGTACCTGAGAAACAAGTCTATCGACCGCTTCATTCAGAATTTCGATGCCAGTAGCTTTCGGAACTTGCGTTACACCCAAGAAGTGGCATCTGATAACTTTCCGTGGCTCCTCAATTGGCGCACTCAGGCCTTCAGACCGGACTATCCTCTTCTCTCCAGATTCGATAGCATGAAGGTTGGATGGTCTTCTGTTGAGCATCAGCCTCTTGCAAATGTCGCGAAGTGTGTTGGCGATGGTCTTGGCAGAGGTGTCGCATCGGAAGACGTGGCACATGAATCGTCGAGTGCTCCGGTCACGGGAGACGTAGGCGAAGTCTCTTCCGTTATCACGGCCGACTCCCCAGACTCTGATACCTTGGATTCTCTCGGTGTGAAGCACAGTCATGGTGTCTGGGTCAATGAGAGCCAGTTCGTTATCATCAAGCTCCATGATCAGCTCGCGACCATCTCCCCACTTGGCAATCTCTCCACTCAAATCACTTCTGTTAGTCAGGTCAACAATTGCTCTGTTGACTGCTCTGGAAGACTTCTCGGCTGTCAGCTCATCCTCCGAGATCTCAATCCATCCCAACGATCTCACAGCGAATCTCACTGGCTTATGGTAGGTGTCGCCACCTTCCGCCTCGCCTTCCGCATATCCTTCGCTCATCTCGTCTTGCTCAATACGTCTTTTTGTTGTCGTCTGTTTGAATGCGTGCTCCTCTATGACTGGCTGCTGGGGTGGCAATTGGATTATCTGCGTCGGTGGAGCATCTGCCTGAGTCTCGCGGTTCTGAAATTAGAGTAATAGGAAGCCGCAGCACAAGAGAGAAAAGAAAAACAGAAAAGTTTTGCAAAGCTAGTGCAGGGAAACTAACATTGGTCGTAACAGAATACACAGGTGGTGGAGGTGGGGAAGGACTTCGGGCAGGAGTCACATCACGCTGAAACATAAACAACGTGCACACGTGGAAGCTGACACGAATGATCTTACCATTGGTGGTGGTGGCTGTCTTTGGATGGTACCACTATCCACGTGCCAGTAATAGGAGAATCCTTGTGGGTCTAGAAGAAAAGGAATTAGGATAGCTGATTGCGGTTCCATTTTATTACCTTGATGCTTCTCCCATCCTGGTGGCAAATCCTTCGGCTCCTCCTCCATTATTGGTGGTGGAGGTGGAAGAGGATGTCCACGATGAGGTTTTCTATACTGATTCTCGAACATGATACCGCTGTCATGAGATTCTGGAGAAAGTACAGTATCCACGACTTCTTCCTCATCGATGACATAGTCGGTTGGAGGAGGACGTCTCGGTGGAGACTCGGTCTGCCGTCGTTGTTGGTCGAGTTGCCAGTAGAAAGAATAGGGATCTCTGTGCTCGGTCATAATGGTCGTGTCGCCAATTTGTCGCACACGGACGCCATCCTCGCCACGCGAGATCGCCCCGTCGCGACTGGCTTGATCGATGGCGGCCAACGATTGACGGAAGTCATTGGCTGAAGAACATTAGGAATGCAATCAAATTGTGAGGGGGTCACAAACTAACATGAATAGTCAACAGCCATGTTCCTCCGTCTTTCCTCTTCCCTCTGTCCCTTGTTTCCTTCAAATGGACAGCATAGTCTGGGTTGATATCAGAAGCTCCTTACCTCTAGCTGATGAAGAGTATCCGCGGGAGTCGTAATGTTGATTGACAAGTCGTTTCACGCCGTTTTCAATAACGTATTCCCGACTCTCCTCCTCCTCGTATGCTTCTTTGAATGCGCTGTACTCCTCGTGCTCTTCCTTCAAAAAATTCTCACTCTTTTGTAGTCCCCTTCCCATTTTCGTTCAGAGCGGCGCGAGAAAAGAATAATATGCGATTCAGAGCGGGGCACTCAACTGACTTCCCTGACTCATTTTAATGACAAAAACACACATTGTTTAAGAAAAGTTGTAGCAAGTTTTAGAAGAGGAGGAGTAGGCAAAAGCTGGTAGGAGAAAAAAGCAAATAATCGAAAACTCAAACATACTATACTTACTCCCCCGCCGAGTTGTTCCTCAACGTTCAAGGAGCATGAGTCTCTACTTCTTCAAATAAACTAGACATTACCACCAATCAACACAATACATTTTGGACTTTCTGGGAAGGGAAAAGCCGGGAAGGAAGAGGCGGGTGAAGGATATGGCTAATGACATACCACTTTGCCTACTTTGTGTTCTTCTTTTCCCTGCTCTCAGAACCGAAAATGGCAATTTTAGGAGGAAAATGTGCAACGTGTGGTGTAAAAACACATAAAACTTCGGGAGAGCCTGGCCGTCCTCTTCGGAAAGGCGCACCACTAAAATGGGCTCGAAGAAAATGGAGGCCAGTCTCGGGGCAGAAAACACGGAGCTAGAGCGCAGATGATTAATTGAGAAATAGTGTCGTTGAGACAAAGTTTTCGATGATTTCCTCTCCTACTCCTGGGTGAAAAGAAGCGACTGGCATTGTGACTAGCCAGTGGCTAATGGAAAAAATGTGTATATTAGGCCATAATCTCGTATGTGCACACACATGTAAATTGAATTTGCAGAAGGAAAGGAAACAAAGTTGGTAGCGAAGGAGAGACTAGGCTTTTTCCACAAACTTTGGAACACAAGGAAATGTTTTCTGTCTGAAGGAAATCATGGGCAAGACTGGATGGTGGCGAGTGGAAAGAGCACTTCGTTATTAATTCCATCAAGAAAGAATCGGAACTGAGAGCCCATCTCGCATGGCTATTTTTTGTTAATGCTAGGCAATATGGAAGACGCCCGGGCGCCCGAATTCTCATGGGGACTGAATTTCGCATGAGCCGAGAGCCAGGAGGTGAGATGAAATCTTTGTGTGGGCCAATAGTGAATAAATGAATGCGCGGTCTATACCAAGGCGAGGAGGAGCGCAAAAGTGAAGTGGGGACGCTCTTTGTGCACATAAATCTTGCGAGGGCTTCTACTCTCTAACAGTTTACTAGTTGGGGATGGATAACTGGCTTTCAGATCTGGAGTGGATGTTTCTATTTATGCCGTTTAGATACCGAAGATCAGAACTCACCTCCATTCGATCATCCGTGACGAAATTCATTGTGGCAGTGTCGGAACCTTGACTCTGAACGCGCTGAAGTCGTTGCTCTTCCGTCTCAGCAAAGTGAATAGGTCTGAAGAAGAAAGGGAAGAAAACAATGAATTCTCATAGACTGGACGGATTAGGCGAGGCAAAATTGGTCAAGAGCACTCAATCTTCCCACCTCTGCTGCTTATTGACATCGATTCGCACTCGAGGACCACCGGCGCCTTCTCTCATTTTGAGCTTCTACACGAAAACAGCAAGACCGACACTCACAGAAATGTTAAATCGACTTCTATCGTCTGTGCTATGTGTGAGACTGTTTGCTCGCTGTTGCTCAAGACTCTGCTGCTTCGATGCCAAGCCATCGGGCGTGTCGGCAAATAAGCGCGAATTGTGTGCGCGCAAAATGAGAGGGAGATCTGTTTGTTAAAAATGCGAATGCACTACGGCATTCATGTACCGAGCGAAGTTTGAAATCTTACAGGATGTTATCATCACCGTGACACATTTCGCAACATTCGATATTCGGTTGAACCTGAATGCTTCAGATCTCTATGCATAACCTATGAACTGTGAACATTGTCCCAATCTTCATACATCATTCATGGATGAAGCTATTCTTAGATGGTATGAGTCCAAGTGAGCCATTGACATCAGAAGAACGTCTCAATTGTCTCCATGCTGGACATGAAGAATCCTTGTTTAAACACGACACCTCTCACTTGAAGAGCCAGTTGAAATAGCTACGAAGGAGCACAAACAAGGATGTTCACTCGGACGTTCGCGACAGTATCAAAGACCGAAAAAGAAACGGGAGATCAATATTTTACAGAGTTTGAAAAGTTTCAGGACGTTTTGGATTACGGTAGATGGTCGTTGTTGAGAACCCGTATGGCAGAAACACAAAGGTTCCACATTTCAGCTTTCTCAGACTCTGCGACATCTGCTGAGGTCTCTTCTGGAAGCGTTTCTGAATCCGGAAGTACTACTTTCTGCAAAAACCAAAACCCCGGCTAGCCACTTGAACTTTTTTCTCTGCCACTCGTCATAAATCTCCAGAGATTTTGTGTTTCCGTTTATATTTCATGCACTCCATTCGTGTTTTGAATCTTGCATAAATTTTCGTTCAGTACGTTTTTTCGGCAGTTCAAGTCAGAAACTAGAAACCACACTGAAAAACTGGTGGCCGCATGCTTTTTACATGACGCAGCACTGCTGTTTTAGACACGAAACGAAACGCCATGTGGAGTCGAGTGACCCGGCGCAGTAGGGAACCACCATGGTTTATAAAATGTCTTCTACTCGTCTGTTTGGTTAGGAGCTGCGCCCAGCTATTCTTTTTCCTCCAATAGCTATTTCCTCTTCGCCTTTTTTCGGATCCTCTGAAGCAAACCCCTAGTTAATGTGCGAGAGAGTGCGCCAGCAGTGGAGGGTGCCAGAGAGCGCTAGAATATGCTTGCGCGTTTCCCGTGCCCGACTCGGCCATTATTCGATTTTTCTGTCCAGCCGCTTTTTGCTCTTTTTTGAGCGCTTCTCCTCATATTTTTCGTCATCATTTTTTCGAACTCTGTTCTTTTATTTTTCCTCTTCCCAATATTTTTTCCGCTTGAATGGAAAACGCTACAGCCGCTTCGGAGGTGCCACTTCGCAGCTTTTCCCGCGCCTTTCTTCTGTTCCTGGCGTCCTTCATTACTTGAAATTCATACAAAATCACGCTGTCATAACGTTTCGAAGCTTTTCTTATCGATGTTTCCCCCTCCAGCAGTAGAATATTTCGTAATTCTTATGCGATGACGCATACTTTTTTGTCTCGTATGAATCGTCGCCCGCTCGCTCCCCCCGTTCTCGAAACCAATACTCTTTTCCCGTGCTTTACGTTCCCATTTGTTCTTCTCTCTTTCCTCCAACGCCATATTGATTCTTTCACGCATTGGCTTCTTCTCTCTCTCTCCGCTTTTAGCCCTTAAACGGCCAGATAGCTCTGCGTCGTCATAGTAACTCCGCGACATTGAGTTGATCTCTCCTCTCCGCATAAATAGATAAATAGCTAGTCAGTTGCAGCCATTGGAGAAGCACTCCATCGACAACGTTGCCATGATTATCAAAGAATAGTGAGTTTTGGAGAAGGTTTTTCGGAATAATTGCTTCATTTCTTTCAGCCGTGTTGTGCTCCCGCTCTCCGTCGAAGAGTATCAGGTGGGCCAGCTTTGGTCAGTCGCTGAAGCTTCTAAGGCCGAAACCGGAGGTGGAGAAGGTGTTGAAGTGCTCAAGAACGAGCCGTTCGACAACGTGCCACTTCTGAATGGGCAGTTCAACAAGGGACAGTACACCCATAAAATCTACCATCTCCAATCGTAAGTTTTCTTGGGTTAATTTTTTCTGAAACCGATTTTCTTGTCTTCCAGAAAAGTTCCATCCCTCATCCGCAAAATCGCCCCAAAGGGATCTCTGGCAATCCACGAGGAGGCCTGGAATGCGTACCCCTACTGCAAGACGGTCATCACCAACCCAGATTATATGAAAGAAAACTTCTATGTGAAAATTGAAACGATTCATCTGCCAGACAACGGTACTACGGAAAATGTGAGTTTTGACTGAATACTCTGCCAAAAAACAAGATGAAATCTAGGCCCATGGGCTCAAAGGAGAGGAGTTGGCGAAGCGTGAAATCGTCAACATCAACATCGCCAACGACCACGAGTTTCTGAACTCCGGAGATCTGCATCCGGACACGACGCCATCCAAGTTCCAAAGCACAAAGACTGGACGGTAATTATCTCGTTTTCGTTTTGAAAAACAACTTTTTTGTTTTTCAGTGGGCCACTCACTGGAAACTGGAAAGAAACTTCGCAGCCCGTGATGTGCGCCTACAAGCTGGTTACTGTCTACTTCAAGTGGTTCGGATTCCAGAAGATCGTGGAGAACTACGCTCACACGGTAACTGCTATCTTTCTTCCACAATTTTCAACGTTTTCTTTCAGCAATACCCACGGCTGTTCTCGAAGTTCCACAGGGAAGTGTTCTGCTGGATCGACAAATGGCACGGACTCACGATGGTAGATATCCGAGCAATCGAAGCCGAGGCGCAGAAAGAGCTCGAGGAGCAGCGACAGCAAGGACAAGTCCGGGGAATGTCTGGATAGTACTGAAAAACCACGATCCCTACGGTACTTCTCAAGATCCGAAAAGCTTCCCTGTTGTGTGATTCTGTTTTCTAAATATATTTATTTCTAAAGCACCTTTCCCCTTTTTTTGGTTCCCCGGCTTTCTTTTTGACAACTATCTCCCTTCTCTCTCAATGTTCCCCGTTCAATTCTCGTCTCGTCACTCACTTTATCACTCACTAGCTTCTTCTTAATTTAAGCTCCAGACCGGACTAGGTTGTGAGAAAAAGTGTAGCTAATTCTAAATTTAAGTAGATTTCTATTGAGTCTCATATCAAGCCCTTCCCCCGCCGCAAAACTGAAAAGCGCTTCAGTCATAGTCTGACACCTTTCTCTCTCTCTCTCTCCGTCTAATGTACTTTTCTTCGTAAAATGGGATAAATTTACTCTACTTTCTCTTTTCTGTTTCTCCACTTTGAATTATGAAGTAACATTCAACAATAAACGCATTTTTTATTTCAATATGACGTGGCAAGAGGTAGTTGGTTGAAAGCCAAAGTATGTCTACAAGGGTTTTCCACTTTGCGCACTCAGAACTTCACTAATGATGCTTTCTGGAGTGCTCCTCAGCAAACTGGATAAATTCCACGGTTGATTCTCGTAGAGAAGCTTCACTGCATTCGTCAGCTGATAAGCGGTATCAGCTTGATCGTTCATCGCGGAATAGCGACAGAGACAGTATTGATAGAACATCTGTAGTGGCGTGGCAAAGTTCAGCAGACGGCTCTCTAGAATTTCGATTTCTTTTCGGTTCTCCGTGATTTCGTACCAGACTGCGAGAGCAAGAGACATATCGCTAGTCTCAACTCCTCCGTATCGCATTGAACCTTCTTCAGCAGTTCAGTCTCTGGAGATGGCTGAAATTGTTTTTGACGACTCTGTTAGTCTAGTGTGTGATGCTCGTGCCTTCACACACCACACTCAATTACCAGAAATCTGCGCAGAGACACGTCGCCGCTCAATGAAATAAGAAGAGCAAACAGAATTTGACAATTCTCCTCTATCACTTCTCGTCGTTGTTGTGTTGTCATAAAATTGAGGAGTAAACATTCGGACGAGAGAACGACTACTTTCGAGAAGAGCGCGTCGTCTGCAGAGAGTCGTGAGGGATTAGGTCGTAGGAATCACTTACATTTTGAAGGAACTGAAATCGGGGATCTGTAGAGTGATAAGCATTTGGATTTTCGAGGTCCGCGCTCATTTTGAACTGCTAGGCGATTCATCTTCAGCTTGGTGCACTTTGCAAGACGGCACGCTGGACACCAGTTCCTTCTGCTCTTGTCGACAACACATCTCCAATTTCCGGCTGCGGAAAGGGGTTAATTGCCACTTCTCAATCATAATCATACCTATACAAGTGTATGTGATGTTCTTTCTGACGCTTCTCTTGAAAAAGCAACTGCAACCGTCGCAGGCCCACACTCCATAGTGCCTACCGTAAGATTTGTCTCCGCAAATCTCACAAACTACAGCTGTAGTGTCTTTTCGACCTGTAGTTAAACGATTTCAAAAAACGTATAGAAAAACTGACAAGAAACTTCACTCACCCATCTGGAAAACAGCACGGCAACTCTAATGACCATATTCATTCTCAATCGCACTGGGAATTTCTAATTGGCGGGTGTCGGTGTCGGGTGACTTGATTATTATGAAATTTGAGATGAAGCAGGTATACCATGAGCAATCACAAGATTAGCTACGCATACTTGTTACCGCAAGTCGCTTACTATGAATTATTCATAACCTATTTTTAGAATTTCAGATGAGGTGGATCGGACTTGGTCACGGGTTCTCGCAGATACGATCATTTAGCAGCCCACCTGAAAGAGATTTTCGAAGAGTGGCTGCTCTCGCTAAGCTATGGTATGTGGGAGCCATGAAGGAACTTTTCAATGATAAACTCTTGTCAGGGAAAAATTTATAATGCGCAAGGACATTCTCTCTTTCGATGAGCAATCCAAGTTGAGAATCACACGAACCGACAAACCTGTAGAAGACTACTCACGCGTAAGATCGAACATGGAATCCACTGATTCACGGAATGTTTCAGTTGGGATTGAAAAAAGGATGCTCCGGAGTGATTCTCCATCCAGCTGACGGTGATGGAAAGATCAATGAGGCGAAAAACTACGTCAAAGGACATCTGGTAGGCGTGGTTCTAGGTTCGACGATTGGATCATCTGGAATATTACAGAGAAACGCGTTAATCCGAAGTGTCGGCTTGCATGATGTGAAAGACGAGTTTCTGAGCAGCTGTAAAACTGTGTACTTCGAAGTACTGAAATCTTTGCGAGACGTAAGAGGGACTCTCTGTAACTCCTCAAAAAATCGTCACACTTCCAGGGCAACTTCTCAAATCTCACAGAGTTCACACTTGGCGGAAACGAAACCCTGCAATTTCATCGGGCGATCTCCCAGAAACTGACGAAAACACAGAAGGAGATTTTGAATGTAAGTTTTCTACTCACTTCATTCCTTGAAGTCTGTTTCCAGATCACAGAAAACGATCTTCTTGGTGACAACGGATATCTGAGAAAGTTTCCGTGGCTAAGAGGCGAAATGGGTCCCTACATTCACTCGATTGACTTTTTAAATGTGGATGCTGCCGGGAATCCCCATCTAGTAGATGATCAGAAACATAAAATGTTCATGAAGTGAGTCTCCAGATTTTTCCTAATTTCCTCTACAACTTCATTTTGTTCCAGATACAAAGTGGTCATTGCCGGGGTGTACAAGTTCGATGTTCTGCTAAGGGAACTGCGCGGAGGATCGTACATGTGGAACCAGAAAATCAAGACTCCCAGCGACTACGGATTCAGATGGCCGAGATACGTATTCGTTGAGCTCGACATCTGTCAGGTGGCCACACCCGCAAGGCCGATACAACTAGACGACACTCGCTATCTCTACGACTTTCACGTTTTCTCATTTTGAACGTTTCAACCTCTCATAACATATCAATAGAAACATTTTTAAAAATTCATACAATTTCCACTTCATTATCATTCTAACGCCAGTATTAGGGGGGAATTCTTATTTGAGCTCGGACTTCTTTTCGTCATCATCCTTCTTCTCGTCATCTTTCTTCTCGTCGTCCTTCTTCTCATCATCCTTCTTCTCATCCTTCTTCTCGTCCTTCTTCTCATCCTTCTTCTCATCCTTTTCATCCTTCTTGTCCTCTTTCTTATCTTTCTTCTTCTTTCCGTCCTTCTCGTCCTTCTCGCTCAGAGTTTTGTTGAACTCGCTGTTCTCGATCACCTTGTTCCACGTTTTGTAGTCGCCCTTGTTCTCGGCCTTCTTCTTATCACCCAACTGAAAAATTCTGAATTCCCCTAAAGTTTCTCATTTCCCTTCCTACCTCCTTCTTTCTGTCCGCCTCCTGGGCTTTTGGCTGCATCGCATCGAAGGTGTCCTCCATCTTCTCCTTTTCCTTCTCCTTCTTCTGCACGCTCTTGCCGGCTTCCTTGTCATTGTTCTCCGGCTCCTTCACCTCACTGTGCTTCGTTTTCTCCTTCTTAGCTTCTGCTTCCTTTTCAGGTTGTTTAGTGGAGTTTCCAGCAGGCGGTGGTGGAGGCGCGGCAATTGCTGATTTCGCGACTGGAGCTGCCGGCGGCTTCTTCGGCTTCGCCTTGCACAGGATGAGCAAGGTCGCGCCCAGAAGAGTGCTGAAACCTTCCTGGTATTCTAGGCGCGAATCTTGAAAACGAACCCGGTGAACATGTGATAAACACATAACGCTGGAATCATGCTCGGCAGTTCGACGTCCGATGGAATGGAAACGATGATCAGATCGGTAGATTATCGAGAAATGACACAAGTTTTTAGAAAACCCTGGTCAGTATGGAAATGGTGGGCTCAGAAGGTCACGTGAGAATAAGAAAAATTTCTGGTTTTCTTGAACAAAATATTGGGTCGATCTACGAAACTTCATTTATTCCAAGTTCAAATCAGAACAAAATTATCAAATTCCAGTTTAAACTTATACATTTAGAAATTAACATTGTTTTCGGAAGTTGGAAATCGTGTTAAATTATGTGAGGAAGCGGAACGACATCTTCTGCTCGATATCTGTTTTCTCCATAGCCTGAAAAGGATTACTGTAGCAATAATGCCCGCTATAAGAAACTTGCATTGCAAAACTCTTGGAAAGTGATGTATCCGTCCCCATCTCTGTCGGCTTCACGCATCGTTCTGTCAGCAATCGAATTCACTTGCTCCTTCGGCACGTTGGCTCCAATCATCATCTGCAAGAAGAACAGAGGACTACGGTAGGCAGAGGCTACACCCCAACCTGCAGAATATCCTGGAACTCGTCCTTTGTAATCGTTCCACTTTTGTTGAGGTCGTACATCGTAAACGCAACTGAAAAATTAGAAAAACACATTCTTCACTCTTCGCCAAGCACCCGTCCGTCCGTCCGGCCCCCGCCAACTCACATCTCAACTTGGCCTCCCTGCTGTTCCATGGATGCGGCTTGTTCTTGTTGATTGGACGGAAGTGGCTGAGCACTTTGACAAAGTCTTTGAAGTACACCTTTTTACGCTCCAACACTCTGCAACCAAAAAGTTTCTCAATTGTGTCGAGTTCTCGGAAGAAATTGCTGTTTTCTATTCAATTCCTCCTTTCCATTGCCTTCTTTCTGGATACATCACGCGATTTGCCGCTTTTTTCGGGTACCCCAAAGAGCGCACTAATTGGCTAGACGCCGAGAGACAATGAGGGGTTGTGGCCCAAAATCTGATTAACAACATTTTCCCCTTTTCCTCAGAACTCTTTTCTCCTTCTCCTCCTCTTATTTTTAAACTTGCGATGATGTATTCGGCACTCAGGGGCGTCCTTATTCCCACGGAAAGTGTAAAAGAAAGAGAGGAGAGGACGCGCTGGCGAGGGGATGACAGCTGCCCAGCCGTCTTCAGTCTAGCTTATTGTTAATACCTTGGGGCTTTTTCCTTGAAAAGTTTTAAAACCAAATTTATGAGAGGTGGCCTTTTGACACATCAGAAGGCGTCAGCTGATCCCACACCAGTTATAAACAAAAACAAGGAGGGACGACTCCTGAAGTCGCACAACCTAAAACTAATTCTTTGTTCTTCCTTTTATTCCCACAAAAGAAAGAGTCACTCTTTTTCCTCCTTCTTCCCTCTTTTCGAAAGAAAAAGCAAAGATTTTCCGCCTGAATCGAACATTATAAGCGAAAGTCGTCCAGTTCCTCCTCTATGGTCCCAAGGGTCATGCTCCTCTAACCTACATGCATTATTCTCTAACTGTTTCTCCCCTGTCCTAGTTTTACATTCCTATTAGACATTTTGTTTTCTCTCCGTTCCTAGACGTAACTTTTTCACCAACTGCCAGCCAGCTATGACAAATTTCAGTGTGGACGTATGTATCTAGCTGATAATCCCAAACATATAATTAATTCACCAACTACCGCTAGGTTTCCAACAAAGTTCTACATCTAGATTTCTATTTCAATTCTCTCTAACGCCCTCTAGCCCACGGAAAATGAGAGAAGCGGATGAATCGAAAAACTATAAATCTGGACGTCGTCTAAATAAATGAATATAATCTTGGATATTGGCTCTTCAGTTCTTCCGAAAACGACGACCAGCACAACAGAAAAAGCCAAAAATATTTATGTCCGAGTTATCCGAGCGTCATTCTTCTTTTGCTCTATCATATTATGCCAGATTGTTCTCCTGTCCCTCTTTCTTTCTCACACTATGTCTAGTATTAGTTTTCCCTTGATTCCTATACATCTTCTCAAAAAATTGTGTGTACAATTTATTTTCTTTTCCTTACTCTGCGTCCGCGAAGAAGGCATCGATTATTCGGTCGCCCAACGGATTTTGTTTGAGCTCGGCGATAGACTGGAATCTTCTGATTAGCGTGTGCTAGATTTGCTAGGAACACCCACCTGGAAGTCAGACTTCGTGAGAAAGTACTCGTTGGTGGTCTTGTCTCTGTGAGTCGCCAGCGAGCTGAAGCGGCTGTACAGTTTCAAAATTCCACTTCTCGACACTGAAACATCAAGTGGTGGACCTAGTGAGTCGGAAAAAGGGCAGTGCCAAAAAGTAGGACTACTTTTCGCGTTTCATCTCGTTTTCTCGTTTTCTCTTCTCGTGTTCATGAATAAATATGAGATGGAGTAGATTGGCTCCTAACCCGAATAACCTGATCTCAACTTGTCTCTTTTCTCTCAGAAACTCACATCCACTCTCAATGCTCAACTGTTCGAGCTCGTGCTCCGGAATTTGAGAACTGCTCTGGCCCATCGTTCTGGAAGAAGAACGCGATAACTCTGAATCATCGGGAGGAGGTGGAGGAGGAGGAAAGATTCGGGGATTTCTGAGAACGATTAGACGATGTAAGCTTATCGAATCTCGGTTTTAGGAGAAGCAAGTGTTTTGTATGCAAAATGGCAAAATTGATGCTCTCGCATATTTTACGTAGAGGAAAGAGAATAAACGTCGAAGACAAATCTCGTTTTTGACATGACAAAGACGGCAAAAAACGGAAATTTTGTTGCAGAAATGCCACGGAACTGCTTTCCATTATGCGCAGAGAAGAGAGATTTCATGGAGGTGAGTATTTGATGATTTTCAAAAGTATCTCAAAAACCAAAAAAAGAAGAAAAAGAGAGACACAGAGTATTTCGACCAAACTGAAAATTGAATTAAACAGGAAAAGGTCTATGTGTGTGTCTATGTGGCACCTAACATGTGGAATTGATAAAGTGTGATAAGGTATGGCGTCGAACATACAGTTTTATTGGACGAGGCGGCCGGGAAGTTTTATAATTTTTGCGCTTGTCGGCTAGGCATTGAAGTATCACATAACATGCCATATTTGACGATCGTCATTGGGAAGTCAGATGGGCGGAACTGGGAAAAATAGAAAACAGACGCTTTTTGAGAATGTGAAAAAGCAAAAAAAGCGAAATTCGTGGCATCGGCTGTAGAAATTCTCACGAGGGGTCTTCTGAGAGGTGCACAACTTCCGATGAATCCTTTTATACTGGACACAGAACCGTGTGAAAGGTAAACATGTCAGACATCCGAACTCTGGGGGAGAACAAGAACAAGTTGATCAAACAAGGGACTTTTTCACTGGTCTGTGGGTCAGGAACTGGTCATAAAACCAAAATAATAGCACAAACCACTGAATGATCATAATTTCAGCACTATCCCGCGCGGAACGGTACCGACTTCTACCGAGAATACGATCCAATGGTCGGAATTGGCACAGCAGCAGTGTTAGCGTTGTTCTTCTTCACTATCACAATCAACGGGTGAGTCAGTCTTATCAGCCACGTGTCCTACCGTAGTCCTTGCAGATGTCTCCGGTGTGCCATCCGAAAGTATAAAATGCATAAGTTCTACAAAGAGATTCGGAAAGCAGAAAATAACCAGAAACCGCTATGTGATACTGTTTGACTTTTGAGTTTTTGGAATTTGACCACTACTGAAACGGGGAAAACATAAAGATTGAATATATTAAGTACTCAGTGTACCAGCCCCCATCACGTCATACTCCAAAGTTTCCCGTATTGACTTTGTGAACTATTAATACCGGGTTAGAAGTGATTTATTTGGGCAAAAATGTTGGCTAACCTCACCGAAATCAACAAAACTACATAATACCGGTTACGACTGACAATAAAAGTAATTTTCAAGAAATAGTTTATAAACAAATCTAGGGGGTGTTATACTGTATTCGGCTCACAATGCCTCCAAGTCTACGTGCCTAATGTCGGGATGCTTCTTGGTGATCTCTCCCTCGATCCTGTCGATTTCATCTCCAAGACGGTCGATGACTTTCTCTCCGTGGTTCTCCATGAATACAACCAACTCATCCTCATTTTCGATCTTCTTCACTTCCTGGAAATGGGAAAATTGTTTGAATGTTTGAAACAAATTAAGCTCACTTTGAGGAGAGCCGGCATGTGGACGACGTCTTGCAAATAAGCTCTCGTGATCATCCGTCCATCAAAGTCGAGCTCGGCTTTGAATCGACTTTGCTCAACTCCCAAACATGTTGCTTTGACGTCATGCACAGATCTTGAAAAAAGTTTTTAGGGATCTAGGGGTTTGTGCAATACCTGATCATGGGATCATTGTTCAGTCTTGCCACGATGTCGTCAGTTATTCTCTGTGGCAAACTACGTCCCACCAAATGGGCGGCATTCGTTCTGATGATGAAGGAGGCAACGGTTCCTGAACAAACAGATATCAGCCAGGTGATTGGAATAAGAATATACCTAGAAGGGCTCCGATGACAATGGATCCGCAGCAATCGGGAATCGGTGAGTTGAGGAAAGAGGAAAGAGAAATGGCACATAAGGCGATACCGACTCCAGTCACTGCAGCAGTGTCCTCGAGAAGTACGACGTTAAGAGAAGGATCCGCGGAAGTTCGGACTGAAAAATAGGACCTAATTAGGGGAAAAACTATTTTTTATGGATAAATACCGTAGTTCCAAATGCTAATATTGGCTTTTTTGGCTTTGGCAAAGACTTCTCTGTAGGCAGTGATGGCGGAGGTTCCTTGGAAGCAGAGGGACATGAAGAGTGCATAATAGGCCTGAAACCAAATGATAAATGAGCATCTCAGAAGAAAACCTTACGTAGGTGAGTGGTTCGAGTGGTTCTGGATGCAAAAGTCCGCTGATGCCGTGGTACATAGAGAGTCCGCAACCGAACGCCATGATTCCGCATCCGGAAATCAGGGAGGTGACGTATCTCATGTTACCGTAACCGTATGGGAAGAGAAGATCCGGGTTTTTTGCAGAATATCTTATGCCGAGAAGCAGAATGAGTTGATTGCAAGTATCCATAGCACTGTGAATAGCTTCTGCGAACAGTGACTTCGAGCCGGTCAAGTAGGCGGCAGTGAACTGGAATTTGTAAAATTAAATGGAACTTGAAGAGTAATCTTTACTTTCATGGCCATATCGCAGAGGTTCAAAGTGAACGCGATAGCGACTACACGATCCGCTCCTTTGTGCTGGTTGGTAGTCTCTACTCTCATTCGCATTCTCATTCTTTCTGCATCAGTCAACTCCTTCCTCATGGCCACCAGAGGTCGTCGGTGGGCTTCAAGGGCTTCAGAACTGCCATGGACTTTCAAGGCTTTGTGATAAACTTCTGTTAGAGCATACAATTGCAAACTGCTTTTGTTTTCATGGTGAGAATGACTGATGACCGGCTTAGTCTGACTTGGGAGATCGGCAAGGTCAGCTTCACTGAAACTCGGCAGATCAGAACAACATTCTTCCGATTTGCTCACTTCAATCCGAACTCGGCCATTGCGCTGAGTTTGTCAATTTTGTCGTTTTCGTAAGAACGAGACTTCTTCGATAATTGCGCGACCTAAATCCGCTTTTCAATGGTGAATAATCGGACAAGTAAACAGTATACCTTGAATAATCGCTTCAGTTTCCTTTTCGACAGTGGTACATCGTCAACTGGTGTGTCGGTTGATTTGTTCGATGATAAGCATCGAACCATGGAGAACACCATTACCGGCTTCCTGCGCCATACTGAAAAAGCTCAAAATCCTTCAACTGTTTGTTGCGACGTTCCAATACCTGTATTTACATTCGAAACTACTAGGGACATTGGTGTCATTTTTGACAAATTCTGAAAAGAAAAATTTAATTAAAAAAAGAGAAACAAAGGAGAAAATTTGGTTTTGTTTGTTGCAAACAAACAGAAAATAAAATTTATTTTTGTGACCGAACTTATCGATTCGGCCACGGCCTAGAAACACAAACAATGCTTTTGCTTTTTTTTCTTGGGGGTTTTCCGTGGGAAAATGTATCGCTCGCAAGTAGGCAGTAGGAAAAACAAAAAGTGGAACTTGTTGAAAATATCAAAACACTAACAATTCAATTTACAATTGAACCGCACATCTATCTTCAGCGAAACGCAGAGAAAACGAACTGATAAGAGAGTGCTGATTGACGCCTACCGTATCTCTCATGAGAAAGAAATCCCTCATGCCTTCTTGGGTATGAAAGTTTTTTTTTCTATTCATCTTCCGCTCTTTTTCGAACGTTTTCCAAAATTTCCGCTTATTGAAATCCTGACCCTATGCGATTTCGCAGCTTCCCGCGATTCCCTGAACATTTCTGAAAGCTTTCTATCGTGTTCCTTCAAAAAATCAATCGCCTCCCAAACTTCTGGCATAAGTGCGAGGGCGGAGGAACTCATTGCGAGATCGGCGGCCGCACTGTGTAATAGAATGTGGCTCATAGAGCAGCAGGCTAACCCACTTTACGCTCCTGGTCACTCTTTTTCACCTATTGGCTCTACGTATTCCGCTATATTCCAGCAGACATGGCCCCGTCTCCGAGCACAGAACTTGAAGATCAAGTATTAGGAAGTAAACTTTAATTGGTAAATATTAGTTTTACTTTGAACTTTCCAGAAGTTGCAACACTGTTCGAAGAAACGTTAAGCCAGCCGCCGCCTGTGAACATTGTAGAGTTGTGGAAAGAGCATCTGGACATTCGCAGGATTCTGAACGATGTCATCAGCATTCAGTCAAAACTCGGTGACACCGATGAGCGGTTATCCACTTCAAAGTTTGTTCTCGTATCTCGGCAAAAAGCGCAAACACTCATTTTCCAGGCGAGACGCGGACGCTATCAAATCGTTTTTGACATGGGCTGATGGGGTCGGGATCGCCAGGAACAATGTGACGATTGCCAAGACAGCTCATAGTGGATTTTCACTCCAGGCTACTGGGTCAGTTGTTTTGTGTTAAAGCTTCTGAACAACAATTTCCAGGTCGATTCCTCAAAGCCACATCGTCGCGAGAGTGCCACGTCACGCGATGATCACCTTGGATCTTGCGAAGAAGTCGGCTATGCTCAAGAAAGCCTTCGAACGTGATCCTATTGTCAGTGGAATGGACAATGTCGGATTGGCACTTTTCCTTGCTTGTCAGTGGCTAAACAAGGAGAAGTCAAAATGGCAGTCATACATTTCCGTGCTTCCTACCACCTTCCCAACACCTCTGTTCTACACAGAAGAGCAACTTCTGCAGCTGAAGCCGTCGCCGATCTTCGAGGAAGCACTGATGTTCTACAGAACGATTTCCCGACAGTTCTGCTACTTTCTTCTTGCTGTTGCCAAGAACAAGCTCTATGAAAGTGCTCAGAGAAGAAAAGAGAAGAACATGGAACCTCCGATCTTCTACAATTCGCCGTTCACCGTGGCAAACTTCACACCGAAGCTCTACTTTTGGGCAGTTGGTATCGTGACGACAAGAGTGAACATGGTTCCCAGCGAGAGTCTTGTTGGAGAAGACGGAAAGCCGATTATCGTGAGTTTCATGTTTCAAAGAACTTTAAAAAAGTTTCCTTTCAGATTCCGGCTCTAATTCCACTTCTTGACATGGCGAATCACGAGAACGTTGTCACCGAGGATCCGGTTGAAGATCTTGTATGCTACGCTCCAGAAGAAGAATGCGCAGTGATCACAAGTCACTGCAACGTGGAAGCTGGACATGAGGTCACAATCTTCTATGGATGCCGGAGTAAAGGAGAGCATCTGCTGCACAACGGATTCGTGCCGATCCATCATGGAAAATATGATGTTCTGAAGCTGAAAATTGGAATCCCAAAAACTGATAAATCTCTGACAGCTAAGAAAGAGCTTATCAAAAAGTTTGTGCCGAATGTACACGCTTCTGGAAACATCTTCCATGTTGATCTCTACAATGTGAGTTCAGAAGAATGCGATTATCAAACTCTAATTTTTTACAGTATGCTGAACAGCCGTTCCCACTGGATCTTCTCCAATTCGCCGCCATTTTCGTAACAGCTGATCCAACTGAAAAGGTTAAAATTCAAGTCACCTATCAGCTAATCAGTTAATTTACAGGCTATCGCAACAAAGGAAGCGAGAAAGAAGGGTGTGGAATTCTTGAGAACACGGTTCTCCCTTCTGCAAAAGTCGTACGAGTCTTCGTTTGATAAATCAAAGCTGGAACAGGTCGGAATCGAGGGAGATGCTGCTCGTCTGAAAGCCGCTGAACTGGAGATTCTGCAACTCTCGCTGGTGTACTGCGACGTGTTGGAGAAAAGCTTGTAATTCTGAGTTTTTACAAATTTGTTTTTTTATATTGCATGATCAACAACGCACTGATGTCAATTGTTTATTTCGTTTGTAATCAGCCCACCCGACAAAATTAATGAAATATGTACTGGCTCAAAGTCATGCGATGCTTTCTCGAATCGGAGGTTCGACGCGGCCACGTTGCTTCCAGGTCCAAGTGTGGAACTGATCGTGCGTCCATTTTTCCTCTTTCGGAACCACCCGGGCCAGGTTATGATCCGAATTTGAATCGACGAGAGTATAGCGAGGATGACGGGACTGGTTGACCTGTCACTCATGTTACACAGCTAGCCAACTTTTTAAAACCTACCACAACATTAGCTTGGGACGGAGCAATGAAGACGGAGATTTCTGATCCGTGGTAAGAGATACTGGTTCTAGAGGGATCGTCGCCATTTGAAGAGTATCTCTCACCCGTCGACTTGTTTCCAGAGTATCCCGAACCTTTAAAAGTTTTCGCTTAGATAAAGCTGAAAAGATCAAGAGCTTACTCATAGTTGACGATGGAGCCTGTGGTTGACTGAGCCACACCCATTCATTAGTTTCTTCTTGCCTCGAGTGGGTACCAGACGAGGAAGATAACCGGGAGAAGAAGGGTACTACGAGTTGTTCATACCTGAAAAACTGTTTCTTTTGACAAGAGGATTACTGTAGCTCACCCTTTGAAAGCAGCAGATCTTCTGACACAGGAAATCAGAATAAAGAGAACAATCAGACCAACGATTGTGATCACAAATACATGCATTGACACCTTCGGGAGAGCTTCACCCTCCGGAGGCGCCGTTGAGGTATCCAGTTCAATGATCATCGGTTCCGAAGTGTTAATGCCAATTGGAACATTGAAAACAGTATTGGCTAGCGAGGTAGGAGAAGCACCATTGGTTGCGGAGCATTGAGCAGCAGAATGAAGCGAAATTTCTACGGAGGGAAGAGGCCAGTGATCATCTATAGCGATCACGTGAATCTTTGAAGCATGATGAGATACCGCGAGAACTCTTTCGTTGTCCGAGTGAGCAGTCATTCCGAAATAAGAAGAATCCAGGTCATCCAGTGGCTCCCAGGTTCCATCAGAATAGCTGACGCTAGCGGAAACGGAGCACTGTTGGTAAAGTTTAGTGAGAGTTTTGGTGTGGGATATTTCGATTTTGAAGAATGCTGCTGAGAAGAGGATCGGAAGAATCCGGAAGTTGGTGTCGCAAATCGGGCGAGCCGAAAGACCGGTGGTGCTGACTTCATCCTTCCGAACGGTCACATTTTCAGAAGATAGATCCAACGATCTTTTTCTGTTCCGAACAGTGATTCTGAAAAATGAAGATCAGATTAGTCTTGACCCTGAGTAACTCACTTAGTCTGCCCTGGATTCTCACCACTCAGGACTGCTCTTCCTTCGTGGAACTTCACAGTTGCAACAGTTCTATTCGAAATTTGCAGGGTGTCATGAACTATGTTGGTGACGTCGAAAAGTATGCTTTTGTGGGAAGAAAGATACAGTTGATCTCCAGTTTTAATGTCTTCCATCCACAAAGAAGCTAGAACTTTGACCTGCGAATGCTGGAACCGGTTCGCACATGCAAACTGTCGTGCTGCACGAGATCTCTTGACACTTCCAGGAACCGTCGGAAGATCACGCCAAAATCCTACTTTCCAGCTTCTGATTGTTGACAGTGTCGAGCTGCTGGTCCAGATCTTCAGAGGTAGTTTCGGATACCAGACTCGGAATGAGAAAGCAGTTGTGTATCGCAGGTAGTGAGCATAGACTTGAGCTTCAGAAGATCCGTTAGATTCAGATCCATCTACATAGATGGATGAACAGGTTGGAGACACTTTGAGGATGTTGGCATCCGCGGAAATGCAATGAGACAACGCCGTCACATCTTCAGCTTTGGCTCCGATGGAAACCGTGAATATTCGTAATGACGTGGTTACTTGTAAGCCTGATATCACTGCTAGATTAATCAGTTCCTTTCTCTGAAGTTTCAACGTTAAATGAAACAATCTAGAAGAGTACCTACTTTTGGGACAATCACAACTGCAGCTATTTCATCTGCAATCACACTGAACTTGGTCGCAACTTTGTGATCGTCTGGAGGAGGACTTCCTGCTGCACTCTTCGGACCAAAGATGACGTGCCAGTGTAGAACAACATCATCCTTGATAACGTCCGTTGAAGAAACCATCTTCACCAAAATCGCAACAATGTTATCGTTGAAGCTGGTCATTCCATCTTGTGGTTTGCAAAGTAACGAAGTGTAAAAGAATGGTCGGTTAGCTGATGACACTCTGATTGTCCAGTTGGAATTCGTTGGATAGACGGTCTCAATGCTCATTCGTGAATCCACCCATAGCCTAGAACCGAAAGTTAGAAAACATCACTAGGCACTGTAGCTACCGTATCTCCATGGACTGGGTTTCATTGGACCAGCTGTTCACGTGGAGGAACAAAGTCTGCATTGAGTTCTGAGAGAACGCCTGACTGGCAGTTGAGCGGAGGGTTACAGATCTGGAAGTTGGAAAAAGAGATCGTTAGAAAAGATATACTTCCGCTCACACATCTGTTCCGTTAGCCAACCACTCAATTTTCTGCTTCGAAAGCCGTGAAGTGATCTCCACGAGATGTTGTGGCAAGTCGTGGAATCTTTGATCGCACTTTTCTGATATTGTGTAAGACACAGAGAGCACACTCGTACGGTTCTGCTCGGGAAACCAAGAGAATGGCACCGGGACTCTGATAACACAGTTTGGCTCCTGCTGCTCCCGGTTGTTCAGATAGCACTTTCCAAGTTCAGTAGCAGAAGTCGAAGACGTCAGCTGAGCATGCACGCAAATACTGCCCACGTGATTCGTGAGTGTCTCATCCACAACTGCCAACAAGTCGACGTATGGTCTCACAACGTCAACTTTCTCAGTAATGATTCTGACTTTCACTGCGCAGTGAAGCGGGATTTCTTCGAAAATCCGGCGTGACGTGGACAAATCCGAGGAATGCACTGTTGCCATGAGATTTCGGGTGCTCGGACAGCCATCTTGTATGAAAACAGATGTGAAATTTGTGTTCTGATGGCTGTGGTACAGCACGAATGCCTCATCTGGTGGTGAGAAGGTGATGTGATCCGTGCGTACGACACCGACTGAAAGAGATTGTTAGGAGTCAACAGACGATGTTATTTCAAGTTGGTTCTATCCTGGGATTGTTTTTGTTTGTGCAAAGAGCCCTGATGAGGCCACTAATGATTTCCCCGTAGGACTTACTGAAAACTATAGCCACTGTCGAGAATTGCAGCAACATTTCGGAATACGTGAGGAATTACATCAAAGTGCAGTTACAGTGCTTCCCGGCCGGCTTCACCTTATCATATTTCTCAGCCGGAGCAGTCAATAGATACGCGCCGCGGGCGTAAAGAAGAGAAAAATGCGGATGGCAGCGCCTAAGTGACGACGAAAAAAGAGCAAGAGCAAATCGGAAAAAGAGTATGAACCGAGTAGAAGACGAGCGCGAGACGCAGAGATCGATACGACGACTACTGCATCCGTTTTTGGTCACAGCTGCAGTGACGACGACATATGCATGAGGCTTTTTTGTGAAAAAGAAACGGCAATGTGTGACTGGAAAACATTCTTATTTCAGTCTTTTAGGGGGTGTTTTTACGAGTAAATTCGGCTCAGCAAAAAGTTTGGATTAGTTTTATTTACGAAATTGGTGTATACATTTTATAGAACATGCAAATATATGTTATCGGGGACAGCAAAAAATTAGGCTGCGAGCTCGAAAAGATAGGCAGCCAGAACTTTCATTCCTTTTACAAAGTTTTCGCGGTTGATCTTCTCGTTTTGCGAGTGAGCCATATCGTCAGAAGCGCCGATTGGAAGGAGCATCACCGGGCTCTTGGTGAGATCCTGGATCGTCAGGGTCACTGGGATGCTGCCGCCTTCTCTGGTGAAATCCGGAGTCATACCGTAAACTGAAAATTGGGAATTGTTTTCATTCTGAATATTTAGTGCACCTCTTTCAATAGCGCGGGACCCAGCGGAGAAGTTAGCATCGCGGAAATCAGCAACCCATGGCATTCCACCGTGGCCAGATGTGACCTTGAACTTGTTTGGCGACTTTCTCTTGGCCCACAGCGACTCGAGATAGCTGTTGACCAGCTTATCAGTTGCTTCAGGGGTCATATGTGGAACGATTCTGAGAGAAAACTTTCCAATGACCTTGGCTGGAATCACGGTCTTTGCCCCTGGCTGGCTGAAAGCTCCTTCGACTCCGTGAAGGGAGAGTGCTGGGTAGCGCCAGCGATTCTGCAGCAAGCCCTTCTTGCTGTCAGTTATAAGACCATGAGATCCGGTCTCATTTTGGAAGGTATCGACGCAGAAGTCAATCTTGTCGTAAAGATCGTCTTCCTCCTTGGTTAATGGAGCCACGAGCTCAGCGATTCCAGGGATCAGAATTTGGCCATCAACGGTAACCAGCTGAGACATAATCCACATCAGATCGTTCAATGCTTCTGGGCTGAAAAGATTTGATTATTTTTGATGACAAGTAGGCGTCAACGTACACAGATCCTCCGTTGATTCCAGAATGCAAATCTTGGCGAGCACAGGAGATTTCGACGAAATAATAGCAAATTCCTCTGAAAAACAGCTTTACACAACAAGATTAAAGCTGAGCTCACCTCAATCCGTAGGTGAGGCATGGCTTGTTTCTTCCGAGCCAGTAGTTGTCAGAAATGCACGAGAAGGTAACATCGGAGATTTTGTCGATGTTGTTCTCGAGACCCTGGTCCAATCCTTCAGAACTGGACTCTTCCATGCATTCCAAAACAAACTTGATGTTGATCGGGAGCTCGATGCCGAGTCTTTGAAGAACTTTCAGTACTGCAATCCAAGCGATAACTGGTCCCTTGTCATCAGTGGATCCTCGTCCGTAAAGTTTTCCGTCGATTTCAGTCAGCTCGAATGGGTCGGTATTCCATCCGTCCTGAAACAAACTGATAAAAGAACTGAATTAAGCGTTTGCACATACTTCCTTCTCGGCAGGCTGCACATCCAAGTGTCCATAAATCAACAGCGTTTTCTTCGACTTGTCGCGACCTTAATTCCGATGTAAGTGTGAGAGATCAGCACGTTTGCAAGTTTGATAAGAGGTACAAAGTTTCTTAAGAACTTATTACGTACCGAAAACTCCGAAAACTGCAGGAGGCAACGGCAATTCTTGACCAGACTGTAGTTTCTGGGTTCCCAAGTCCCACAGAGATGTTTCGACGTTGAGAGTTTTCAGTTGCTGAAAATGGTCTCATTAGTTCCCTGCTTTTTCGTCTACGGTCGCGGGCATCAAAGTATAGCACAAGTTTCTTGATAAGAAGTGCACTTTCTGTGTCCTAACTCGATTATCAGAAACTGGACTCACATCGCGAGCCCACTCGCTCATGCGAATACAGTCATCACGTCTGGCCGGGTCAGCAGACACGGAGCGGATGGCCACAGATTCACGCAGCAAGTCGATGAACTCTTCTTGATTCTCATCAATCGCTCTGAAAGTGAATAATGTGAAAAATGACTCAGATCATCCGATGCTTACTTGAAAACGGCTTCGATATTCTCCATCTTCGTTCGTGCTGTTCTCCTGGAAATTGAAAATCTTGAAGAGCGCATGATTCGAGAAACAAGTAAAAAGTAGAGAGAGAGAGAAAGAGAATCGAAATGCTGCAAAACTACGCTTGCAACTTGACCTGGAAAACGACTAATACTGTCTGGGAAACTTTGGAATTATCACCAAAGTGTCTGTCGCCCCGCCCAATCATGCAGCCTGAAGAAGCTTATTGCGATAATGCTTCGCGAGTGAAAAGTTTAGGCGTTTAGAAACGTTTAGATGCGGTTTAGTGGGAAGATTCTATGAAAATTACTACGGTTTTGTGGTTCTGAAAAAGCCACGTCATAACAAAAATGTGCAAACACCGCGTAAGAGGGTACGAAATATTGCACCAAACGTCCGGCGACAAATTAATTGGACGAAAAATCAACAAATCAGGACAAAACTTGTCACAAAAGTGCGGAAAAGGTGGAGAAACGGCAAAACTGGGTGTTTTTCGGTCACAAAACAAAAGTGCGAAGGATAGAAGAACACAGTACCGCAAGCAGGCGAGAGACAGCAAGCGGGTAAGAGACGCAGGCGTTGCGACAAGGTCCACAGGCGGGGTTTGTTTTTTGTTTTTTTGCAGCAATTTTTTCTTTTTTCAATTTCTTTTTTCAATATCTCAATGTTAAAACCATTGATTTTCAATCTAAACTAAAAAGTTTTATAGGTTTCCAAAATTTAATTCGAATCATCAAAGTGAACAACTACTTCCTGCTACGAAGACTGTGGTCAGGAACGGAAAAGAGAAACGGAACGACAGAGAGATGTCGACTGCAGGGTCACTCAGTTGATAAGTGGCCGATAAACACCAACAAACTGTTTTCAGGCCCATGTTCGACAACATTGACAACAGCGTGCTTTTGGACACGCCTATCGGAGGGTTTTTAGACCAGGTACTACTTTTTGATAGCGAGAGTGTTAGCAATAAAACTTTTTCCAGACAGTTTTTGGACAGGATCCAAAGTCCAATGCTGATGACGATGATCATGAGGTGACGAGGAAGCCGCTAGTGTCCATGGAACCCGACTTTGCTGATCCGTCCGGAGCTTGTCACATGATCTACTGGCAGGACTGCATAGCTCAGTTAGCTGAAGATATTCGAGGTATATAAAGTTGTTATGTCTGATGTATTGGCTAATTAGAAAGACAGAACGCAGCGAATCCGTGTGATTTTGAGTTCATGAAACCCCAAATCATCGAATACGTTTTCACTGTTTGTGTTCGGCTGCGGTTACCGAATGAAGTCCGGTTTACAGCTGCACTGATTCTGAACATGTGAGTTCCTTATCTTTTCCCGCACCACCAATTTTGCGTTTCAGTTATCTTCTACGACAACTTTGCTCCTTGCACGACTTTGTCGAGAATAAAGAGCTGTCAAAGCAAATGAAGCAGAAAGAATGGGAAAATCTGGAGACCAATGTGGAACGACAACTCCCGCTTCGAATACTGTCTGCCATCCAGATCAGCAGTAAAATCCACAGTTATCATGACGTGAGTATCTCACAATCAGCAACTTTCTGAATATGAATTTCTAGAGCATATCCTCCAGACAAGTTGTAAATACACTGCGAAAAATTGGATATCCTTACACATTATCAGCAGTTGACTTTTCTGAACAGCGTGTCTTCAAAATAATTGGCTACAAGTAAGTAACCACTTCATTTAGTATCTCAGTCCCGTTAGAATCCCAGACAGTCCACTGGAAGCGTGCGAAATGACCATGAAAGTGTTGACTTTCACAATGAGCAAGCGAGAGCTCATCAAGGAAGAAAAGTACGAAGACTTGTGGCAGCACATTCTGATCGTCCTCGATATTTGCTACATAAACCACGCTGAAGTTTACAACAATTTTCTCGACAAATGCCCCCATCTACTCGAAAGTGAATGTGAAAGAAAGTGAGAGTCTAGGCTGTTCTCCAGTTAGTTTAGTCTGAAATTTCAGATTGATAACAGCTAAATTCAAGTACGATGTGTTACTGCTGGCATCTGCGATAGTTCAGACAGCCGTGTGCCTTAGTCTTGGAGACAAACATATCAAGATAGTAAGTTTATACAGACAGAAAACTGAATGGAAAAGTGTACAGGTAGCTGAAATCATCAACCGTCTCCTACGATGTGACCCCGATTATGTCGATCCTCTGAAACAGTCTATAATAGAAGTTGCCGAATCTAAAAAGGTTTCTTGTATCATTTTCGTCCTCGTTTGGAATTCACTTTTTACAGGAAGAAGAGCTATCCGAGTGCGATATTGGATGAGAAGTTGAGGAAGATTCATCGCAAGCAACATTTCTTTGACTCTGGTGGCCGTGGTTCGTTCACTGAACAATTTAATGATTTTGATTATCGTGTACCATTTTTTATCTTTACATAAGATGATTTCGCTTGCTTCGTGTTCAGGAAATGGTCTACAAGCCACCATTGAGAAGAGTTCTTTGATGTTGGTCCTGGATTTGGCAGAGGTTTCAATGTACTCGTGACCTGCCGCTTTGATGCAGTTTCTCAGACGAGCCGGACGTTTCCTAGATTTTAAAACTTGGGTTCAAATTAAACCTCCAAAACCTACTCGCTAACCAGATCGCTTTTGTTTCCTACGATGATTGTGGAAGTGAACGAACTCTTGTTGCTATCAATAATTCCCTTCCATCTGACTAAGTGTTCCACTGCGTTTTCATCTTAATCAGGGATCCTTCTATTTTCTCCATTCAACTCCCTACCAGCCAGATCCACAACAAGAAGCGCAACTCTAGCGCCTCTGATGTATGCTGGTGACAACTGACGAAATCGCTCCTGACCGGCAGTGTCCCATAATTGTAAACGAATCGACTGAATAAGCAATTAATGTCAAAAGTAACTTGCAATTTGACACCTGTCCATCACTCAGCTGCACTATCTTGTGCTTAAAATCAATACCAATAGTTGTGAGAGGATCAGCATCAAACGAGTTATCAAGAAATGAAGTCAACAGAGCGGTTTTCCCAGCTGAAATCGGTTTTTTCTGGACCAGACTGAAAAGTTTAGAACGAACCACCGGATTCTCCGACGACTACCACCTTCACCGTTTTAATCGTGTCCATCGGGCACGTAGCGTTCGGGAGGAGGCAAGAGAATACAATGATATAAGAGAGAATGGAGAATGCGAAACTGTTTATGGAATATTTATGGTCGCAGCGCCCCGGTTTCTAGAGGTGCTGTGCAAACTGAGAGAAACTGATGGAGGCGACCGCCGACGCCCGGAAAACAACAATTCTTATTCTTCGATAATTCATATCATGGAAATGTTCTCATCTTATCGGCACGTTGGCTATAAAACAAATGGGAAATACATGCACAGTCATGAGTTTATAAAGCAATGTATTTACAAGCTGATAATCGGTGAGGGGAACTGATTTTTAGAGATTCGGAACAGGTTTTGCTTTGCGGAGAAGCTGGGCCAGCAGGAGAGGACGACCGTTCTGAAAGTTTGAATTCTGAAAACGGCTCGTTCTCATAGATTTACCTTGTAGATCTGATGAAGCTTTGGCTCCAGAGATAGTGACATGTGAACTTGGGGGTTTTCAATAGTCGCAGGTTCCCATCGCTGTTCAAAAACCGCAACGTCATCTCCTGTTCCGTTCGGATCTCTGCAAAACGTTTGTTTACAACTTGACAGCTATGACTTGTTCCCACCCATATTTCGCAAAGTTTGTCCACAGACGGGTCGTAATATCAATCATCTTGTAATCACTCTCATTCCACTCGAGCGACGTCACAATATGGTTTCCGACGACATAACTGATATCAGTGCAGTGTGTTGCGTCTGGAAACTAACTTCCTTTCTAAAAAGTCTTGAATATTGGATACCTTTGAAAGGCATCTTCCATCCAAGAATACCGTAGGCTTTCGGGTTGAAGTAGTCGAAGGAATAGAAATAGACGGGAGTTTGTGGCTGAGTTTCCAGAACGTCCAGAATGTTCTGCTGAGTTCCGATGTTTAGGAATGAGTCACCTTTGAGTTCGCAAATGGCTCGCTGCCACTGCTCTTTTGTGTGCTCTGTTCCAATATCAATCAACTTCTCCAGTGCCGCTTCTTGATGCTCTCTGGCGTTCAATGGGAACAATTTTTCAGAGAGAAGAGAGGATACTTCTTTCTGAACTGTGTTCAGTGGGTACTTCGGACTCATTCCAAACACTAAACTTGAAAAATATTGACTCATCTCCCCTTCAGAACTTACAGCACATGACTAAACCTTCAGACTTTGCACACCCAACCAACCGAGGTTTCATTGGTGACTCTTTTCTCAGCTCCATTATTGGCTTCGGGATGAATACAGTGTCATACTTTGGTCCGATCAACAACTCTGGGTCTTCTTTTGAGTCAACTGACCCGATCTGATAATGAAAACTTTGAAATCAAAAACAGTTCACTCCTACTTCCAGAGCAGCAGCAAACTTGTCAGCTGGAAGCTCGCGGAGCTTTTCGATCCATTCAATGGTGTTCATGGAGTCATTAACCCCAATATCTTGAGCACGGGCTCGACAAGCATTCAGCGGATGAGCGTGGATTGCCCAGGAACAGCTAGCATTTCCAGCCATGGGAATAACTTTGTGGAACAAATCTGGAATGATTGTGTTAGGCTGTAACCTTGGTTCTGTAATTGCCTCTCGAAACAGGAGAGATGCTGAGAAAGTCAACAGAAGCTCCCCCAGCTGATTGTCCCATCAACGTGATATTGTTTGGATCTCCGTTGAAGAATGCAATGTTCTCTTTCACCCATCGCAAAGCAAAGGTCATATCGTGGAAAGCCAAATTGTCAGGAATAGCAGCATCTCCGGTAGTCCAGAATCCCAGGAAACCAAGGCGGTACTGGATGGTCACTACCACAACATCCTTGGTCACCAGATGTTGACTGATGCTGATATCACCGTACTTGATCGCACTGTCACTCACGAAACCACCGCCATGGATGTAGAGAAGGACAGCAAAACCTGATTCATTCTTGGGTGACCAGACAGGAGTGAAGATGTTGAGTGTCAAATTGTCTTCTGATTGAGGTGTTCCCTAAATTACACGTTGTCCCTGTACAGTTTATGTGGAAACGTACTTTTGGTAGAAGGATGTTATCCTTCTGGATACCTCTTGGTCCAAAACCTTTGGTCTCCCTGACCTCTGTCCATTTTTCATGAGGTTGAGGCATCTGGAATGTAACTTTAAAAACTGCCAGAAACATCTGGAACAAACAGCAAAGCGAAGTTTTCCTACGGGTGGAGCAGCATAAGGAATTCCTTGAAATCCATCAACCTAAATATCTGGATTTGCCGGGAACCTTCCAGAATAAAATCCTACCTGCTTTTCTCCTTCATGGATCAGACGTCTCCCTTCAATCGGACCATAGGTGGTCACGATTTGCCGGGAGGACGGATAAGTTTGTCCGGGTTTTGAAATAGTTGCTCCCATATCAATCTAAAAACTTTTGTTAGACTGACAACAAAAGCGGAAAGAGAAGCGACTAGACTGGTAATAATGATAACTGATGGACACTGCTGTGTCACCTATTTATAATTGTAGACTACAAGGTACACAAACACACACAGCATCAGAAGTATTTCCCGTGACCAAGCCTTGTCAACAAAAACTTTTGAAATCAATACGAAGAAAGAGCCCTGATTAGCCGAATGGCGTTTCTCCAGGTGAAAAACTTGGCACATGAAGTGACAGAAAACATGGCTGAGGAGGGTCAAAATCAGCAACAAACATGCCGACACTGCAAATAAATATTCTGCGCGGAGCGACGCAGACCGATAGAACTATGTGTGATTTGGCCATCATGCGAACACCCCCACTGTTTTTATAATAGGGAGCGATGTTTATGACCGTTCGCTTCTTCTTCTTCTTACTCGCTTGTTTTGTTTATTTTGTAGTCAGACGTGGCCAATACCTCTCCAACCGTTTTTCCAGGTACTATTGTACTTTCGGATCTGTCATTTTTTGTACTACTTACTGTTTTCTCAAACAAACAGTTGGAAACGTTTTCCGCCTCCTCTCCGAAATCTTGGCAGAGTGTCAAATAGTAGTGGAAATTGCTTTCTTACGTAGCCTGTCTTCCTCTTCCTCCAAGTTTACTCTTTCGGTATCCCGACTCTACCGTTTTCATTCTCTTTTCCTAATTCTCTCCGTTTGCAGGACTCACTCTTCGGCTGCTGGCTCCGCCGTCTTTTGCGGAGTTCTCTGTTTCGAGATGCTCAAGTGAAGAGCTACCCGCACACTTTTTTCTAAAAAAGTTTGTTCTTTTTATTCCGATTCTACTCCCACACACACTGCGTCTCTCGTTTTTATCAGAATACTACTGTTAAATAAACTGTTATGTGAACTCTTTTATTTATCGTCCTCCTACCTCACTGCAGAACTAAATGAACTGAACGCAATCAGAGAAGTTGTTTTGGTGTGACACAATGGTACAGTTCTGATACTAGTTCCCGAAGTATGCATATGCGTCGGGGCCTTCGTGTCTGTGTTCCTTCCGCCAATTCTCAATCACTTATCAGTCATATCTACTATATCCCTGTCTCTCAAGGATGATCGTCTAATTAAGGTCGTCGCCGCGTTTTGCGCACACTACTGTACTACATTCCAAACGGTTGATAACTGCTTTCCCATGCAAAAAAGTTTGGTTTCTCGGTTTATAAGTTTCGATGCTGCCTAGGTGATGATAGAGAAACGGTTAAGGGGTCGAGGTTCTACCCGAGAAGTCTATCTTCTTTTTTCTTTTCGCTTCCGATTAATTGCCGACCGGTGCAAACACTCTTCGTTTTCGAAAACATATCCCACATGCGGCTTCTACAAGAATCTATGCGAAAATGAAAAGGGGCGGGGCCAAAAGTCTGCCACTGTCCCCCTCTCCCTTTTACGTCAGCACCCGCTGGGGACTATCTGAGCGGAACACATGTGCAGATTGATCTACTCTTTTTTTCCAAATTGGTCAACTTTACAGGTTTTTTCGGGGGTTTAACAACTTTTTTAAAAATATAGAACCCCTGACTCTAAAGTTCCATTCTGCCAAGACCAAGCGTCCACGTGGCAATCGGGAGTACAATAAATAGACTTCGAGTGCGCGCATGCCTTCGTCTTCAGCTTTTCTTGGCGGGAGCAAGATTTAATGTTTGCTCCCTGCAGGTTCGCCTCTAGGACCGCTAGTGCTCATCATCATCGCATTTTCTGAGTTGCATTTCTGCTTCTTGAGCTTTGCGCAACGCAGGAACCACCAACAAACACGCACACACAATCACATATTCGTTATGAAGCTTTTTTTCTGGTTTCCTTTTCCGTAAATGCCTTTCCCGTCTTCCGATTTTCCTTCCCTTCATGTGTGACCGTCGATGTATCATTCACCAACTTTCTTCAATTCTTTACGGCTTCTTCCGTCAGAATCGGACGGAATCATCGTAACCCTTTTTCTCCTCCCAGTTCATTCCGATTTATGACTATGATCTGATAGATGGATTTGCTACCAAATCAAGAAAACAAGCGGAACCTGAGATTCATGCCCCCCGAAGTGCATTTCACGAGTGACTGAAGTTGAGGATTTGCCACAGAAAAATCGTGTGTTACAAGTGTTTACGCACCGAATTATCGTGTCTTTGAGAGAAAAGGAGAGAGCCGCCGAAGCACCACCATCACTCCTAAGCACTGTTTTCAAGTACATATTCCAAACTTTTTTCTTCTCACCTCTAGATTTCCGTCAGAAAAAACCTAAAATGTTCTCGTGGCCCTCCTCCAATCATAATAATTTTGATGGCTGATTTGTAAAGGAACTAGTTCGTAATGGGAGTGCTATACAAGACGGTTTTACAGGACACCCCTCCCAAGCATACACAAACCAAACCCGCCTTTCTTTCCGTCGCAGGTACATCTTATTGCTGACGAGAAGAAGAGGCACCACGCCCTTCTGCGAGGCATCGATGTCCACCCTATCTCACACATTTCTCGAATGACTTTACGAGATTTCATGTTGTTTTTTCCAAATGTGTTTATCGCAGTTCATCTGGAGAGAGGAAGGGGTTGATGAATTTGATTGACCCATCGTCATCCACCCATCCATCCATCCTGATTGGTATCATAGTTCGTGCCACACCCTTTCCATGATTCACTTTGACTTTTATGTTCACTTCCAGCCAAGGTCAAAATGACCGTTTTTATTATGTCTTCTCAGCCTATTACTCAGCGATTCTCATGAAACCATCACCATTCGCTTCCTTAAGTGCTTCTCCTTTTCCCTCCTTCTTCCACCATTCCGTTTTCTATACAAGGTCGGGTGATTTATGTTATCATCGACATAATTTTACATCAACAGCAACAAACAAGCTTTGATGGTTGATGGTGATTGGCATCTTATTCATTCATCTCGCTCAAAAATGCCCTCGTTTCTTCGCACCACCCGGTTTCACGTAACGGCGTTTGCTTATCACTTACAAACACACACAAAAAGTGAAAAGAGCTCCAGAAATTGATTGTACTACACCCTTTTCACGTTCTCTCGCTCTCGTCTCCGTTATTTACCAAACAAGTCACACTTTATGACTGTAAGCATTTTGAACTTGCCGCTTTCTCTCCGCGTCTCACTTCGTCCCATCCTCTCCTATTTATACTTTTCCAAGCTTTTGGCACCTTTCTCCCGTTCGTACCCAATGAACCGTAGTTTCAAATCATAAAAAGTCTGGCTATCATTTGGCTGTTCCCTCTTTTCGTCTCTCCTACGATTTCGTTTGGAAAAGTCTACGCGCTTCGCACATTTGTATCAAATAATGGGTCTCCTCGAGGCTGCGCAGCGACATTCCGATCTCTGCGTGCTATTTCGCATCAGTGGATCCTCGAAAGTTTTCCAGTAAAAATTAGCATACACAGTTTCCCGGTTTCACCTTCTGAACGCCCGCACTTTCACCTCCTTCTCCACTATCCTAAGATAGTCCTGATTCCAAAAGTAATTAGTTTTTGCATGCGTTTGTCACCCGAAGATTGGGCGTTGATTGAGAACGCAAACATTGACCTCTTAGTCATACAGAATGTCTGGCAAATAAATGAAAACATTGAAATATGGTGCGTGGGGGTTCTGATTCCTACCGCGCCCGCTCGTTCCCTCCCAGTTTTAAGTTCTGAATTTCACATACCCTTACGCTCATTGGTGTTTGAGATTCCCACCTTATCGTTATTTCCTATCTCTCTATCACTTCGATCGAATACAATACCTCTCGAAAAGAAAAATCATAACTGAAAACGGTTTCCAAAACGCAACCACACCCAAATTTCTCCCCAACATACCGCACGACCTCCGGTGTCTGGGTCTCTTCGTCTCCATGTGATATTCCGTTCTGTTTCTTCTTCCTCTTATTCTAAATTATCCTCGTCGTCTTCTCCGCGCCGAAGTTGCCGCCCGACTCTTTTTTTCTAAACGATTGTGATTGATTCCTAAGGGATTGATCAGGATAATTGATTTTATCTTTTCCTACTTTGTTATCATTCTGCTTAACCCTCAATACCGGTTTTGCCCTACCCCCAGATCAGTCTGAAACTGTCGGTGTCACGTCACTTTGAATCTAGGTTCGATTCGATCTCGTCAAGTTTTTCAGTCTGCAATTATTGCTGCATTTCCTCTCGAACAATCCCTCATCTCTATATTCGTCCGACAAGTTACTCTCAAAAACTGAATAAAAACACCCTGTGTTCTACTATTTCCACATAATCTAGTATTTGATTCATTTATACACACCCATGGTGGCTTTGTCACCGTCGCTTGCTTACACAGTTTCGTTCATATTCGCTACCGGTTTTGATTATCACTTGATAACGTTTCTTTTTGATAGGATGGGTCTCCGTTCGAGGGGCTTCCTTCTCCTCTCCCTCGGGATATGGTATCTTCAGTTATACAGTGCAGCAGTAGCAGTAAACTCTAGTAAGTTCAATTCTTAGTTTTTTCACCCTGTTCTTGATGAAATATAGTTTGCCATATCAACTTTCGTTGATGGTCATCTATAGAGATTCTGTAGTTTGCCCTACAGTTGCCATAAAAAGTGAATAATCCGGTTGAATGTTCAGATGTCAGAGTTAAACGCCAAAGTGGAACAGATAGTCTTCTCACAGTCGAATGGGAAGGAATACAAACTGGTGACCATTCCCATCTAAAAACCACTTTGTTTCATTTAATTAATCTTCAGGAGATCACGCCGATTCGGAAGTGAAAGGATTCCTCGTGGAATACCGCCCTGAGAGAAGCGGAGAATGGCAATTGCACCCCGGAATCATTCCCTACAAGGGACCCAATCACCAATATCGCGTTCAGGTGCGTGATTGATAATTCGGAAAAGGTTCTTATCTTGTGTTTTTATAGATACCGAAACTTCCGACCGGAATTTCTTATCTGGTTCGCATCAAGGTTATCGGTGATAACAACGAGGTTCTTGTGGAGACTCCTGAGATCAGAGCTCACAATGAGATTGTTTCCATCAAGTGTGAAAATGGTAAATTAATAACTCTTTTACACCCTAGCATGATGATTTTTTGCTGTAGATGATCTTACCGCACCCCGTTACCCCCAAGTAACTGAAACTGCTCAATACTCCCTTGCCATCAAGTGGGATGCCCCTGATTGTGGCTCCGTTGGAGATTATCAAGTCGAATTGACCGGAGTTTCTGCTCCATTTGATATTCATCGTCAAACCGTCACTCAGCCACATGTTTCCGTCACGAATCTCTTGCCCGGAACTTTCTACAGTGTCAAAGTTCGCGCTGCTGACCGTAGCCGCAACGTTGGACCATGGAACTCTGAAGTTCTAGAAACCAAGACCAAGGGAGATGCCCTGCCCATTTCTAATAAAATCCAACTTCTCTACCGCACCGATTCTGAACTCCGTGTGACCTGGCTACCATTCACTAACCCACGTCTTCAACACTACGAGGTAAGCCCAACTTTGAAAACTAGTTTCTATTGTGACTCGTGTAGGTCACCGCTGTCGAGGTCGATGATGATTCTCGACGTGTTGAACGTCGCCGTGTCGATCCTGCTCTGAACTCTTTTGCTTTTACCGGACTCCGTCCAAACACCAAATACACTATTGGAGTGATAGCTTTTGTGGATCACGAGCCGAAGCAGGTGTATCAAATTGAAGCCTGGACTACTTCTGGAGGAATTGAGAGCTGGGAAGAGAAGCCACAGGTTGTTGACCAAGGAAAACAGCAATTCGCTGTCCATTGGAAGCTCCCTGTGACATCCATCACTGTCAGCAAGTTCATTCTGGAATATAGACTTCCTAATGAAACCACCTGGCGCACCAGTGAGCAGAAAGGGGTTGCTGAGGGATCCGGAGACTATTCGGTTGCCCTTTCCCAGATGAATGCTCCGTATTACACTGTCCGAATCGTCGCCATCGACGATCAGAATAAAGTTGTGGCTCGAACCGATGAGCTGACAGTCGGAGAAGCCGCTGAGACATCCTGCATCGGAGCTGCCGGAGTTCCAACAAACATCAGATCCACCGAGGTTACCGCTCAATCTCTCAAGATGGAGTGGGACGTTCCAAAGTGCGATGAGACCATTGCTCCAATTGATGGTTACGAATACATCTTCTACGAAGCTTCCCAGAGTGCACCACACAATGGAGCATCCTACATCGGAGGCCCGTTTGTAGTGCTCGATAGCTTGAAGCCGAACATTGATTACAAATTCAAAGTTCGATCTAGAAGTGTAAACGGACACTCTCAGTGGAGCAAAGACGCTATCATCGAGACGGCTATCTCTGGTAGCGTTTCCTCAGGTAAATAAACCAATATATGTACTCATTATCTGATCTTTACCTGTCTTTCCTAACTCCAGGTACCGGGTACCTTAACTTTCCTTTTAACAGACTTGGCTAACCAACTTCTAAGGGTTAAACGACAAGCTAAACATCTAATCCGAGGTTTGTCTCGATTTCCAACACATTCCGTTCTCATTACTAACCTTCAGATTCACTCAACGTTTTTAAGTTGCGCATTGTTCTCGCGCCTCCATGTTCCTATCTGGTCTGGACACCGCTAACCCAACATTCACAAATAATAAGTAAATTCAAGTTTGTTCGACCTTGAGACAATATCAGAGCTGTTTTTCATAGATTGACATACAAAGAGATCAGTTCATCGAAATGGATTAAACTTGTCGGCGGACCAGATCATTTTCAGTGTCCCCCCGGGATCGCTGACCCACAGGACTACTGTTATCAGCTGAAAGGACTTTTCTTTGGGGTTCATTATACTAGCAGTGTAAATTTGTTCTACTTACCAAATTGTAAAGACAATTTTAACAGATTTCCTACAAACTAACCAACGGAGAAGAACTTCCGGCTAGTAACCCATTGCACTTCACTCTTGTTCAACTTGGTACTAACATTCAAAACATTACGAACTCGTGAGCACCATACCATTTCTAGATGGATCTACTTCCACCGATAAGATCACCATCACTCAACCGCGAATCGAACAGTCGGCTTCTCGATCAGTGGCCTACTGGTCAGTGGTCGGGGACCGCACCAGTGTCACCGAATATCAAGTCGACATCCGATCCACTGACGAACGATCGTGGAGAGCTGTTGAACCGTCCGTTCAAAACGAGCAAACCCAAACTCATTACCGTCTTCCACTGGGACAACTCAGCGTCGCTTCGACCTACCTTGTGAGAGTTCGTGCTTTGGATGCATCTCGCTCAGCTGTTGCCACATCTCCATCGACTTCCTTCTCTGTTCTGTGCCAAGGTAAACATAGTTGTGAGGTTCGAATGAATTCAAATAATTTTCAGTTCCATCTGCCCCTGAAAACGTCCGTCTTGAACGCGTTTCCGAACAAGTGGTCCGTGTTTCGTGGGATGCCAGCCAGGAGAATGGAGACTGTCAAACGTACTTCTTCGTCACTGGACAGCAGAATGGCAAGACTATCAACCAAAGAGTACCGGGAGGAGAGCGCAGCGTTGAAATCAATGGAGCCGCTCAAGGAGACTGGAGAGTTCAGGTAAATAAGAAACTTCCATAATTAAGCTACTAAATTCATTTTCTAGGTCCGTGGAGTTAACACAGCTGGTTCGGGAACCCCATCTCGTGACGCCATCTTCGCTTCTACTGCTCAACAATGTGAGTTTTCAGAATATTGAAATCATAGAAACGAGAAAACAAGAATCTCAATGAAACCATCTATATCTTGTCCACTCAGCTACTCGCCAAAAGCGCAGTGTTTGTGACCCGAGAACCGATTTCTGGTGCCAAGGGCAATTCTCGAACTCCCCACTCAGAGAGACCGACTCTGGTGAAGGTGCAGTTGCGTGTGCCAGACTGTTTTCTTCCACTTCTCCTCTATTTAACGACTTCTCTCCCCTCTCAATCTTCTTCTCACCAAACTCTTCTTTATGTTCCGAATGCCAACTAAGACTAAAACAAATTATGTTTGCGATACTTCTGTTGCAAATAATCAGTATAATAAGTTTTTCTCCCCGCTCCTCAACAAAATAGTTACCACTTTCAACCTCAATTCGGAGTAGATTATTGCGCATGAGTTAAACTAACCAGTTGATCTTCTTCAAACCAGGAACTTTCTCTTTTCAGCTCTCGTTTCCACCCCACGAGTTCTAGCTCAGGATAATGACTTGATTGTCAAGTGGAAGAGTGAGGGAGAAGGACGTGGTGTCTACGGATACCATGTTCAGTTCCGCAGCGAGAATTCTGGATGGAAGACGTACGGACAGCTTGTCCCGTATGCCGGAGACAACCTCGAGTACACTCAAACTCTGACCGGCCTTGAGCGTGGAAACGCTTACTTCATCCACGTCCAGGTCCTGGATCGCAACTCTTACGTCATGTACACCTCCGCTCAATCCAACGCCAAGAGCAGCTGCACAAGTGAGTCATAACACCATATTTGCTTTTCATTTCTTATTTACTTCTCTTGCAGAGCCCACGCATGCTCCATCTCACTTGCAAGTCGCCTCTCCGGACGCTAGCCATGTCCGTGTCTCCTGGGCACTTCCACCACAATCTACTTGGGGATGTTCTGACATTCAGTTTGAAATTCAGCCAGAAGAGCCACGTGGACAGCCGGCTGTCGTTCTTGGAAGCCACCAAACTTCTCACATTTTCAACTCGGCTCCTAACCAGGTCTGGTCCGTCAAGATCCGTGCCATCAACTCTGCCGGACACTCTGCCTGGACCCCAGCCTCTCAGACTAAGACTCCGCCAGGAGGAGAGCTCATCATTGGTCCAGATGTCAACTACCGTCAAGGAAAGCCAATTATCTCTTGGAGATCCAAGGAAAACACCAATGATCTGATTGAGTCATTTGTACTGGAATGGAAAGCAACCACCGAGCCTAGCTGGAGACAACACCGTAATCCAATTCCATACAACGGATGGCAAAGACCGTACTCCGTGGATCTTGGAGAGCTTCCACAAGGTCACACTTATGAAGTCAGAATTGTGGCCAAGGATCCAAACAGAGGAACTGCCTACACCTCCTCCATCGTCCAGGTGCAGACCCAGACCCAGTGCAAAGCTCCAAGAAGATCGCCAGCCGACGTCCAAGTCTCGCCACTCGGACCAACTCAAATTCGTGTTCAATGGGCTCCACTTCATGAATCCGAATGGAACTGTGACCGTCTGTGGTACATTGTGAAGTACTCGACCCCACAGAACCAAGGATTCAAGAACCTGACCAATGGAGAGAACTTTGTTGTCTTTGACTCTGATCCGTACACCCAGTGGAACTTTGAAGTTCAAGCCGCTAACCCAGCTGGAGAGGCTCAATGGTCCCGCGCCCAGTCTGCTCAGACACAAGGAGTTGCTCCAGGAGCTGTCGCGAACCTCCGTGTTCAGCCAATTGGACCAGATTCTCTTCAGTGCAGCTGGCAACCACCAGTCAACCCGAACGGAAGAATCACTCAATACGAAGTTACCTATCAGCTTATCTCTCGGTATGTTACACAAAAATATTGTGATAAACTTTTTATTCTTTCAGAGGAAACTGTGACAACAATCAAGAGGCTCCACGTACCATCACCGTCAACGGACCTCACTTCACAATCACTGGCCTCCATCCTCACTCCAAGTACCGAGTTGGTGTTGCTGCCAAGTCGAACGTTGGAGCCGGAGAACGCGTGTCCCTCGAAATTCAAACAGACCAAGCTGCTCCAAATGGAGCTCCACTCTACCTCAGAACCGAGGACATCCGTCCAACTGATGTGAGCATCTCTTGGCAAGCACCACCATGTCTGCAGACCAACGGAGAAATCACCGAGTACGAGTACGAAGTGACTGCTGGCGATCGCCGTCAGACTGTTCAGAAGACCACTGAGAACATCCGTGGAACCCGTGCCCGTATCGAGAACCTCCAACCTCAAACTCGGTACAATGTGAAAGTTCGCGCCTACACTGCTCGTGGACCAGGACCATGGTCGACTGAAGTTCCATTCCAAACTTCTGCTGGACAGCAAAACGTTCAAGCCCCAGGATTCGTGAAAGTTCTTCACACTGGAGCCGACAACGCTCAACTTGTGTGGCAGTCACCGTACCCGAATCCAGGATATGTCGACAAGTACAAGTGCAGATACGCTCCAACCGGAACTCAACAGTACCAAGAGCGCCAGTTCCCAGCAGTTTCTCCGTGTCAGCAACGCCAAATCGAACGGCAAAACTTGCCAGCTACTCCACCTGGATCCAGACTTCACTGCGGAAGAATTGAGAACCTGAAGCCAGAGCAAACCTACGACTTCCAAGTTTCTGCTCACGTCAAAGACTCCGGATGGGGACCGTACTCGCCACCAGAGAGGACCAAGGTGACCGACTCTGCCGTGCAAGTTCTCTTCGTCAGGAAGATCGGAGGATCCGAGAACTCTCTTCAAATCAACTGGGATGTTCGACCAGATGACAAGAACAGAGTCACTGCCTTCAGAATTGTCGTCACTCCTCAAGATGGATCGCAGAGATCTCAGACTTTCAACGTCGACCGTGCCACTTATCAGTACAGAATTGATAACTTGCGTCCAAGAACTACCTACAACGTTACCGTCTCTGCTGCTACTCATAAGGAGATGTGCGGAGGAACTAGCGCTGTGATGACTACTGATGCCGCTGCTCTCACTGCCCTCTCCATCGCTCCAAGAGTTGTTGCTGAGGAACCAACCTCCATCACTATCGAATGGGAGAGCCGCAACAGAGAAGCCGGTGGATTCATCGTGGAGTACCGTTTGGAGGGAGGAGCCTGGCAACAGTACAACCGTCGTATCCCAGCTCATCCATCTCAGACCAGCTACACTGCTACCGTCGATGGACTTCCAACTAATGCCGTCGTCGATTTGAGAGTTCGTGTTGTTTCTCAGCAGAACGAGCAGAGCAGTCCGTCCCCCGAAGTCCGTGCCAGAACCAAGTGCTCCCCACCAACTTCCCCGCCGCAAGGAGTCCGTGTCGACGCTCCATCCACCAACGAAGTCCGCGTCTCGTGGGCTCGCCCAGCGAAGAACACCTGGATGTGCGATCAGATGAATGTGGAAATCAGCTACCGAGTTGGAAACCAGCCAGAAAAAGTTCTCACCGTACCAGGAGATCAAACCGAGTACACCTTCCCAGCTGAGCCGAACCAGAGATGGGTTGTGAAGCTCAGAGCTACCAACCAAGTCGGATCTAGCCAATGGTCGCCGGAACAGTCGATCACTACTCGTCAAGGAGCTCCAGGATCTGTCAGAGATCTCCGCGTCAAGGCTCTCTCGCCAAATGAGGTTCATGTCCAATGGCTGGCTCCACTCGTTCAGAGAGGTACCATCGTCGGATACGACATCTCCTACCGTCTCAAGCATCGGTTGGCTTGCCCAGAAGAAGAGCCAAGAGACGTCAGCAGAGACTTTGTCACTGTTTACAACCACAAGGATCTAGACTACACTATCACTGGACTCCTTCCATACTCGCTCTATGAAGTTCGCGTTCGCGCCAGAACCACTGAGTTGGGACCTGAGGAAACCAAGGAAGTATCTACTGAGCAACAGCCACCATCTTCCCCGCCACTCAATCTCGAGTCCACTTATGCTCTTGAGCGTTCACTCTCCTTCCAATGGGAGGCAGTCGACTGCTCTCAGCGTCACGGACACATTGTCAACTACGAATACGAGATTCTTGGACAAGATGACTGGGCCAAGCTCGAGAGACAGATTGCCAACACTTCTGACCTTCGCGTCACCATTGATGGGCTCACTCCATACACCAAGTACGTCATGCGTGTCAAGGCTTACAACTCGATCGGAGGAGGACCAAACACCGAGAACTTGGTTGTCATGACTGCCAAGGCCAACGCTCCACTTCCACCACAAGATCTCGTTGTTGCTCAAGAAGGAACTGACTTCTTCATGGTCTCCTGGCTGCCACCATACCCACCATACGGCCCACACGATGCCTACAAGATCCGCTATCAGCAGATCCCATCGGACAACTGGATTGAGATTGAGAAGGGTGTCAAGGATCCGCTGCTCCAGTGCCCTGGAGAAAGTCCTCGTTTCTGTTTCAATGCAACTGGTCTTGATTCTGGTCAACAGTTCAAGGTTCAAGTGGCTACAAGAATCGAGGGAGGAAGCTATGGACCGTGGTCGTCACTGGTCATCGCCAACACTTTGCAAGTGCTTCCAGATGCTCCAAGAGCCATCCATCTCATCGAAAAGACCGATCATTCTCTGCACATCAGATGGGTTCCACCAATTGATCCAAAGGGATACGTGACTCAGTACCGTGTCTCGATTGTGTCTCTTGATGATGTCAATGACAAGAAGAGAACTCATATTGTCAACCATCCAACCCTGACATATTTGTTCGATGATCTGAACCCGGAGACTTCCTACAACATTTCGATTTCTGCTGGAACCAAGCAAGGATTCGGAAGAGAAATCTGGACTCGCTACACAACTGATCAGTTCAATATCCCAGTTGTCGGAACCATGCCAACCGTCACAGCTGATGGAGCTTCGGCTCTTGATGTTCAATGGAACGCTGTCGTCGACCCGAAGAACCGCATCAAGGGATACATCGTGGAGATCAGAAACTCTGACACCCCAGTCTGGCAAGAGATTGGAGGAGTTACTAACCATGACGCTGTCAAGGCAACCTACTTCAAGAAGCTGACTGGACTCGACCCCGACACTCTGTACTTTGTGAGAATCAAGGTTGTCGATCAACGTCAACGTGTTGGAGTTCCATCTCCGGAAGCTCAAGGACGCACTGGATGTGCTGCCCCAACTTCCCCACCAACAAACCTGAACCTCGCTTCCCCATCCAACGTCCAAGTTCGTGTCTCCTGGCAAGCACCAAACCAGAACTCCTGGAGATGCTCTGCTATCCGATACAAGCTTGAATACATCAATGGAACTGAAGGACGCAAGCAGATCGACCTGCCAAGCTCTTCAATTGAGCATCTGTTTGATTCGAAATCCAACACCAAGTGGACTGTCCGCATCCGTACCGAGAACGACGCCGGATCTTCCGAATGGAGCAAGGAACTCTCTATTGCAACTTCTGAAGGTGCTCCTGGACCAGTCGAGGACCTGACCGCTAGACCAAAGGGACCAACCAGCATTGTCGCCAGATGGAAGCCACCACGTGATCCAAATGGAGTCATTACTGGATACACATTGACCTACAAGCTGAAGTCAATCGGAGAATGCGGACCACGAAGTGCTGCTCCAATTGAGAAACACGTCAGAAATGAGGAACAAACCATCGATGGACTTCTCCCGGATTCCACCTACGAGATCCATGTTGTTGCTCATACTTCTCACGCTGGACCACAATCGTCCGTTGTCACTGTCACCACTGAAGAAGCTGCTCCATCTGGACCACCACAGAACGTTCGCATCGGATCTATCACCTCGTCCAGAGCTGATGTCACCTGGTCGCAACCAGAATGCGAGCAACGCAACGGAAAGATCACTGATTACGAATACGAGCTGTGGAGTTTGGACACATGGGCTGACAACAGCACTGGACACAACCCGACTGAACGTCTCAACTTGGATCAACTGATTCCTTACACTCAATACCAAATCAGAGTGCGAGCTATCAACAAGGAAGGAGATGGGCCATTCTCGGAGTGGGTTCCATTCACCACTCAGGCAACCAATCCACCAGCACCGTCTGATCTTACCGAAGAAGCCACTTTCCCACACGCCATCGAGATCTCCTGGCTTCCACCAACTCCACCACATGGAAACATTGACTTCTACAAGGTTCGATACACGCCAACTGGAGAAGCCAACTACAGAGAAATCCGCGTGGAGACTGACCGATTGGAGTGCTCTGACTCGAACAAGAAGGACAGACTCTGCTACAGATTGAGCGATTTGGATCCAGAACAAGAATACGATATCCAAGTTTCGGCACATACCGAAGGAGGAGGCTGGTCTGAATGGTCGGATGAGCTCACTTCCAGAACTCAGCAGCAGAACATCCCTGTCTTGGAGAGAGAGCTCGAGGTTACTGATAAGACTTCCAACTCTATTTCATTGAAATGGGAGGGACTCTCGCAAGATCAAGCTGCCCATGTTGTTGGATACGTTCTTGAGTTCAAGTCAGAAGATGATGGAGCCGAATGGCAAGAGTACAATGGAGTCGTGAAGCATCGCAAGACTTCTGCCGACTACAAGATCACGGTCAAGCAACTTGAAACCGCTACCCTCTACTTCTTCCGTCTCCGTGTCGTTGGAAAGAATGACAAGCGTGGATCCCCAGGACCGGAAACCAAAGAGACCACTTCTTGCGGAAAGCCAGAAGAACCACCACAGGGCTTGAAACTCGAAAGCTTGGACTTTGAGACCTTGAAGATCACATGGACTCCACCCAATGAGGACACCTGGAGATGCGACAATGTGGAATACCTGATTGATTTTGTCAACACTACCTCTAGAGGAAACTGGACCGTCAGCACCGACGCCCCGTCGGAGTTGACCATCCCAACTCAACCTGGAACCAAGTGGGATGTCAAGATCAGAACTCAGACTGTCGAGGACACCGGGAAACCACAAGTGAGCAGGTGGAGCGATCGCGTGAGCATCACCACTCAATCCCTGCCTGGAGAGATCTTCGTTACTGTTGATCCGAAGGGACCAAGAGAGGCTTTGGTTACCTGGGAGCTTCCGGACAAGGATCAGAAATGGAACTACGGAGTTGATATCACCTACAAACTCAAACAGCTCGGTGGATGCAATGAAGTGCAGACTGGAGCTAAGGAACCAGTTACTTTGTTGAACGTTCAAGAGAAGCAGATTCCACTGGAGAACTTGCAGCCCGGATCTCTTTACGAGGTCACTGTCACTCCAAGAAGACCACCATCTCTTCACTCGTCCATTGTCACTCCAAAGACAGTCAGAACTTTCCGCACTCAAAACGACGTGCCAACTGGACCTCCACAGAACTTGCAATCTACTGTTCGCAAAGACAGTGAGCTCGGATTCAAGTGGGATGCTCCAGACTGTCTTCAGCAGAACGGAAACATCACTCAATACGAGTTTGAGCTTGTTGGTCTGGATGAATGGAACGAGGGAACCCGCGAGGGAGTCACTCCGCGCCAGAACACTCTCATTGATCAGTTGCAACCTGGAAGCTTGTACCGTATCAAGGTTCGCGCCTACACTGCCGAAGGACCAGGACCATGGTCTGATTCTCTCGAGATCAGAACTACCGGAAGTGAACTTGGACCACCAAGAGAGCTCACGGCTGTTCAAACCAAGGCCACTCAGATCCAACTCACCTGGCTTCCTCCATACCCAGAGAAGGCCATTGTCACTGCCTACAGAATTCGCTACAGTCCAAGAGCCGACGACTCGAATCCGACCGAAGTGGAAATTTCCGGAGACGAACTCACTTGCAGTGGATACAAGAGCCCGATCATCACTACCGCCAACTTGTGTGCTACGATCAAGGGACTTCAGCCATCGACCACCTACCGTTTTGCCGTTCAAGGACAGTCTTCTTCTGGAAACTGGGGAGAGTGGTCTTCCGATTATTTCTCTACTACCAGAAATGACGACAACGAACTTCTTGGCGGAAGCTTGAAACTTCTCTCCGCTGGACACGACAACTTGAAGGTCAAATGGATTCCACCAGCGGTGATTGGAGAAAAGATCGACAAGTACGACGTCTTCATCTCCGTCGCTTCTGTGTTGGACCAGAATCCGAAGAAGTTCGAGGTCGGAGGCCACACCACCGACTACCACTTCCGCAGCTTGGATTCTGTGACTCAATACAATGTTACCGTGCAAGGAACATCGGAAGGAAACAAGCTTTGGTTCATCTCTTCTGTCTTCTCAACCACTGACTTCGCCGAGGGACTCCTTAACTGGCTTCCAGCTCCTACTGATCTTCATCTCATCGAGAAGAGTGACACCATGCTCCATGTTGACTGGGTACCACCGGAGATCTTTGATCCAGAACAGCGAGAGCTTATCACTCATCACCGTGTCACGATTGCTCCATTCGACCCGATCACCGGAAAAACAGGATCATCGAAGAACTACACCGTCCCATATCCAGGAAACTCCATCAAATTCGAAGGACTTCGTCCTGAGACCATCTACAACATCACTGTTCAAGCCGGAACCAACTCTGGATACGGTCACATTCTTTGGGGAACCTACAGTACTCTTGCTCCTGGACAACGTCACATTCTCAGACTTCTCAACAGAACCCCAACCACTTTGAATGTGGCTTGGGAACCAGTTTGGGGACGTGCTCATTCTGGCTACACCGTGAGTTTCATATTGATTGTACTGATAACGAATTATATATTTCAGTTAACCGCTCGCACCCTCTACTCTGTTTACGGCAATGTTCGTCTTCAACAAATCAAGACCTTCGATGTCGATGCTTCTGAAACCGAGTTTGTCATTCGTGGTCTTCACCCGAGTACCGTGTACAATGTGACTCTGACATCTAAGGATCACAACGAAGTTGCTTGGGGAGCATACGCCACTTTGCCTCCAGGCTGGTTCGTCGTTAAAAACTTGAAACAGTGCGACAAGACCGACTTTGCTGTCTCGATGTCTTGGGAGCCAGTTGAGCTGGATATGGCATCCGACTACCAGGTCCGTTATCTCCGTCTCAAAGAGCATGACGGAATCTGGACTGAGGAGGAGGCTCGCCCGGCTAAGGAACTTCTCTGCCCGAAGGACGGATGTGGAAGGCTCTGCTACCTTGTGTTCAACCTCCCACACAACCCAACTGAATACGTGTTCCAGGTATGCAATAGTTTTTCGGTTATCTATACATGTTTATTTAATTTATATTTTCTCAGGTCCGCGCCAAGGTTGACGGTGAGTGGAACCACTGGAAGTCTGCCCCGAAGAAGATGACAAGCAGTGAGCCTCTGAACATCAGACGAAGCTGTTGCATCGTTCCACCTCCATACTTCGTAGACAACATCGGAGCTCCAGGAACCTTCTGGGAAGTCGATGTGAACCCAGCCGCCACTGATAACAATGTGACTCGTTATTACGTTGTTGTTGACGAGCGTGATCCACCAGGAGATACCAACTGGACCGAACTGACTGATAAGGTCACCGCCAACAAGATGAAGATTCCATATTACGTGGCTGCTTCCTTCAACTTGGAAACCTTGCCAGAGCCAAGAAAGGTGCGTATCGGAGATGGAAACGTGATTGGAGGATACCTGAACTACCCACTAGTCAAAGGAAAGAAGTACAACTACGAAGTCTACACTATCTGGAATGTGACTGGTGCTCCGCTTGTCGGAAGGTTGAGAGGTACGTGCTCGAGAACAAATGCGATTCGGTCGCAACCTAAATAATCGGACGGCATCGGCGCATAGTGGGAATCAAACAATAGCAGGAGGGTCGAATCTAAATGATAACAGAAATGTGAATGCGTTTTGATTGATATTAGAGAAAGCAATGGAATGATAGCGAGCGCGCGTGAAAAGAGGCGAGAGACGACGGCGCGAGAAACGATTTTCGACTGGGTGTGGTTGTTCCTGCGAAGCAGCTAACACAGTGTGGCCTTCACAGTCACTTCTCGACTGCAGAAACATTTACTGATTACTCTAGTACTATTAGTTAGTGGTGTCGCAAAATGGCCGCATTTCCAGATGGTGAGTAGAAAAATGCTTTAAATTGTACAGATGTCCGCGGCTGGAGCTGGCTTTCGAACAGAATCCTTTCCAAATGGATTCTGATTCCGATTGCGTTGTTGATCTTGCTGGGACTCGCAATCTGCTTTGTGTATTACTGCTGCAATGAGTTAGTATTATTGAAAAGCATGGCGTTTTCATCCCAAACTTCTTTCTGTATCTTTCCTCCTGCATGACAACCCCCCAATTACCATCTAACACGTTTTCAGCCTCGCCGTACATCACCTCTTCATGGCCGTGGTGGTGGCTCCTTTGGGTGCTACTTCTCGCCCTTCTACTCACTCTTCTCTGCTGTTGCATCCCGTGGTGCCTCCAACGGTTTACCCTTTTTCTTACATTTCTAATTTTTCAAGAGTGCTCTAACTCTGAGGTAATCAGAGAACAAGAAAGCAACGTTCATTTTCAGCCGTTACCGCTCAAGAAAGGAGCACAGCCGTTTGGTTACCAATGGACAACATGCTCCACTTCTGGAAGAGCAAAAGGCTGGAATGAACGAGAACATGCGTCAATTGGAGACCCGTCTGGACAAGATGAGAGGAGCTATCGATGGAAGAGGTAATCTTTGATTGTTTAGTTTCGCAACTGAAACATTAGAAGTTGTATGATATTGACTTCCGATTAGGTTGTGGGTGTGGTGTTGTATGTGGTCGTCGAGAATTTGATTAATGATGATGAGGTGGACGCAGACAGACACACCCTCATGATTTAGAGCGACGACATTTCGGAAATTTTTCAGCTCGTGGAGATTTCGAGGATGGTTACATGAAAGGATACAAGGATGCCAACAAATTAGGAAGTGCTCATGCTGCTCGCAGACGCCTTGAAGACGACTATGGAACCAGAGACGACCGCTTCCACGAGGGATATGTGAAGGGTCTGAAGGATGCTGGAATGACTGGAATGACCACTTCCATGCACAACTTGGCGCAGCGAACTGGAGGAGGCTACTCGGCCGGATTCGCTCAAGGTTACAAAGACGGAAACTCGGGCATCTTCGGAGATCGAGTCACCCCGTCCTTGATTTCTCGTTTGGATGAACAGTACGCTGGTCAAGAAGATTTCAAGCAGGGATATGTCGATGGATTCAAGGAAGGAGCTTCAAGCCGTGTCGGAGAACGATCTCGATTCGAAGACTCGCGCCGACTCCAGCAATCCTTAACCGAGCTCACCGAGCGTCTGACTTCTCTTGAGAAGACCAAGGGAGACGAGATCCACTCCACCAAGATCTATCACGTTTGTAAGTTCATGAGATTTTCCTACAGAAGTTTCAAAACTTGCATTCCAGACAACCAGCAGCCAGAAGGAGCTCAATTCACCTCAACTGGACAACAGTTGGCTCAGGAACTCGAGGAGATCGGTAGCACTTCCAGACGCAGCACCTTGAGAAGGCATTACACAGTAAGCGCTTCAAATAATATATTTCTTCAAAACACTCTTTTCCAGCCCGGAGACTACTTGAAGCAAGACGCAGAGGAAGGATACAACTCTCTGAGCAGAAACAGACGTTCCCTGTCGGCTTCTGCCTTGGCAGCCAACAAAGGTTAGTTATTTTTCTCACATTTGCAACCGTGAGCATGAGTTCTGCAACTCTTTACAACTAAGGGAGTGTTCTTCATCTAAACCTAACCTTGCATTATAGAAGCAACCCACCAGTCTTCTTCTTACCTGCAAACAGGAGGAACCTTGAGCCGTTCCCGCCATCACATGTCGCACGCCGGATCGTCGTATCTTTCTAGAGCCGCTCAAGATGCTCAGACTGGAACTGATACCTACGCAAAACGCTACAACTATCGGTCCCGATCCGATGTTGGAAGCCCACGTCGGTATGCCAGTCAGACTCTTCTTGATGGATCCCGACCAGGTCCTTCGACCCCACACGCCAGACGTGATGCTCTCCATACTCTTCAAAAAGAGCTCGACACCTTGAGCCGTTCTCCAGAAGTCCGCGGAGCCACCCCACGTGGAGCCACTTCTGCCGGATACGGTTCTGATACCAACGCCTACGACACAGTAAGATCGAGGGCGCGTGGATACTCGAACTACGATTACGGTTTGTTTTTGCATTTTGCTTGATTTTCAGAATGAATCCCTTCTCATAACCATCGCATGGCGTAACTTTACAGATACCTTTCAATCCTCGCGGAACGTGACCCAAACGCAGACCAGCGGAGCTGCCGCCACCCAGGCTGGAGCCACCTCTTCTGCGTTTGCCTCCCAAACCACCACACCACGTTCGTATTCTTGAATTTAGTGGCATGGATTTTCATTCTAATGCCTAACTTATTGATGGTCGTATTATCTAATCAAAATGAAATTTCCAGACGAAAAATCGGGAAAGTGGGCCGAACAGCTGATTGACCTTGTTTCTGAACCACTCGACACTACCATCGCCCGCATAAATAACTATACCTCATCATCAAACGGTAGGATTGACTTCAAAATCAATTTCCAAGATTCAAAATTTTCAGATCGTGGACAAGGAGATGTAGTAGAAGAAAAGTATCATAGAACTTACAAAGAGGAACACTCGAGTCGCTGAAAAAACTGCCTTTAGCTTTTGATGTCATTTTGTTTCGGTGCTTACATTTTCATTAGGAATCAATCGTGTAATCTAACATGTTTACTTTTTTTAGCTATCCACTACTTACTCGAGTGGATTCCCAACACGAATTGATTTTCATAATTTCGTAACCTTCTATGTATATGTTTTTATTCATATTTTCTCATTTTGGTGCTAGAATCTACCCATATCCTCTCTCAACCTGTCCTGCTCAAACTAAGGTAAAATCTTCAAAACACTCTTCTTCACTGCCAAATATTTCCGTTTGTTTGTTCTTATTTCACTTGAATACAATGAACATATTTTATGATCACAATTTTTATTGCAGTTGCTTTGAAAAGACAATGGAAAATTACCTCGATGAAAATCAGAAATTATTGCACTGAAAAGGAAAACTTGCAAAAAACCCACCACATATACAGAAAACGGAACAGGAAAGAAAATGAGATCGAGTACGTACACCAGGGATACTTGTTTGTGAAAGTGATTGAAAAAGATGCTAGGGGAGTCTGAACAGTTCAGCAAATGATTCAAATAGGAAAAAGCACTAATTGGAAATTGAGTTGTTGGGTTGTCATTCTCGTCATAGAAACATGAATAAGTATGAGGGTCTGAACGGGTATCAAGAACGACAATCGAGAGTTCAAAGTGTTGAGGTGTGAAGTGAATTAGACTGCTGAGGAATCTTCTTACAAAAATACAGTTTCCACTACAGATTTGAGATTTCGGGTAAGGTCAACTCGTATATTACCGAATGATATGGGGGAAATGGGGAAACGTGCTACCATTGCACTGGGAGGAGTTTCGAAGATCTTGGAAGGTAAATGGGCGACGACATCAATACCGTACAGGAAGAAATGTGATTAATCTAGATGAGTGGAGCCTAAGACAGCTAGCAGAGAAGCAACTATGAACAGTACCGGCAGTTCAATTGAGATATTCCATAAAGAAATTTTCGAAAAATTCGTCGTCAAAGTAATCCGGATCTGGAAAAGTATAGGATGAAAACACTGTTTGGTAGGATAGGATATTACCGTAGATATTAGACAACTTTTTCTTTTTGAGCTGTTCTGCGTGTCGTAACATTCGTTTCACTGACAGCCTCGAGCTCCCGCTAAACGTGTTCATCTCTTGACTCACACCTCGGAATTCTTTCTCGGTGGAGTCAGTTGCTTGATAATTGGGACCAGCCCGCCACATGTGCAATCCGGCTAAGAAGTTGCATACGATTTCCGCTGAAAAAGAGGTATTTTAGAATCATGTTTTCAGATCCCAATTAACTTACTGTATTTCTTAGCCTGCACCTCAGAAAGCTGCAAATTCCGTTGAAGCTTCTCCTCAGCAATGCTGCGAATATTCGAGTTGTTCGACGAGCACTTTGGAATCTTGGTGTCTAAAACAAACTATTTTACACGGTTTTTTCTTTCCCGCAAATCGGACCGATAACATCTTCAGTAACATGAGAATTTCACGCAGACTAGTTTGCAAATATCTTTTCGCGCATCGTAACGTCATCAAAAACTACCGTATTCCTGTTGCTTTTTTTACTGAAAAGGTGACAGATATTGGGCCCACAGCAGACCTACTGTTTTTGTATATGGTTTGATCTACGCAATAACGCGCGGCCGAGTAAACAAATGCGAACGCAGTGAGTCACGCAAGTCGCTTTCGCCACTTCCGTGTATGTTCTTTTAGAATTCTTGCTCAAATTACTCACTTTTTAATAATTTTTTGCCTGAGCGCGACGATGTGATTGGTCCGACACCGTCTGTAATTCAATCGCAATGAACTCATTTGTCACAAACGGAACTCACTATTGTTAGGCACTGATCCATTGTGCGCATCCACAATTTCGCTCATCAGCCAGACGTAGAGACAGAAGTTTGAATTCCCCCCTAAGTCTACTAGGATTGGAAAAACTGTCACGCTAACTCCTCCCTACCGAAATTCCATATAACTCCGCATTTGTCATCAATGTCCAGAGTAATCTCATCCAGTGGCACATTCTTGTAGTATGGATACATGAGAGCATCCCCTTTCCGAGAATGACCCAATCCAAGAGAATGTCCAATTTCATGGGCCAAGACATATGGAAAGAAGCGTTTTCCCTGGGTGACTTCGTCCACATCCGTTTCCCAAGTCTCCGAATCGTCGAAATGTATGTCTCCATTCAACGGGAACGCATAACCGGGAAAAAACGTGTGCGCGAGAACGTTTTCCTTCCGATTATGATTGGTCGCATCAATCTTTCCATTTGGCCCATCAAACTGCAAGTTGGGAGAATGCTGGCCATTTTCGAAGTGACTTCCAAAACTCACATCGTAGTCGTCACCGTGCTCGCCTTCGGCCCACAGAATATTAATGTCGGCATCTTCTTTCGAATTCGCCTCCACGAAAGAAAGCGAAACCTTCTTTTCACTCTTGATGTAGCTTTGAGTACTCCACAAGTCGAATGCTTTCTTCACCACCTTCCGGGTCTCGACGCGGTCAATGTCATTGGTGTAGTCCGAGATGTACCACTTCAAGACAAGTCCGTTACTTCCACTAAAGTGTCTCTGATCCCACTTCGCTTGCTTGGATAGCGCTGAAACGTGGGGTTTGTTGTGGATCCAGGGTCGAGTGGACACTTACAGAAGCGCTTGGATCTGCCTCCCTTGTGTCGGACGTCAGACTGAGCACATCTTGGCTGTGAGGCTGCCTCCACGGTGACGCTATCCACCTCCCCTGTTTGTTCGACTTCAAGAACCTCCTGAAGGTACATGTTTATATTTAGAGAATGGAGGGTGATGGCACACTTGGAAGTGCTTGAGAGCTTGCCGAAATTCAGGTGGAGTTGAATGTCCTCTGAGATAACCATATTTCTCCATCTGACCCTGAAAACGGAAACTGAGTTGAAATTCGAAAAGTGTCAGACATTTTTCGGCACCGCCATTGACCTACATGGCGAACCGCTAAGCAGTTTTTTCGTGGTCGCTGTTATTGCGCTATCCATCATTTCTACGAGATTCGATCTTCTTCTCTAGACTCAAAACTAGGCCGTTTTTCGATGTGATCATTGGCGAAATCTTGGGAGTTATCAAGATGATATATATTCGGGGAAAACAGTTCCAAAGGACAGCTAGGATGAATGCCTACGCATAGGTCAGAAGTGAAACGCACTTTCAAAATCGATAGATTCGGGCTGAAGAGATAGTCGAATGAAGAACAGATTTCCGGTAGACGTAGACGATTGCCGTTTTGCGCAACCTCCCATATCTTTTTCTCTTCCGTTTTCTCTCATTTTCACTGCCTATTTCGTCACGAAGTTGCGCCAGGGAAGTACGTCAGAACTAGTAAAACGTTCTAGTTCGACGTCAGTGTCCTCTCGATTCGGAATTGAAAAGTGAAATGATGTTAGGTGATAACGACCGAGAGGTCCTCGGGAACGTTTTTTTGGTGATAAGAACTACCGTAAAAATGTCATCAAACTATCCACTGACCCTATTTATCATGTGAAAAGACATTCAGCTGGCTAAATGTTGGTGAAAGGGTACGATAAGTGATTGGCTATTCATGTGCAAATATGCATACGGTGCACTTCCAACGTTTTCAACTTGTTGGACCTACTTTTTACTGACCCCCTGGGTGAGGAAAGTGTGCCAAGCCAGTTTTTCGTCAGTTATGAAGAAAGTAGAGACGGTGATCAAAAAGAAGATCGATACTTCTCTAGGTAGTTAGGACGGCATGTCTTCTAATGTTTGATAATTTTCAATTTCCATTTAATTTGCCATCCCCAACCATTTTCTCTAAACGGCAGGGTCAACTTCCTAAGCATTGTGGTCTACCGTACTCACCTTGATGAAGAGATAGGCTTCATCTGGGTCGTCCGGCGTGCTGCTGATCTCGTAGGCTTCTTCTAAACTTCCAGAATCGCTCGACCGTAATGAGTGTGATCGGTGCGGTGCTGTGTGCGCAAAGGTGAATAATGATAGGAGGATATAAATATGGGGTAGTGTGGGTGTTGAAGATAAGGGGTGCCCGTATGGTAGCCATTTTGTCATTATAACTCCGGATCCGGCAACCAGTAGAAGGAAGTTCTGTAACTGGAGAATCCACGGATCAAGATGGGAGGGAGCGAGGGCCAAACGACGACAACCCTACACAGTCGACAGCCGAAAAGCAAGGGGCGAGTGCGTTGAGCGGACAGCCGTCTGCCGTCAGTGGGCGTGGCCTAAAGATGATGAATCGGAGGAGCGGCGACAACTGTGGCGGCAACTTAGATGGCGGTTTTGACTGTGGACAACTAGTCACAAAAGCATGTTTAGAAGCTGGCTCGGGTCACGATGTGTCACTCCAACATTTGCCTTGTTTGGTGCCCGCTACCCGAAACTGTACGAATCGCCGCTAGGAGCAGGCTACCCACCTGAGAGAATCCGATTCCTGCGGAACCCCAGCAACTTCTCACACTTCTAGGCTATCAATCAAACAATATCATTAAAACGTTCCTGATAGTAGGCAGTCATAAAGATCAAGAAGACATGCCTTACTTGGGCGGTCGATGGGTCGGGAAAGTACAGTAACTTGGCGCATCTCGAAAGGTCAATCAGTGTTGGATTCGAGACCGTCCGAGATCGTCTAAGACGGTTTGAGGTATCTACTGATTACGTCAGTGTCTAGGATGTGTTTGAGATGTCGTCTGTAGCTTCTTCTGGAGTTCGTTCTGAGTAACTTTCCATTAACCTGTTTATACGCTCTCTGAAGGTTCAGAGAAATGTGTACTGATTTGGCTTATCTTCCGCCTATGGCAAATATAGGTATGTGCACACTGATCTCAGAGCACCTATGATCTCTAGTAATTGAATAAACATACTTGAATCCCTAGATGTGCTCTTCGTCTTCATCATCTTAAATACATAAACAGCTTAATTTTGTTGTTGCTCCCAGTTCCTTGGCGGACTGAGAAGCTCACTTCCTGTGTGGGATTACGGTATTCACCCAAATGTGAGAAGTAGGATACGCACACGTGTCTCCAAGATGAACTATCTCTAGGGCACTGATCACGTCGAACGATTAGATGGAGACGTGCGACTGGGGGAGGAGTAGTGATTCGACACAGTCAAAGATAGTGATCTAGGTGTACTTGTCAAGAAAACATTTCTCACTATGGGGCTAGCAGAAAAGTGCATGGAATCGGCGACGATGAATGTCGAAAATTGGATGCGAGTAGGAGATATCAGCGCCGTCGCGGCGCTTCCGAGAAATTCGGTGAAAGTAGGGTATCAGCAATTACTGTTGGAAAGTTCTCTCTATTCGCATTCTCTTTTTTCTCTCGAAAGTAAAATCCAAATGTGGGTTGCAACATCGCTTGCAGAACATCTTTCAACTGACCAAGCGCCGATTGGTTGCAGTTGTGGCTCAGTGGAATACTGGAGATCCCGTAACAAGCTTTTATTCAAGAAAATAAAAGGTGTTTCAGAGCAATAGTCAGCTGATTAATAGTAGAGCAGTGGAACCACTTCAGACCCATCCTTCTGGTGGGTTCCATCCATACTTGGTCAGAACCATATTGGTGAGCTTGATGTACTCGCGGATCGCTTCGATCTGAGTCTTTCCACTGTGTTTCTTCCAATGCTGGCTGCATTTCAAAGCAGTGTTGCCGTCTGAATCTAGGGATGTGGACCGACAGATGACTCCGATGAACCTACCGTAATCCCCGACCGTTGCTTGCATGAACAGGGCATTGAGCTCTTCCAGCTTCTCAGTGGGAACTTCGAAATCTCCATGCTTCCCTTTGTATCCGGCACGACTCATCTTGTCCACGGCATTTGCAAAGTCCTGAAACATCAGCGATATGGGTTTGTGAGTTTAGAGCCGTTCACTTTGAGTCTCCACGCGTCACGATCTTCCTTGTGTCTTTTCTCCCAATACATCTTGAACTCCAGACCTCGTTGACGCGCTTCCGTCTCCTCTCGCTTCCACGACTCCCATCTGAACATCGAAAGACTCGTGAGAAACCAGTTATAATACCAGAAATCACGCACCGAATCGTTTGCTTCCTAGCTTCCTCGAGTTTCTTACTATCGTAATCCATTCTCGTCGACCTAGATAGCCCAATCAGCTGATCAGAATTAGAAAGAAAACGAGACGATGAAGAAGCAGTCAAGGGTCAAGGATAATCAGTGAAGGGGAAAACAAAAAAGATACGCGTTATCAATTTCACCCAGACCGTTCGATTGTTCGTCGGGCGCGAATGCGATTTATTGTTATGGACTATGGCTGGTCTCTATTTATAGTCTTTATTATTGACTCAAATTATCGAAGATGAACATAAGAACGAAAACTGAGCCAATTGGCTGTGTACAAGTGACATTGACGATGGAAGATGATAATAACAAGATTGTGCTCAGTTGGCTCGACGAAAACATTCTCGAATGTTTACTTATTCTATTTAAAAGATCGGATACAATCTTGCTGAGCTGACATTTTAAAAAAGGTTGCGAGACGAGATTCATCGTCGCGGAGAACCGTAAAAGTATAACTTTTGAAAGAAACGAGGTGAAATTCCAATAAAACAGTGAAGAAATTAGACCATATCAGCCACGTTGTCGTCGAATGGCATGCTGTCGTTCACTCCGAGCTCTTCGTTGATCAGATCATTTTGAGCTCTTTCGGCAAGCTCCATAGTTTTCTTCATCTGAAAATTACGAATGAGAAAGGCTGAGATATTCTTTGCTTACGTCTTCGAGCTTTTTGGTGTAGTTGAGAGCTTTTTTCTTGGTCTTCGATCTCTGCTTATCGGCGTTTCTCATATCTCCAAAGATGCTGTTCTTGGTTTCGCGGGTAATCTCAGGGTTCTGTTTGAAAAGTGTAATGTAGACACCTCCTGGAGTACGACGACGGCTCCCATCGGCGGTCTGAAAATAAAAAATCTGTGTGGTTTGAGAGATCGGTTCACACACATTCATTCCTCCGTTTTGCTCGATTCCCTTCGTTTCTTCGAAAAGATTCAAAGCGACTTCCCTTCCGATAGCATTCACAATTTTCTTTATGGTATCCGGATCTTTTTCGCCCAAAGCAGTTGCGAGCTGGTTGCCGAACTGAAAAGTAACTAGTGAAACTTTTCGACGCCGACCTTCTAATAACCTGATCTGCATCGAGTCCGTCTTCAAACTTTGTGTCAAGCATCGTTTCCAAATTAAACTCAGCTGCCATAAGTTGAGATGTTTTCTGAACAGAATTTGTATTTCTCGTATTATTAGAAAAGCTTCAACCTTGATAGCAGCTGGTTTCTTTGACTCTCTCTCATATGTATTATGGTCTGCAAACCTCTTGTTCGCGCCCTTTGCTCCCCACCAACCGTCCTGTGAAGCAGTTTCAGGGGCGTCTGTCTTTGGATCGTTTGTTTTTACTCCAAAATGCTCCGTCAGTGCGTCGGGAGCATCACCGAACAAGTCATCGCTAGCTGGAGTCACTAGAACGACTGGTTTCTGAAGATTGAGTATCACTGTCTGAGAGTTCTGTTCAGTACAAACAATTGTTTCCGTTTCTGCTGTCTTTTTCTTTGGGTTCTGTTTTCGTTGGAAATCAGAAGTCGGCATGACGTATGATTCAGGACCACGCGAAACATTCGGCTGCTTTCTTGTGGATTTGTCAAGATTAATTTTTTGTCCTTTTTCCAGAAGCTGTTCTTCCATAAGCATGTCAGACCACAAGTTTCTAGGTTTCTTCGAAGGTTCCTGCAAAACTTCACATAAAAAGGTACACCTGTGTCACTAGCACTTACCGCTTTCAGCTCATCGTCGTTATCGCGATTAATTGGAAGCTTTTCCTCATCCGAGTCACTGCCCGAGTCATGGCGCCGTTTCCGGAATGCCATCACCTAAGCTTGTCTTGAAATGTCTTTACTGACGAAACGTTCAAGATAATTTCGAGGAATCGTAACCTTTCAAATCAAAGAATCAACATAATTCACTTGAAATTTATTTACAAAAACCGTAGCAATATATTTCGAGATCATCAGGCTATCCTTTGTTGTGAGTATTTCCCCATCCGCGCCGATGATCATCTTTGTACTCGTCCCATCGCATCGCTTTGCTTCTCGCAGCGTCATCGTCTTCTTCAGCTTCATCAGAATCATGAGCTCTATGAATTCAAAGTTAAGTTATCTTAATAAAGGCGAAAATGTCTCACGTTTGCTGTGGGGCTGACGATTGAGGTGCATTCTGTCCTCCACAACCGAACTTTTTATGATACCACTCATCTACGGTCATCGCTGGAATTGATGGATATCCCAGACCAAACACTTCTTTTTGTTGAGCATCTCTCGTGATTACAAAAGGTTTCAGATTTGGGACGCTTTTGATAGGCGGTGGAGGCGGAGGTGCCTGACCCGAGTTGCGTTCAGCCATCATTCTCAGTAGTGGGATTTCGTCTAAATAGTTGCATTAAATTCCGAACAGTAACACTCGGGCTTACCTTCAATGGCTTGTAACTCTTCATAAGCTCTTTCGCACCAGTAAAGGATCTGTGTAATATAAAGATCCCTCAAATTCTGATCATCAATGGTAACAGCCTCAAGTTGTCGTTGAATGCTCAGTTCGGCTTTCTTTAGTTCCTGCTTTTTCTTATGTCGTTCAAGCTTCAATCTTCGGATTTCTTCAACTGGAAGTTTTGGCTTGGCTTTTGACTTTTTGTCTTCGCTGTCATCGTCGTCCCAGAGAAGTCGAGTATTTATCAAACACAGGTTTCGGAGCCGTTCCAGATAGTTTCGCAGATACACTTTTGCTTTCCTCAGTTCGTCGAGTTTTTCATGAGGATCAACCATCATATTTTGATGAAAAATTCCCAAGAAACACGGAACCATCAAAAATGGCAAAGAAGTTGTTGGTACGTCTTCGATCTGCAATTTATTCTACATCATTAGGGTTTTCCCGAATGAAAGCTTACCTGCTCGTTTGAGGAAAACAATCCTAGTCGATTAACAGACTTTGTGACTTCATGAAGCTTTTCGATACCATTTTTAATGCGAGGTTGGAGTTCCTTCGTTGCGAATCTGCCGTCTTCGATATCAGCTACTAATGCCCTAGCTGGGTCAAAAAGTGAGTGAAGAGATAATTCTTCGTCAGGTACTTCTGACATTTCACTGGAAAAAATGGAAAAATTAACGCGAGCTTGCTGGAAAGTGCTAAAATAGCTGAAAACAGTTTTAAAACGAAATTGCCAGAAATAAAGGAGGGGGTGAGCGAACCAGGAAAAATGCGAACCAGGAAAATTTTTGTGAAAAAACTAGTCGATGAAATTGCTCGTTTTTTTGCAGAAACCTTGAGCATTAACTAACTTTGAGCTCTGAGAAGTTTTACCGAAATTTGTTCGCTCTGTTTTCCTACAAAAACTTTCCTGGTTCGCGTTTTCCTGGTTCGCTCAACCCCTCGAAATAAAGTGTGCAAACACCGCGACGCAACAACACAGACTCAACTACGGTACACAATGAACCGAATTTCTGAGAGCGTCCCAAAAGCGGGGCGATGTCGAAAAGCGGGGCGGACAAAAGCGAGGCGGACAAAAGCGAGGGGATTCTAGACAAAAGCGAGGGGATTCCGGACAAAAGCGGGGATGCGGATTTCTAGTCCGCGGCGCGCTGATTGGCTGGAACTGTTTTGAAACTGTTTTTTCAGCCAATCAGCGCGCCGCGGACTAGAAATCCGCATCCCCGCTTTTGTCCGGAATCCCCCCGCTTTTGTCCGCCTCGCTTTCGTCCGCCCCGCTTTTCGACATCGCCCCGCTTTTGGGACGCTCTCGAATTTCTCCACCGGTACCTTTGGAGATCTAAATCTAGACGTATCTAATCTGTTGGGATTGAAACAAAAATATTACAACCATCCTAGTTATAAAAAGTACATCAGCATGAATACAATGCAAGACATTCACATCACAAGTTCGTGGTTCATGAACGCATTTTTATTTTCTCAGCAGTTGCCTCAACTTGTCACGAAAAAAATGCATTTTGTTGAACAACTAGTTAACTCTAATAAACAAAAGTTTACGAAAATCTCAAAAAACAGAAATGATTTTTAGTAGACACTTCCGAGTTGGTATTTCTTGTCTGGGAAGCAACGGGAAAGGCATTTTTGAGAGAAGCAGCAAACGTTGTCTTTCGGAAACTCTGAGAAGCTGCAGGATCCTGGAAGCGAACAGCACGCCGACTTGAAGGCGGTATCTGCAATCAAACTTTCAAGGTTTAACAAATCGTGAAGCTCACAATTCTCAATAGTGCATGGCTTCGATTCGGATCCATATTTGCAAAACAGGTTCAAATATTTGTCAAAATTAGCACATCCAGTAGCAAGAGCCACGGCAATCAAAAGCACAACCAAGAACAGACGCATTTTGCGAACTGAACTCAAAGCCTCCTCCAGTGAAAGGAAGATGAAGAGAAAGCAGCTGTTGGTTTTTTTGATTGTTGTTGTTTCCGGAAGCAATTTTGAGCTTTGACTTCTGAGAAGCTCTCTTTTTTCACATGTCGCGGCCGACTCTTTGCAATTCTTTCAAAGTTTTCAATTTTTATTTTAACAAAACAAGAACAACAAATTAAGCAACAATTGTTTCGGTTTGAGTTTAACAACGTTTGAACAAAGTTTGAAAAAAAAAATCAGAAATTTGATTCTAGAATGTTTTGACAATGTTGTTTACAGCTTGACTGCGCATCTCACTGGTATGAGCAGAATCGACCTGAAACAAGTCTTTGACTTTATGTATTATGTTGTATAATCTCACCAGAAGTAGTGGTTTCAACGCCGAACGCAGCGAGTTGAACAAGTCTGGGAAGATGAGCTCTTGTTGGGCGAGAAGTTGCTTCACACGATGACGTTCTGTCGCCTGATTAAAACAGGCCGGGCAGTTTTCTGCTACGATTGGCAGTTCTGTAATCGGAACCATTAAAACTTTCGCCGAATAAATAACCTATACTTTTGTCTTCTGCAAAGTTACGTAGAGCTTTTTCGCGAATCATAACCAGTGGCCGGATGACTCTCAGGGCGCCGTCTCTGAAGTTATGATTACGGTACGTTCCAAGTCAACAGCCTACTTCGTTGTGTACTGTGCTTTCATGGTACTCAAATTGCCGTTTTGAAAGGCAGCAATGAAGAAACTTTCGGCTAGATCATCAAGATGCTGTCCCATCGCCAGCACATTCCATCCATGGGCCTGGGCTGCTGCTGCGAGCCTGCCCCTCTTCATCCGACTACAAAAAGCGCAGATAGAACGCAGGCCGGGAGTTCTCTTCGCTGCCCCAATGATATCTTGTTCCTCATAAAAATAATCAATGTTCAATTTCCTACAGTAATCAATCAGCGGTCTCGGGTTATACTCCGCTGATCCTGGATCAACAGTGATGGCGCCAAGTTTGAATGAAGTGCTGAAATTACAATATTCAGATAAGCTTAATATGTATCTTCAAACCTTCTTGCTTTGTTACAACGCTGTTGGTAGTATCTGAGGATATGAAGCAGTGAGAGGGAATCTTTTCCACCAGACAGGCACACTAGAACCTTGTCTCCGTTCTAAAGTATGTTTTAGATTGTTGATGTCCATTAGTACTCACTCTGATCATTTTCAATTGATGAACGACTTCTGTCACTTTTTTGTACATGTCCAGAGGAGGAACATGCCAGTCGAGGAGAGCCTCTTCGTCTCTGGACAGAATAACTGGAGTAACAACGACTCTTCTGTTCCAATCTTCCATCGTTTTCACTTCGTTGGCTTCAGTTTCGTCTTGCCCCAACTCCACATCATCTCCTTTCTTTTTCGAACTTTCATCACATTTGATAAGACAAATCACGTCGTCACAGATCACTTCGCATTTAGCTGATTCAGCTGGAGATCCATTCTCGTCTCTGTAGACTTCAATTGACGTATCTTCAGCGGTGTCATTCTTCGGGAAGACAATTGACCGATTGTTTTGTTGGATGCTCAGAGGAACGTCTTCATAAATATACTCACGTGGGATTATGGTACAATCCGGAAATGTTACTCCACGACCGTCTCGAGATTCAGCCACCTGTGATTTTTAGAACTTAGTTCGCTACATTTTTTCGAAGTCTTACTTCAATCGGGAGTACAAACCATCGAAGATCCGCATAATCAGCCCCGATAGCTACTCTTCCGTCTGGAACTTTTAGTGAATTCAATGATTTTGCCGACTGTTCTGCTAACGACACGGCGGATAAGAGGCACTGCTCCAAGCTCATAGTTTCCGCCACTTCAACCGGTTTGGTTTTCAGACCGGTACTGGTGAACTGAACATGGCCTAACCATCGCCTTCCATGAAAAACTCGCTGGTTTTTGTGATGCCATTCTCCGGTTTCACAGTTAACTTGATACTGAAAAATGTTGGAATTGAGGAGTAAACAGCAAGATGGTCTAACGTACTAGATGGAGGAAATCTGCAGCATGATCAACAACAAAGTTGATTGCGGAGAGAATTTCTTTAATTTGTTCTATTGTGAAGTAGTACGGAAATGAGATCCGTGTGAATCCAGGCCTTAGAAATTCTTGTTCTGAGTATTCCGCTTGTCGCCGTAGATGTGTACGGTCTAACTGACCAGATTCCCTGATAGCATCAGCGTACCGTTGTGCAAGCTGGAAAGCAATAGTGGGGATAGTTGCAATGAACTTTCTACCAACCTGTTGATCTATTCCGAGTAGCTTCTGCGCGTACGGACCAGCACACATGCATCCAGCACGGGTTTGGATACCGAACAAGTCGTTCAAAAGAACAGAAATGTAGTTGTGGTGGAAGAAAAGTTTACTTGGTGTGTCTCGAACGAGGAAAGAGAACACAGGGATGCGATTCTCAGTGGTTGATGCACCCAGAAGCACGAGATTTTTGATAGACTTGAATGCTTGAATTGCGTAATTTGATATGGCACTTTCCAAAAACTTTATGCGTTCTTCTCCGACAGCTCTTTTCATTTTCACGGCCATCGCTAATCGAACAGCGCCAACAGCATCCGCAGTGCCTCCTTCTTCCCGATGTTCCACTTCCTTCAAATACCATTCGTTCGTCTCTGTCACCTGAAGACAATTATCAAAACTTGGGTTTAATGACAATTTCACAACGCAACTTACAAAGAATACTGTTCCTCCTCCAATCCGCTTGGGATTCGATGCTCTAATCATAGCTTTCTTGATGATCAGAACACCTGGAGAGCTGACACCTCCGGGGAACTTGTGTCCTGAGAAAAAAACGGCATCCAGGGGGTTGGGACCGTTAACCTCGACCGGAACATAGGGCGCTGCGGAAGCATAATCCCAAATGGCAAGAGCGCCAAATCTGAAACAAAAAGTTATTCGAGATATGAGGTCGATGAGTCTACTTTTTTAAAGTTTCAGTAACTTTTTGCACATCAACGACAATTCCAGTTAAGTTCGAACATGCAGAGAACGTCCCAACAATGTTGATATCACCGAACTTGTTCTTGATTTCGGTGAGAACGTGTATCATGTCTACAAGATCTATTTGCCCGTCCTCTAGCTCATTCACGCTGAAGCATTCTTTGGCAATTGTTCTCCACGGCAGTAGGTTGCTATGATGTTCCTGGCATGAGTGAACAACTACAGTATCCTCTCCACACTGCATTAGGTGAACTAAGAGTTCAACAGCACACGTCGATCCACTTCCGGTGAAAATGACAGAATCTTGATCTCCGCATCCTGTCATCGCCCTGATTTCCTGTCGTGCTTCGTGCATGAACAAAGTGGTTTGTTCTGCTGTCACCGTCACTGAGCTGTGCGTATTACCGTAAAATGGTAGAACTTCTTGATGAATATAGTTTTCGATTGATTTGAATGCTCTCGCACTTGCAGTGTAGTCACAGTAAATTACTAAAGATTATTTTAGGTGTCTGGAATTCTTTCTCTGCAAATACCTCGTCGGGGGCCGAACGGCCCATTCATGACAGCACTTGTTCCAATCTCATCTTTTCTCATCCACGCCACAATTCCAGCAGTGTCTTCTTGTTTTGTCGCAACTTCCTCGACGAGGCCGGGAACTTCTTCGGCGAATTTTCGCGAGCCCATCTCTGAATGAAGATATCTCTCGCTTTTTCTGTCTGAATAGCGCGACTGAGAGGGTAACCGAATTAGGCAGTCAGAACTGCGCGACTTTTAACACAGACGCAGTGTGAATTTGAATGGAGCAAAAAACCATTCTTCTCCTGAATGTAGTTGCTATTCAACTTATTTCAATTTTTTCTGATTATTGGATTTCAATCAAATTTCGAAGTGTGAGTCGTATTGTTCCCAGATACCGTTAAGAGCTGGATTTAAAGATTTCCCCTCCAAACTGTCAAATCAGAACATCTCGGCAGTTCACACTGTTGGATTGCGGCAACGTTTCTTACCCATTAGTGCGCCAATATGCAAACCTCTTTCGTCAATGTAACGATATGTCAGGTGATTATAACTGAAACATGGGAACGAAACATGAAAATTGAAAGATTTTATTGGTCCAGAAGGTTATCGGCGGAATTTATCACGCAGTGAATCATTGTACACAGATTCCTGTTATTGGTTTTTGGTAGATCAGACGCACTCCTGGAGGAACCGTGTGCAGGCAAGCTTAACCTTAGGTTTGGATCTGAAAAAAAAATGGTTTGAAAGGTTTGTTTCAGACGTTTTCTCTTTTATGGTAGCTTTACTTTCGCCATTATGCGCACTGTCGGGATATTTCTTATTGAAAAGTGCGAGAGGTGTCATTCGGACACTTTCAGTTGCCACTTTCACGTCTTCAATCCCAGTGATAAATACAATGTTCATAATTCATTCTACAAATACCAGAGAACCGAAAAACGATGAGCAGTTTTTATATTACACTGAGTCAGATTGGAGTCTTTTTTGTGCGGCTTCGGGATGCCTTCTAAGTATGTTGATGACTATTGATAACAACATTGCTCTTTTTTAGTGGGATTAATCACACATATCTGCATGGTTGAGCACCGTCACTCACTGGAGAGGCAGCTGAGTCAACGGCGAAGAAGACAGCTGCACAATGCGCTTATGTCTTCGTGCCGTCAAGACATTGCAATGGCGATTCGCGCCAGGATGACAGTGATATAGCCAGAAACTCAAAAACTCACTAGAACTCCATTGGTGTCGACTGATTTTTATGTTCTTCCCCTTTTTTCTTCTTCCTCTCTGATGGATCTAGCGTATTATCCTTATCCTTATTCTTTCTTTTTTTATCCTTCTTCTTCTTTTTGTGCTTTCGAGGAAAGGCTCTTTCTGTTTCGTCCTCATCAAATCCATAGGGGTCATAGTGAGCTCTAACTCTGAGCACATTCAATTTTTCGCTGAACGTCAGTACGCCATCCTCTTTCCTTCTTTCGAACAAGTGACGATACCTGAGTTTTTCAACTTTAGAAGAACGGTTTTTTTTAAATTCATACCTTTCATCTACAGGACCCGCTGATAACTTGAACCCTTGCATGGAAGAACTTGACAAATTGGAGATCTCTTTGTGAATTGGTGGTTTTTCAAGTAAAGCTCGAAGTGAACTGGAATCTTTCGTTGCGCCAAAATGAAACTCTCCAATGATGTGCGGCAAAAACGATGATAAATTTTCTTTGACTCTTCGTGATCCACTGAATCCGCCTTCAACTGGTCCTAGTCCATAGGAAGTTAGCAAATCATGATTTCCTTGAATTTCACTATGAGCTGAAAAATATTTGTTAATGTTTTAGATATTTTTTAGATAAAACTAACGTGGAAGATTCATTTTGAAGGTGTAGAATGGTGGAACTACTGTTCCACTTTTTAATGAGATTTTTGTCCGAAGAGGACCCATTGATCCGGGATTTGAATGAGAACTGGATGCTCCTTCGTTCATTCTTAAAAATTGATTGAAACAGAAACAACAGTATACTGCAGTATCGTTTGGAGACACAAATGAGACGTGAGAGACGCAGACGGTAAAAGTAGGCAAACTGCGGCACAGTTTTTAGGGCGGAGCTTCGGAACTGTTTCATATTTCTTTTTCTTTTTGCTTCCTCTTTCTTTTTCTTTTCTCTTTCAGAAAAATATTTCCGGCTTCATAAATCAATTATCCGAATACAATTAATTTAAATAAATTCTAAACAGAACTGTTTATCGCTTTCAAAATTATCCAAACGAAAAAAAATTGATTGATTTTGCGAAAATTTGGTACGTGAATACAACAAATTACAAATACCTTCAACATAATTTTTCTGTGCAAAAAATGTGTGAATTTATGTTACAGTTTTTATAAAATTCCAAGGTTCGCTTAGAATAACTTCGAGCGATCCCCCCAGGGAACACGTCAACATGACATTGCTTACGCACCCGCGCTGGCGCATTTTGGGCATGCGTGGCCGATGCCCTTTTTCTCTGACCTTCTAGTATGGAATCTCTCTTTACGGCAGTGGAGTTTCGTCCGCGCACGCTTTATATTATTGATTGCGGTTCTAAATCCTAGGATTTAGTTTCACCAAGCATGTATTCTCGCTGGCATTTGCTTCACCCCTTTCGATAATCTCTCCCTCTGAGCGCACTAGTCACATCTCTCGAACATTGCACCTCATTGGGCGTTCCGCTTATCTCCTTATAATCCTCCAGTATATCTCAACATTTTCAGAGTAGTTGAGCAAGGAAGACGATGACTGACTCGAAATACTTCACAACTACAAAGAAAGGTAACAGTTGCATGAAGTAATTGCTGGCTAAGTTCTTTTCATTTAGGAGAAATATTCGAGCTCAAGAATGAGCTTAACTCCGACAAAAAGGAAAAGAAGAAGGAGGCAGTCAAGAAGGTTATTGCCAGTATGACCGTTGGCAAAGATGTCAGCGCATTGTTTCCGGATGTGGTTAATTGCATGCAAACCGACAACGTTGAACTGAAGAAGCTCGTCTACCTATATCTGATGAACTACGCCAAGTCACAGCCTGATCTGGCTATCATGGCAGTCAACACGTTTGTGAAGGTAAACTCAAAAACACTGTTCCGGCAATCCAAGCAGCCTGATTTGAATTTTAGGACTGTGAAGATCCGAACCCTCTGATCCGTGCATTGGCAGTACGAACAATGGGATGTATTCGAGTTGAAAAAATCACCGAGTACCTCTGCGATCCTCTTCGGAGGTGCATGAAAGATGAAGATCCCTATGTCCGGAAAACAGCCGCTGTTTGCGTGGCGAAACTGCACGACATGAATCCGACCTTGGTAAAAGACCAAGGATTCGTTGAGCTTCTCAATGATCTTCTCTCGGACGCCAATCCAATGGTTGTTGCAAATGCCGTCGCGGCTCTCACGGAGATAAACGAGCAAAAGACAGTAATCGAAGTGAACAGTCAAATGGTTAACAAGCTGCTCACTGCTTTGAATGAATGTACCGAATGGGGCCAAGTTTTCATTCTGGATGCTCTAGCTGGTTAGTCGGTAATTCTTGTATGTTTAAAAGAAACATTGTTCAGGTTACACGCCGCGAGACGAACGTGAAGCTCAAAATATATGTGAGCGAATCTCTCCGAGACTCGCGCACGCAAACGCTGCCGTTGTTCTTTCTACCGTTAAAGTTCTGATGAAGCTCATCGACATGATGCCAGCTGATTCCGAGTTCATAACCCAGCTTACCAAAAAACTGGCACCACCAATGGTCACACTGCTGTCGGCTGAGCCAGAAATTCAATACGTCGCTCTGCGAAATATTAATCTTATTGTCCAGAAGAGGCCAGACATTCTCAAGCAAGAGATGAAAGTTTTCTTCGTGAAGTACAACGATCCAATCTACGTCAAAATGGAGAAATTGGATATCATGATCCGTCTTGCTCAGCAAAGCAATATTACCCAAGTTCTCAGCGAGCTTAAGGAGTACGCTACCGAAGTTGACGTTGATTTTGTCAGAAAATCAGTTCGTGCCATTGGAAGATGTGCTATCAAGGTGGAAACCAGCAGCGAAAGATGTGTTCAAACTCTTCTGGAACTCATCCAAACTAAAGTCAACTACGTCGTTCAAGAAGCTGTGGTTGTTATCAAGGATATTTTCAGAAAATATCCTAATCGCTACGAGAGTATTATCTCGGCTCTCTGTGAGGTATTTTTATTGCCAATTATTTCAAACAACAAGTTTAATTTCTTTCAGAACTTAGATACTCTTGATGAACCAGAGGCTCGCGCTTCAATGATCTGGATCATTGGTGAGTATGCGGAGAGAATCGATAACGCCGATGAACTGTTGGAAAGCTTCGTGGAAGGATTCCACGATGAAAACACACAAGTCCAACTTCAACTTCTCACTGCTGTTGTTAAGTTGTTTTTAAAGAGACCTGGAGCTGCTCAGGCACTGGTACAGCGTGTTCTGTCTCTCGCCACTCAAGATAGTGACAATCCGGATCTTCGCGACAGAGGATTCATATACTGGAGACTTTTGTCTGCTGACCCAGCTGCTGCAAAGAACGTCGTTCTCACGGAGAAGCCCTTGATCTCGGAAGAAACCGACCTCCTGGAACCTTCTCTCCTGGAGCAGCTTGTCTGTCACATAGGAACACTGGCTTCAGTTTATCACAAGCCACCATCTGCGTTCATTGATCCATCGAAAGCACCGCTTCGCCAGATAAATCCTGTCCCTACAACAAAGTTGTAAGTTTTTTCAACGTTACTAAATATCTCATGCCGTTGCCATTTTTCAGTGGAGGTGCAAATCTTATTGATAACTTGTCCCCAGCTGCTTCTCGGAACGGTTCATCTGCTCCAACGATAATTCCTTCTCAAGATCAGGTCATCGCAGATCTACTGTCTCTTGATTTGAATGCACCAACAGCAAGTGCTAACACTGGATACACTGCCTCCATGAGCGGAACTACTTCATCTGGTGGTCTGGATGATCTTCTTGGTCTTGGAGGTGATCCGATGCCAGTCGCTTCCAACGTTGCTTCTCATAACCCGTTCGACCCATTAGCAGGACTTGGTCTCGGCGGTCCTCCAGCCGCTCCAGTCCCTTCAATTGGCGGACTTGCTGACATTTTCGGATCAGGTGGATTCAGTACCTCCCCAGGGTTGACCACGCCCAAAGAACTTTGGTTGGATGCTTCTAAGGCTATGGTGAGGCTTTTTATGATTGGGTGTTTCGAATGTTCTATGTTCAGGGAATGCAAGTTGAGGGTACGTTCGCGCGACGATCTGGCCGAATTTTCATGGAGATGACGGTCACCAATAAGGCTTTGCAAGCTCTTTCCGGATTCGCAGTTCAATTCAACAGAAATTCGTTTGGACTGGTGCCCGCAGAGCAGATTAATTCAACCCCTCTCCTTCCTAACCAATCTCAAAACGTAGTTTTCACTTGTTCGGTCTAACAAGACAGTTTTCTTCCAGTTCACGATCGCTTGTGATACTACCGGTCCCGTTCAAGTGGCGATGCCTCTAACAAATCTTCAAGTAAGTTTATTAAATTACAAATATCGCGCTTGCGTGAAAAATGCAGAAATTATCTCGTTCTCAACGGCGTAGAAGATCGTGCTCATCAGCTGTGCATCTGTTGCCTGCGTATACTTCATGTAGTAGCTTTTCTTGTCGTTATGGTTTTTCAAAATTTCCTTAAACCTATTTCGAACAGAATCTTTCAAATAGTCAAAGTTTTCCGGTTTGTTCTTTTTGCCACCTGAAAACTGACATTTGGTCTACTCGTAGATTGTGACAACTTGCCCTCTTTCTGAACTCTGGGTTGCACACCCAAAAGTTTTTCTATTTGCCGCTTCCCTTCGCCATCGTCATTCAACAGCATTTCTCGGCATATTTCTTCAAAACGATCTTGTTTATTGAAGAATATCATGACGGTGCACTCGTCGACGCCATCCAGATTAAGAACGTTCTGAAAACACCATCCAAGTTTCGTTAGATATCTAGTTTTGCCCTTACTCTGAATATGGCAGCACTTTTATCCAACACAGTCCGACCTTTGGCATCCTTATCAGGTTCTTGGAACGCGGCTAGTGAAGAAACGTAGAGTAAAAAGCAGTGACCATTCGTTGTCAAAAACTGTCTCATGAATTGAGGGATTTTTACCTAGTTATCTAACAAGTTGAGACATTGTGAGAAAATCAATTACCAGTTCACTTTTCTGACCTCCCATGTCATGAATCTCGACACGAAGTTGCTTGATTCGGAACTTGTAGCTCTTGAAAGACACCGTTGGTTTGCGGACATGTACTAAAATGAATTGAAAGTTATATCAAAAGCTAATGACAGTTACCAATGTCATCATTGGTCAGCTGATACGTATCGCTGAAAATATTGCGGATTCTTCCTTCATCTTTGAGAAAATATCTAGTTCCATCCTCAATTTTCAATCCAGACACCCCCGTAGGTTGTTCCAACCACCGGAACACTTGTGGATCGGATAGTATTTCGATGATGTACGCTCCATATTCATCTTCGATTTGGTTCGAGTGATCGTAAATATCTACTTCTCCCTCGTAAAGTTGGGTACATTTTCTCAAAATACTAGCAGCCGATTCCGAACTTTGGAGGTAGTCTTCATTTCGATCCCGAGTTTTTCGAATAAGAGCCGCAGAAGCAGTAAGAAGATTGATTCGGACAACGTTTTTGAGTCCTTCTAATTCATGACCGTCGAAAATTTTCTCCCGATCAACCAAGTTCCAATCATCATCATACATCTGGAAAACTGATGCTCCTCTATGACCGTAGTCTATCTGACAAACTTGATAATTGTGTGGTTTTTGCATACAAAGACATTTGAGCTGCCTGATTATCGTAGTTTTACCAGCGCCTTCGATTCCGAGCATAAAAAAGTGTATAATATCTCCTTGCTGTCAAAAATTTGATGTCATGAATAACATTGGATTCTCACCTTCTTGCTCTTGCTGTGTCGCAACGTTTCCACAGCGTTCTCACTTGCCTCCTCTCTCGAGCAGAGGGATCCCATTTTGAGAAGAGTGTTGGCTGCGAACGTTTAGAGAGAAGAAAGCAGAGTTTTCTGTCACCAAATCGATTGATAGAGAAAGAAACGCACGCACAAGATGGCAGATATGGGCATTATGTGATTTGTTATCATAAGAATGATGGCACAGTGTCGGCCGTACAAACATAAAATGTGTCTGTTCTAAACAAATACTAGACTCGCTAGTAGAGCAACATTTTCAGGTTGCCGTTAAGAACGATTTGAACGTCTTCTACTTTGCCACGACAGTTCCTCTTATCGTTTACTTCCGGGAAGATGGACAGGTCCGTTTCCTATTAGAACCAGTTCATTACAACCATTTTATAGATGGAAAAACGAGAGTTCTTGGAAGAGTGGAAGAGTATTCCAGAGCAAAACGAACAGCAGTTCACACTGTACAATAACCAGAACATGAATGCTGGTGAGATACTGTTTTCCGCGAGGATCTCAAAATGTTTTCTTTCAGACGCTATCTGCACCAAACTACAACAGAACAATATCCATACAGTTGCACGGCGTCAGGTTGACAATCAACAATTGTTGTACCATTCCGTGAAGTATACAAACAACTTGAACGTACTCTCGGAACTCAAAGTGAACTCCCAGACAACAACTATTACTGTAAGTCGCTACGAGTTACCCATCACGGCGATGGGGCGACTACCCCCTGTTGAAAAATTTTGGAAAACGCGGCCACCAATCAGCGCACGAGGGAGGAGCGGGGCCAGCGTCGCTGATTGGACGCCGACCACAGCAATGGGCGCACGCGATTTTGCAATGCTGAGGCGCGTACTTTTCCCAGGGAATTTCTGAAATACAAAAGCAATTAACTATCTAAAAAATGCTTGTTTTGGAGTATTCGAAGTTTTGAAAATTCTGAAAGAACGTTTTCGAATAAAGTATGGATTATTTTCCACATCAGACAAAGAATTACCAGAAAAGTGAAGCTTATAAGCTGCATCGTTAGAGCTGGTTCTTCGCTCAAAAAATTCGTAATGTTAATGTCTAAAAATTAACGGATCGGTTTTAGAAAAAATTGCTGCTGAGTCGCGGAATCTGCATAAAACCACAAACTCCAGTACTAAATTTTTTTAAGTGGGCGTGGCGCCGCCGACAACCGTAACCCCCGGCCGTGGCCTAGGAACCCCGCTTGAGTCCCCATCGCCGTGACCCAGTATAAATTTGTGAAAAAGTAATGGCCTAACAAAACAAGTTCGAAGGTTACGGCCGCCACATTTACCCCGACCAATCAGCGCAGTTCGCCTCGCCCCCTCAGAGTGACACGCCTGCAAAAACTGTGTTGTTCATTTCTGTGTCAGTCTTTAACTTTTTTCATTTTCCAGTTGTCTCTGAAATCGAAGAACTTGATGGCCATTGCCAACATGAACGAGATTTTCCAATCTCTCCTGAACTGAAGTCTTCAATAATGCAAACTACGTACCAAACATTTTCCGCCATCCTCACTTGAACGCTAATGTATTTTGATTTGTAAAAAGTTACTCTTAATTTATCTGAATCGCATCGGCTAATTATTATTGAATCGTAATTATTGTAAGATACAGTCTCTTTATTGAATAAATTCTAGAATTGGGAATGAATAATTTATTGTTGCGCCGCTACAATCGATACCAACTTCACCAATTTCAGTTTTAGAGTAGCTGCTCATCCTTCCATTCGTGTTCAGGCATTAATTTCCAATTGGGACTCGGCGTTGTTGCCAGCCAGTTGAAATCCCGTGGCGTTCTCCACTCACCATTGTCTTCGGCTGGCAAATATTCACCATTCGTTGATTTCAACCTGAAAAAAATCTTCAGTGGCTGGTTCACTTGCGATAACTTGACCTGTAAGGGAATAGGATCACTTGGGTGGAGTCTTCTAGGATGACTGCTCCTCGAGTTGCCACATGCAGACGAATGTCTTCCGACGTGTGGATTCTGATTTGTTGAGCAGCTACGAAGATAGTTAGACTGGAAAATTCCAATTTTAGACTTTTCCTGACTTTAGGACAACTCACTTTTGACAGTCATGCATCAGAACAGATCTGTCACACCGTAGAAACAGTAATGTGCTGTTGCGAACGTTCTATAAAACTGTTGGTTCTCGGTTAGTTCGAACGGCTGGCTCACGCGAATGTGCACAACAGACGGATTGAAGTTGAACTGAAGTCGGCAGTTATTAACATTCTTCAAGCTGATTTCGTCCCCATCCTTACCGGAAAAGATCCTCTCTTGATTACTCTGAAATTTTTCCAAATATTTGATGGTTTTTTGGTCATCTTACGATTTCAGAAACGTTGCTTTCAGAGGCGGAAGGAACATCGAAAGGTACAGGAATTAGTGAAGGTTCCTGTAGTTTCTTGGTCGCAGTTATTGTTGATTTCTGAAAAAGAAAACACTTCACTTCCATTAAATTGTGGAAAACGATGTTACCTTGAAAGAAAAACCCGTAAACTTAGGGACGACATTTTTAGTGAGCTTGAACTTTCTCACATCTTCTAGAAGATTTTGGATTGCTTTTGCCTGTCTATTGTTAACAGAAAATGTGTGAAAATCTTCTGTAGAAAATGGTCTTTGGTCTTCCGAACTAATATAAATATTCACTCACGCAAGCGCTCAATTTTAGAGTTATCGATCGATTTACTGTCCAAGTCGCTTCGAATTTCTTTCATGAGCTGATCTATCTGCGCCGACTCTGAGTTCAAACTTGCTTCATCTGATGCATTTTTTCTTTCCTCGTTTCTTTGATCGAGTTTTGCTAACAACCGATCCTTCCTATCGTTTAATATCACAGAATCGGTCAACGTATTTTCCATAGCTTAAATATGCTCAACATATGCATAAAAATCACTTTAATCAAACAAAAATGTTAGGATAGACAACCTCATCTGTTTCGACAATAAAATGGAGATAACAGTTGAACTCGTTAAATGTTTATTTCATTTACAAAAGCTAGGAGGGAAGTCTCGAACACATTGCCAGCCTGTGCTTCGAATCTTCCGATTCAGTCGTATTTGGTGTATTGGGTTCTGCGAGGGTACCATGGAAGAAGGACTTGCGAGAAAGAACGACCATTGCCTGTAAATGACGTAGTTACGAACCCAACCCGATAATATATGGGAAAACTTACGATCGTTGAAGTGGTCGAAGTCTTCTGGATGCAGCTTCATGTAATGCTCGATCACAGCGTCTCGCGTCTGGTAGTGTCTCTCACGCAGAGCACCAGCTGCATAACCAACAGCAGTGGCAGCTACGACGAGCAGAGTTCGTGGAACAATAGCTAAAAAGAAAATATTGGCTTGATGCCAGATTTAGATTCTTACCATAGTAGTAAGGTTTCTTGTTCCATCTGTTTTGAAGATAAGCTGAAGCGATGGAGATGCCGAGCATGACACCAGCTCCCTGGAAATACCACGAAGGACATCTATATGACCAGTCGTAAGAATTACCTTCCATGGATAAGCCCAAGTGAACGGATCGGCCAGATTCCGGTCTCTTTGTCCAGCACGAATGAACGATTCGCGGCGCTCAATTTCTTTCTCGCTGGCGCGAGTTGACTCTGCCATGGTCAAACCTGAGGAAAGAGAAATAAAGTCTTTCAGATGGATTTATTCAATTCTCGAGTAAGATATTCGTCAGCGGCCCAGCACGCTAAATGGTGAAAACAACTTTTACAAGCGACACTTTTATCGAATATCAAAACTAATTAAACGTCTGCTCGAACACACTCAGCGGGTTTAGTTTAGCGATCGAATTTGGCTGGGAAGCGTCCCTCGGAAAGAAGCTCATCCCATCTCTCGACCCAGAAGTTGGGGCAGAAGTCCTGAAAAATCGCATCGTTTCGAAAATAAAAAGTATTCATTACTTTGTAGACGTTTTGGAAGAACTTGCAGGGCTTGTAGTCCTGTCCCATCAGCTCGTTGCAGCGATGGAAGTCGACATAGTAAGCAAAGCACTGGCGTTGCTTACGGACCTTAACGTTTCCAATCGATTTTTCAAATAACATTATTTTTTTGCGGAATGTTCGAAGAGTTTATAAATTTTCAGAACAGAGGCTCCAGTACGAGTTTTCGATTGCTTACACGACTAAAAAATGTTTTACCTGCGGGAATCTCGCGTCGTATGGAGCAGCCCAAAGGAGATCCTTCTTCACTTTCTCGTGAACTTCCTTCTTGTACCAATCCGGTGAATCTGGGTGACGGAGAGCATCGGAGAACTTCTCCTGAGAACTCAAAAAATTTGGATGAAGAAAAAAAAAGTTATACCTGGTATTGCTTCAGTCTCTCGTAGGTAGTTGGGGGGACCTCAACTTGAACAGGCATTACTGAAAGCATACATTAAGGATTCTCAAATTTTAATCTGGATACGGTCAAAAATAGATCTTGAAAATCAATAAATATGTTCATTCCAGTAGAAAACGCCGCGGGTTCTCTGGCGATGCACACTTGAATACACCACCGACGCATGAGACGCTCCCAATTGTTCGCTGGCATTAGAGCGCAGTTGCACAAGTAGAGCCAAAATATATATTTCAGACAGTTTTGAAAACGGAGACAAAAAACAGTTTTCTGAATAACTCGGACGGCAATAAAAATGTATGTCGTACCAGAAAAAAAGATTAAAAATGTGTTTGATTTAAACCCTTGGTATTTTTCAAAGGTAACCTGGATGACAACTGTTTTAAAAACCTGAATTGTTCACAGGCATATGAAGAGTACCTTGATTTACTTCATAAGTTGAACGATTCGGTGATTGGTGTTCATACAACCGCCGACATAAGATGCAACGATTTCTCCATAAATTTCATCAATATGTTGGATACTCTTGAGGTTGGATTGATAATCAAGTTTGCATTTGCTAGAAAGTCATCATAATTCAGAAATGGGCCGACGTTATTCCTTTGGAAGATGTTTCTGAGCAAAGGTTCGGAAACAAAGCTTTCAGACATTTCTACGATAAAATTTGTGCAGTAAATTTTGTATGAACTCCTCTTGATTTGCATTGTTTGCTTCAGGAGGCTGAGCATCTTCTCACTGCGTTACTTCCGGAAACCGCACACAAAGCTCTTGTTGAAATTGTTCCGTACTTCACAGAATCGTTCGGAAACGCCACGAGAATCGACTATGGCTCAGGACATGAAGCCAACTTTCTCATTTTTATTCTATGTCTCCGAAAACTGGGCACATTCACTGACAATGATAATCAAGTAATAGTTCTTCGCATTTTCAACAAATACTTGAGAGTTTGCCGTCATTTACAAACCAGATTCAAGATGGAACCGGCAGGAAGCCGAGGAGTTCATGCTATTGATGACTTTCAGTTCGCGCCTTTCATCTTTGGGAGTGCTCAGCTTATCGGTGTGTATAACCATAACTTTTTTCATATGATGATATGTTTGCAGGATCGAAAAGTTTAGTGCCGGACAGTTATCTCAGAAAATCTGTGGTCGAAGCAAATGCTCACACTAGTCTTTTCTTGGAGTGCGTCAACTTTATCAATGAGGTATTTATTTTTGCCCAATAAACTTCTACCGACTTTTTTCAGACGAAAACAGGTCCGTTCCACGAGCATTCTAATCAGCTCTGGAACATTTCTGCTGTTCCAAACTGGAAAAAAGTGAATAGCGGAATGTTTAAGATGTACGAAGGAGAAGTTCTCAAAAAGTTTCCTGTTGTTCAGCACATGATGTTTGGAACTTTGTTTTCATTCGAACGCAGTGAAACTGTCAGAGACACGGAAGACGTTCAAGTGCCTATTATGGAACCAGGGGCACCCCCTCGTATACCAGGCCAACACGGGATGTTTGCATTCAGAGTAAAACATAAGTTTTCGTTCCGAAACACCGTAGATTCTTTCAGATACCCGCGGTCGCTAACGAATCGTCTGTGCGGTCAGGAACTATTGTGGAATCCGGAGATCTGCGCAAACTTCACACTGAGAAGCATCCAACTGAACGGTGTCCACCTCCAATGTCAGAACCGTGAAATTGATCTCGATTATGAGTATCCAGTTAATTATTAAGAATTTTCGGAAAACGTTTCATGGAATTACATTATGTACAAGCGGCGATAAAGTTGATTTTTACTCTTGAGAATCGTGTTCAGTAGTTCGGAAAACTCAAACGCCAGTTGTAGCCGAACTCTTTTAATCGCTTATTCCAATACCCAGCAATTTGACAAAGAACCAACGTTATTTGAATTTCAATTACTAATCCGATTAGATCACTAGAAAGTTAGTTAAACATCGAATTGTATTGTTCGAATGTAATGACTGTTAGCTACAATCAATCTGTGGCGACATCCAGACCATGGACGTTCCTAGCACTCATTTTTAGGTTTGTTTTAAACAATACAATTTTAAAAACGCCTCACAATTACGCAGATGGCGGGGATCCGTGTGGAAGGCGATATGGATACAGTATTCTGCTTGGTTGTTATTGTATTTTCTAACATCTCTTGTCTATCGCTTCGTTCTCCAGGATCAACAAAAACTGATTTTCGTCCGTTTAGTCGATTATGCTAGTGCACGTCTTTCTTACATCCCACTTGATTGGATGCTCGGATTTTTCATCGCTGGAGTTCTTCGCAGGTTCTGGTATTTGTATGACATTATTGGTTTCATTGACAAGTAAGTCATTAATACTCTGGATCACATAATCTGTTTCTCAAGTATTGCGTGCTCAGCTGCCACCTACATTCGGGGTGATACTGACAGAGCTCGACAGTACCGCCGAAACATCGTCCGTTACTGTGAACTGACACAGGTTTTGATATTCCGTGATTTGTCAATGAAAGCTCGGAAACGTTTCCCAACACTCGAGACTGTTGAAGCTGCTGGATTCATGATGCCTCATGAAAAGGCTAATTTCGATCAGATTCAATACAACTACAATAAGTACTTCCTTCCCTTCAACTGGAGCTGGTCTCTCGTGTACAACGCAAGAAAGGAGGGATTGATCGAGAGTGATTATTATGTCACTGTCATCTCGGAAGACATAAAAAAGTTTCGAACAGGCCTTGCCTGGGTTTGTAACTACGACTGGGTCCCGCTTCCGATTATATATCCAACTATTGTATGTTTGGCTGTTCACATGTACTTCTTTGTTTGTGTTCTTGCAAGGCAGTATGTCAAAGGATCTGAAAATGATCCCGAAATGGTGAGGACATATATCTTTTTGAAAAGTAAAGTTGATACCAGGTTGATTTGATATTCCCTTTTATGACAAGTATTCAATTCGCACTGTATATGGGGTGGCTAAAAGTTGCAGAAGGACTTTTGAATCCATGGGGAGAAGATGACGATGACTTTGAGACGAATATGCTTATCGACAGAAATCTCGCCGTACGTTTCGAACTTTGGAGACACCGCTATGAACACTGATTTAAGATGGGGTTGAAAATTGTGGACGAAGGGTACGGGAAAACTCCCAGTCTGCAGAAAGACTCATTTTGGGACGACACCTGGGTACCCTTGTATTCAGAAGCGAGCGCACATGAAAAGCGGTATCACCAAAGACAAGGATCCTTGGCTCACATAAAGTTTAAAAATGTGGAAAAATAAATCATAACGTGTTTCAGGCTGAGCCGATCAGTTTCACAGGTGAGAATGGTACCGAGAGACACCACCCGATCAGGCCAATCTAAAGAACGCATCGTTAATGTTAAGAGGTATGCTCCCGATAATTGTCGTGCTGCTGATTGAAAAATTTCAATCAGAGAAGAAACCAGTGATCAAAGGGGCAATGGTATTGGAGACGTGTTTCGTCCGTCGTCTCTTCGAAACCTGATGAAACATTCTTCCTCACATAGCTTGGAGAAGCAGAGCCCTGGTAGTTTCAAAATGGATCCCATATCAACCCCTGTTCACGATATTCAAGAGAAAGATGAAGTTAAGAAGTGATTCTTATGCCCACGAAGTTTCTTGTTTTCCAGAGAACTTGAATTTCCAAAAAAATGAATTGTAATAATAAAAATTCGATTTTATTTTCAACCAGAGTCTGAGGACATAATTTTTTCTATTGTAAAGATCTGCCCTAAAATGTTGTAATGAGAGGCTATTCGAATCAGACTGAAATTTAGAAGAAATTCAATTCTTTTCGCATTAAACTAGTCTAAAAACCAGAACAACAAAACGATTATTTGAAGCTTCTATGCAGAAGGCAATTTATTACACTGGATTTGAAAACAAGATCGAATTATTTACTTGTTCTTCGCAGCAAGAGCAAGCTTGATGAGTCCTTCAGTAGAGTGCGACTTTGGACGTTCCAGAGGAAGACCCATTCCACGAGCCCAGATCAATTGCGAGAGACATCCAAGAGCACGCGAAACTCCGAACAGAACAGTGTAGAATGACATCTCCGTCATACCGAAATACTGGAGGAGCACACCAGAGTGGGCATCCACATTTGGCCATGGGTTCTTAGCCTTTCCTTGCTCGAGGAGAACTCCCGGAGTGATTTTGTAAAGAGTCGAAACCAGCTTGAACAGGTCGTCGTTGGGGAGATGCTTGAGAGCGAACTCGCGTTGGCATTCGTATCTTGGATCGGTTTTTCTCAGCACTGCGTGGCCGTATCCCGGGACCACTTGGCCGCTCTTAAGATGCTTCCAAACCCAGTCTCTAAGTTGCTGCTCGGTGTAATCGAATCCAATTTCTCCAACAATTTTGTTCAAGAAGACGAGAACCTATAAACAAATGTTTACTGTGAATAACTATTATTGAAAATGTTTCATGAAAACCATACCTCTTGGTTAGCCAGTCCATGAAGTGGTCCAGCAAGACCAGCCATAGCTGCCGAGAAGGAAAGGTACGGGTCAGAAAGAGCCGAGCCTACAAGATGAGAGGTATGAGCCGAGACATTTCCTCCTTCGTGGTCAGAGTGGATGACAAGATACAATCTCATGAGCTCGGCAAACAGGGGGTCATCATATCCAAGCATTGAAGAAAAGTTAGCAGACCAATCCTTCTTTGGGTCGATAACGTTGACAGCAGATCCATCACGGTACAAATTGCGGTAGATCATAGCAGCAACTGTTGGCAGCTTGGCGAGAAGATCCATGGAATCCTATAAAATATGTAGTATGTCGATGCCAAAAACAATAAGATCAATCTCACTTCGTAAGCGTACTCCCAGTAAGCAGCCTTTGAGACACCTCTAGCATAAGCTCCAGCAAACTTGCTTTCATTGTTGAGAGCAGCAATGGCTGCGACGAACTGCGCCATCGGGTGCAGATTATCCGGAAAGTTATCGAGCATTCGGACAACGTGCGCTGGAAGATCGGCGCGCGTGTTCCATTCCTTGGTGATAGCAGCAACTTGAGCGTCGCTGGGAACATCTCCGGTACACAGTAGCCACCAAATAGCTTCTGGAAGTGGTTCTTCGCCTCCCTTAGCCTTTGGCAGGAGCTTCTGGCATTCCGGAATAGAATATCCACGGAAACGGATTCCCTCCTCTGGGTCGAGAACAGACGTCTCAGTGACCATTCCCTTCATGCTTCTCATTCCTCCGTAAATCTGGAAAGAGACAATTAGCGAAAATATACTTTTAAAAAACTGACCATATCGATAGAAACGTTCTGGACAACGGTACTGGCATGCTCGGCACGGAAAGACTTAACTTTAGCATTGTGTGCTGGAATCTTTTTGGCAAGAACTTCCTTGAGGTTGGTCGATCCTTCAGCAGAGGTGGACAGTGGGGCGACCTGGCACATTGGGATGACACCCTGCAGCAAAAACGGAAATTTGGATAGGAAGTTTAACATACATGAACATACCTTTGTAATAAGTCTACGAATAGCCATTCCAGACAAAGACATTTTGTAGTCGCTGGATTAAACCTGGAAACCGATAATATTGGGCAAGTGAACTATACTTCATGACGGCGGTCGTCAAAAATGGATACGGAAAGTTTACGAGAAAGAAAGAATAGATCTCTGTCGACCCCCCGTTCAAAATGAGGACGGGCGGCGCGCGCACCGCACGTTTTTTTCTCCGCTTCTCTAATTCTCTTCTGTGACCGGGAGGCGACAAAGCACGGCAGTGAAAAATGATCAAAGGAAACTTATTAGATAAACTTGAGGGAGTAGTTGAGGAACATTATTTTAAAATTTAATTTTTGGAAGTTTTTTTTGTAACCATCGTTGGATGGGAAGAATGTTTTGCACACAACTCAAACAATAGAAAACGATAAGCTCATCATGAAAAAGTTTCGAGACCACGATTCTATAAGAACTGATGGGTGAAAACAATCGAGAACTGAAAACGAGTGAACCGCCCGTCAAGAGCACTTTATCAAATGCGGAGACTGTGACGTTTCGTATACACATTTCAAACCACGCGACGGGAAATCAAAGAACGACCAAGGAACGGTCAAAAATTGGAAACAAGAAAAAAAATAGACTTCTGGAACATGACCGAACTGAACTATCAAAACTTTGTATTTATACACATATTTATTAAATAGTACAGGTCATAACCGTTTATACTGTTTACACGTGTTCATTGAATGTATTGAAATGAATTAAGGCTGACTGACAAGCAAGTTCCACAGCTTCTTCCTCAGTTGCCCCCTGCCCGGAAAACACTTTAGCACTTGAATCTGGCAAATTTTTTCTTTCTCGCTCTTTGGCAGCGGTTGCTCGGATGATATCAGGGGTCTGTGTATGTTCTGCCTGAATTTTTAGAAGATAGTCGAGACTTAGGGTTGAAGGAATACCCCCATTTGCAATTCGTCAATATCAGGCGATAATGGGCGAGTTGTTTGCACCTCAAGAAGTATTTGATGTTTTCCTGAACCATAAAATTAAATAAATTCGCATTGAAACTTTAAATCTATACCGAGAGTACTAATTGACGGATGAAGGAACTTTGTTGAGAAAGAAGAAAATCGTTTTTTGTCTGATAGCAACTGTTCCAATGCCAGTTTCTTATTTTTTTCAGCAAAAACCGTATCTTTCATCTTCTTGATGTTTTCAAGTTCTTCCATCTCTTCCAACTCGAGTTCTAAAAAATACATAAACATGCTTCGGTTGCGACAAACGGTCTCACCAAAGTTAGAAGGATCTAAATCGGAAACTTCTGATAGTTTTGTCCACATCAAATAAGCTGCAATGTTCTTTGCTGTTTTTTTAGTTGTGCTTATTCCGTTTGATTTCTGATTGCACATCTGAAAGAGAGTGAACAATTATGATTGAAAGTATTTCAATTTATAGTTCAACTTGTTCTGAACCTTTACTGTAGAGCTTACCGTGCAAGTTACCAGAAACGACTTATTCTCCAGAACCTTGTCTTCATACGCAGGCGCGTCTAGCTTCAATTTCTGGGATTTTTCTTGCAATTTCCCGACCCAGTTTTGATCAGCAGACTCTTCTGGAATGCGCGCAGCTGTTGGAATACTGCGATCGACATCTTTGAATGCTAGCTCTCTACTGTCCATTACTGTCTTCTTAGTTTCCTCGCTTCTTTCCGCAAGTAGGCCTCTTAAAATCGAATAGCTGTCAAAACCGAATTTACAAATACTAAAAACTTACACATTTTTCCGCGCTTCCTCCTCAGTGTTTCCGGGGATGAAAAAATCGTTCTTTCTGCCTTTCTTCACCGCTTCTTGCAAATATGATACCGCAGCTTTCTGTTTAGCAAATTTCTTATTGGATCCTTGAGCTCGAACAGTAATGTCTCGTAGCTTCAGGATCATTTCAAACTGTGGTCCCTTGGAAACGTAATTGAAATTTCTCTTTATATGCTTCAGTTACCGTCGATGAATTGGCTGTCAACTCTCGAACCTCCCAAGCTGGCGATTGCTGATAAACTCCTTTTGAGCCTTCCTCCAGAATCATGAGAGGTGTTTTCTGAAAACAACAATTTAAAAACGTACCAGTCTGTTACGAACCTTCAAGAACGCCTCTAAATCTGTTCGAGGTTTAGACAACTTTTGCTCTTTCGGACCTGTATATCGGAAACTTGGCCCATCCGAACCGACGAAGACATTTTCAAACGTAAGAGAATGACTTTGTTCGGTCATCTGAAGAAAATCGATATTTAACAGTACGTGTCGAATCGAAAAAAAAAGTTTATTTAGGAGTTTCCATTCTACACAGATTGAACCATCACATTTTAATTTTTGCGAGTTTGAACAATAATCGTGCCAAGACCGGAAACTACGGTGCCAGTCGTTTGATGTGTGAAAATTCTTCCCTGCTCGTGTACTTCTCTTGGAAAGCAGGATTTTTCAACTGCTGTTTTTCAACACGCTGAATTGTACATTTCTGAGTTCAAAAAAAGTGAAAATAAACTCATAAGGTACTGTCCTGCAAACCGTTTCAATTTCAGTTCATGTTTTGGTCCCGTGTTCAGCTAGCTGCAAGAAAGCGAGAGGACAGCCGACCACTTTACAGAAGAATATTTACGAATCGTCGGCTAGATATTGCTCATAAAGGTACAACGATTGGAACATAGGATAATTATTATTTTGGTTTCAGTCCTTGTTCGATCGATTCTTGGATTCATTGTTTTCAGTACATCTTACTGTATTGTCAACGCAGGGATTTATTACAAGTGAGCACGTTGAACTAAATCAGTTTGTTTGTAATAAGAAAAAAGTAGCATATTTTCTTCAGGTTTGTTCGTCCAATTCGCCAAGAAGAAAGAGAGATTCTGGAAAGAGAGTTGATTGAAGCCGACAAAGCCGGTTTTGCATTCAAAAAGTTGGTTTTTGTGTTTGACCCTCAACTTTTAACTTTAAATTTCAGATGATTCGACCATTTTCCCGCGCTTTGGTCAAGTTATCTTCTAAATGGGAAGGCTTGTTTTTTATTGGTTTTAGTGCCGGAGCTGGATTTGAGCTTTTCAAGATTCACTTTTCTTTCAATGGTCCGGTATAATTGTGGCTCTACTCAACTGAACGTGAAAGTTTTAGGCGTCAACTACTACAGCGTCTTGAAGAAGCGACAGTTACAAAAGGAGCTCGATTCATTCGAACGGCAGCTGAAAGATCTTGACACCATAATCTCCACTGGGAGGCCTCAACAGTTTTGACACTTTTGTTCTTTCATTTTTAGGAAGATAGGTTGTTCTTTAGGATAATAATACATTTTTTGTTATAAAAATGAAGACGTTGGTAACTGACGGCTTACGACGGTTCATATGGGTCTTTTTATTTTGTGAAAACTTAATTATTTCTTTTTTTCAACGAATAAATTCATTCAACAAATCATGCTTGTAGGGTACATGTCAAACATAGGATAGCAGAGCATCTAAGTTAGGGAAGTGGTGCCAGTTGCTGTAGTTGCTGGAACTGTGATCTGAGTTGTCTCTGTTTCTCGGCTAATCTTTCTTGTCTTTCCTCCAGATCATGTCTTCTTTCGGTCATTTGTTCTGGTCCAGGTGATGCTCGCCGAGCAACATCCTCGATCAAACTCCGGAGCTGATCAGGTAACTCGGGAGGCGTCGCAAATTTTTGTCTTACATCTGCCACAGAAAATCGACTCGGTGGACGCGGTGCTCCTGATTCTCCGACCTCTTCTAGTACTCCATCAAGAACGCTAACCGGTGATTTGACAGCATCGATATGCTCAACTAGTGGCGAAACTTTAACAACTTTCAGCGGGTATTGTAATGTCGCCGTATCAGCATAAGCTCTTGTATTCAACGGTAACGGTAAAGGTGGTGGAAGAGGAGGAGGTACTGTAGTGGTCGTTTGAGCTGGAGCGAAAAGATGAACAGGAGGCTGCATTGCGATTGCTTGAGAAACCGTCGGCTTCGGTGGTAGACGGGGAGAACCCCCGCCTGCTTCAGATCCTTTCTTGCGACGTTGAATAGTTGGATCTTGAACCATAGCTAGCTTTTTCATCGTCACCATTATGTTGGCTAGAGCTTTGCAGCGTCTCAAGCTTTGATCTACAGCCACTGTTTGATCTCTAATGAACTTTTCCTCCCTAACGACGCGTTCCATATCTTCTTTTATGCGTTGTTCGATTGTCATTTGAATGGGTGGAAACTCAGCTGTAATTATGGATTTCAATGTGACAGTCATTCAAAAGTAAGTGAATCGTAATAATACTTTTTAAATCAGCGGCAAGTCTTCCAATCTTCGTAAGTTTTTCGGTCAAATCTTCCACTTCACACATTCGCAGTTTTTTCTGGTTCGTGAGAACACTCCCACGAACAGTTTCAACATTCGTTTCAAAGTTCCTGAATACAGTTTTCAGTTTAATCGCCTATCGCGGAGGGTTTACGTTAGTGAATGCAGGAGTTCTGCTAAACGGCTCGCATGTTCGTTTCGTTGAACTTCCATAGAACATCCACCACCGAGTTCTTCCTTGACATTGTTTTTCAGAGCGGAAACTGGATCAACGTTAGTTCTAGCCGCAACAATTCTTCCTATTTTCTCTCCAGCTTCTCTTAGTAAAGTGTTCGCAGTTTGCGCGCTGACCTGAATTTATTGATACATCATTTGTTAGACACAGAAAGTAGCATGTGAACCTGTGCAGAAATTTTAAGTTGCTTCAGGTCATTGTGAGTTTCTTTGAGCTTGTTACGGAAAATTGATAATTGATAAGCGGTGTGAGAAGAAATTGATTCAGATAGTGAAGAAGTGGGCTCTTCTGATGATTCACGGGCAGTATCGGGGTGCATGGATAGGATCTGTTTGTGGGTAATGCAAGCAAGATCGGTGAACAATTTAACAGACGGAACTCACCTCTCTTCGCAACTCCGCCATATCACGTTGAGTATTCTCGCTCATTCCTTTACTGACAAGAGCGCTGTGTACCAGATTGGATAATCCTGCTAACTGTCTCTCCATAGTTTCCATTCTCGCTCTGAATTGGGGAAACCTTCTTTAGTTACTTGCATATTTATTCTCACCTAGATTCTCTGTCAATCACTGGGGTGACTGATCCAGATCTAGTTACACTGCGGCTATCGTGGCTGCTTGTATCCGAGTTGTAAGGGTCTGAACTCGGTTCATAAACCGGTTTGTGTGATATAACCTTTTGCAAGTAGTCAAAACTTGGAGCGGCCATAGCTGATGCTGGGCGCATCAAGGGCATCACTCGTCGGCCATCGTCTTGTTCTGTTTCAGAATGGTAATCTGGATGTTCAAGGTATCCAATTGGAGACACGACTCTAGTTTTCTCCCTCAATCGCAAAACAGATTTGTTTTTAATGTCTCCTGGATCCTCCAATTCATAAAAAAGAGCACCCTTGCTTGGTTCTTGAATGTAAATCTTAACATGAGGCTGTTCAACAAAAGATCTCGTGACATTTGGGAATGTTCTGACGAAAGACATCTTCACTTGGTTCAGAGAGTGGATGTTTCGTGGTAATAGAGTCCGCTTGACTTCATCACTGGCTTGGAGGAAAACAACATTCATATCATCAAGATGTTTCGTGTTCAAATAATCAGGTTGGCTGAATAATAAATCCAAATTGACTATTTCCAAAAAAAACCAACTCACAAGCTGGAATTCATCCCGACATTTGTGTCAAATCGCGATATAGTTCCATACGTTTCCGACCTACTGTTAGGATAATTTGGCAGAGTTGAGACTTGACGACGTCGTTCATCGTGCTCCAAATGTTCTTTCTTCAAAATTCTTGCCACCAACATAAACAAACAATATAGAGTCATACCTGTTCCCGCAGACTTTGTAGAACTGAATTTGCTCGCGAAGTTGTTTGAGCAGAACGAGGGTTCTCGGAACCCGTTGGTGATCTGAAATCAAATATTTTTCTCACATTTGTGATATTTCCATCTCAAACCTGATGTTTCTATCTATATCACTGCTCGATAACGGAGCGATGCATACTTTCACGTCATCTGCGTATCTCCAGTCAGCAACCGCCTTTTCCGGCTGGTTTCTGCCCGATGAACCTGGAACATCAGGTAACTGAGATAAAAGATAGAATGGAATGTCAAAAAATCTGCTTTGTTGATAAATCCTGTTCTCGGAAAAACTATGCAGACTTGGTATCAACTTTCGCAAACTCTCTGCTGAGCTCGGCAGAAAGTTTGTAAAGTCTCTGCCCCTTTACACGCATTTTACTATATCTGGCGGAACCCGCGAACTGTCGGGTGCAGATTTCGGAATGCTTGAAGGTGCACCCGTCAGTTCGCGGGTTCCCTCAGTTATCGTAAAATGCGTGTAAAGGGGCCGAGACTGTGCAAACTTTTTGCCGAGCTTGGCAGAGAGTTTGCGAAAGTTGGTACGAAGTGTGCACAGTTTTTCCGAGGAACTAAATGTGATGCTCTTATCAATAAAACAACTAAATATCATATATTCTCTATAAAACTATTGAAACATCGCTAGCTACTGTTCAAACATGTTTCGAAAGATTTTACGAACTTGTAAGGTTTTTCTCCGGACGCACGGTCCCAATCACTCGTGCTTCACCACCAAAATTATTCGTCCACTCTGACGATGGTCTGTCTTTTAGATAACTTTCGTTTTGGCGAAGAGTGCTCGGAGTATTTGGTTCATCAAATCGAACGTTTCTAGATTTGGATGAAGCGGTTTCTAGAAGCTCGGGAGGCTCTGGAGCTATGGTTATTTGAACAGCTTGAGTGGGCTCAGGAGTCTTTCGACCACCTAAGATTCTTGGGCGCCAACTAAAAAGCCCGCCTGGCATTCTCCGCTGTTCAGAGAATCACAAAGAACCCTGAAATTCAATTTAGCAGGAAATGATAAAATACCGTCAAGCAAGGAACGAAAGAAACATTTACTCCAAGCACCGGCTTGTAAAAATAAATAGTTCATAAGTTATTTTCAAACCCAGTAAAATGAACAGAAGATGTGTAAAATTGTAATCATTAAGAACAGACGAGGTTAGAGGGCATTCAGTAGGAATCTATGTGATTGGAGACTCTTGAGAGATTTCGCTACAGCTTGATAGACTTAGAGAAGTTATACTGTTACACATTAGATCCTGGTCCCGGTCAGCTCGCGCGTACAAGCCAATAGGACGAGGAAAACTCACGTAAAGTAGATGGGGGAGATGTATGTATTCTCGAAAACGTGTTCTTTCGCTCATTCGAGATTCCGAATTTGTGAATCAAAATTGAGTTGACTTACGTTCACTTAACAAATTTCCAATCCATTTATCAAGTATCCTAATTTTCGGTTGTTTTACTGGTTGAGTCAGATAACGCAAATCAGCTGGAGGGGTTGCTGATCTTTCTGAAACAAACCGTTTCAATAACCAATTAGTTTGCAATCAGTAGGAAATCTCACCACGTGTGGAATGTGCTTGGGTCCGCTGTCGGAAGTCAGCTGAGCCTGGTCTTTCGAATCTCGGATCGCCATGAAATTCGCGGGAATCCTGAAATGGGTGAATAGAAATACCATAGCCTTTCATCTTTTTCCATTCATCAAATATCTTGACGAGATTTCCTCTGATTACCTGCGAGTAGGATCGCATGACGTTCCTAGATTGTCTCGGAGGTGCAATACATCCGAACATTCTTCACGGAAGATTTAGTTTTGCAAGACTCAATAACTCCTGGAGAAAAAACTGAGCTTTCAAACGGTTGCCTATCGCAATTTTTGTGCTTGCTTCGCAGCTCTTGAAGTTGAGACATAGCGATAGAGAAACAGTGCAAATTACGGAGAGAGTCAGCGCGGTGCTTAGCGAAGATTTCTTTGTGTGACCAGTGGCGACTTGGAGAAGCCTTGGCAAACAAAAAACATGAACAGCGGCTGAGCTGCTCCGATTTCTGTCAAAAATCTTGGAACTTTTAGTGTTTCATATTCAAAAAAGAGAAGAGATCATAGAAAGCGAGAGATGCGAATATAATTACAGTAGAGAAAATGTTTTCCTCGGGAAATAGGATAGGGTCTTCCGGAGAAATCTTATGCGATGACGTTGGTTCCAGGATAAGTTCGTTGTTTTGACAAACAGATTCGAACTCTTCACGGCTATTGAAAATACGTGTAGAAACGAATTTGTTGTAGTGCTCCAAAGGGCATAGGGTATCACACCCCGGAATGTGTTTGTTTTTCGGTAAAATCACGCTGGAATCCCTATAAAGAATCTGAAAGAAAACATAACGTTTTAAACGAAGATGAAAGAATTCACCTTTACATAATGCCTTCCATCAACTTTATGAGTTTCCAATATTAATGCGGCTGTGTATGGAACCAGCTCGTGGTCTGCAACTCCAAGACTGTACATCAAAGAAGTTAAGGTAGCATCATGAGTTGCGTAAACAAAAAACTTCTTGGAGGCTCCTCGCGCTCTGCTATTTATGTCCTTCGAAATTTGACCAAGAAGGTAACCAGTTCTTAATTTCGACTTCTCGTCTGAGTTGAACTCCGCCGTTCTTAGTCGTCGCTTCAGTTCAGTGACATTGGACAGCACGGTTTGTACCCATTCTGGCTGTGGCACTCCGTTTTCATTCTTGCGATGGAGAACGTTAAACACGTCCGCTACATTTGAACCATTTACAATCCAGCCAGTTTTGAGCGACAGGAAGTTGAACAACGACCGATATTCCTTATCAATAGCGTCCACCAACTTTTTCTTATCACTTTTTACTATCTCATCAACTCGCCGGCAAAATACACTGTTCGGTTTGAGAAGCTGAAAAGTTTGAATGTATTGGAATAGTTGAATACTTCGACTTTATGAAGCCGGCACTCACCAAGTCCTGCTTGTAATGCGAATAGGTGTGGATTGGCACGATATCGTCTGGGAAGAGTGTCTGGGTGATTCCCATAGCCGTTTCTATACATCTGTCTTTATCACTCGACCGTATGAGCAGTTCTTCACGATCGTACTTGGTAACGAAACTACCATATCGCTCTCTCAGATAGGTACCCAGATCTCTCGCTTGTGCGAATCCTCTTCTAGTTAGCTGCGAATAGCCTCTAGGAAAATGCTCAGACACCTTGAAAGAGTCATCAAGCGGGTATGTGAAAGACGGCGCCCTATCACCATGTCTAAAACACTACCTGATTCATAGAAAAGCGGAATTCGCTCTTACCGTACTAAAACTTGGACCATCTCCAGTTCTGCATGGACAACGGAGAAATAGAGAAATAACCAACGATACATTATTTAGGATTTTTGCGGAAGTTGATTGGTCTGATGTTGTAAGTGCATTGAGATGTTATTTATAGGCAGAAGAACTCCACTGCCGGTGTGCCGCCCACTGTACCTAACTGATAACAAGGTGAATTCAAAAGACAGTTGATGCACTGTCGAGGACAAAGAAACTGAACCCGCCGAATTGACTACCCCTCTCCTGAATAAACTCGACAAAAAACTGTTCGGTTCATAGAACACAATCGCAGGAAGTTATTTTTATTCACCAGAAGCTTCAAGCACAAAATTATACAAGTGCACGTGAATCCTCGAGGAGAGTAGATCATTCTACAGACATTTGCAAATCACAAAAATCAAAAAATAATAATTGAGACCATTTTACCAGTCTGTAGTTTTGAAGCGTGGGACTGAGACGACAGTTTTTTAATTTTGAATGAGACCGCATAGAAAAATTTTAAAAAAGTGATCGCCACAGTTCAAAATTACGAAGAAGAGAGGTAGCCCGTACCTCTTCGAACCAATAAGGAATAAATATCGTAAAATAATAAACGTTAAATGTAAACTGATGAAGATGTTTGTTAAAGAAATTGCAGATATTTTAAAAACTTGTTTTGACCGTGAATCAATTTTCGGCAGCTGCGCTGCTTCCTGCGGTATCCTCGCCACTTGTGTCATTACCATCTTCGGGGTTCTTTTCGACTGCCACTTTATTTGATTCGTCAGCTTCGACAACATCCATGTTTTCCACCGTTTCCAATTCATTCTTCGGTGCCTCTTCCATGACCAAAGTTCTCAGAAGTGGAGCAGAATTTACTGAAAATTAAACTTAATTTGCATCAAATGAAAATATCTCACCATTCTGGGTGGCAGATTCACTTTGCTTTTTCTTGTACTCTTCGTAAGCCGTTGCGAGTTTGCCCTCCCATCCTTTCACAGTTTCCTCGAACTTCTCCTCGTCAACTACAGGTTTGTCATTCACAACCTTCTTCAGTTGTTCTTGGAACTCATCACTTCCCTTTTCGATCGCCCGTTTCCTTTCATCATGTGCCTTCTCTAGCTTGTTCAGCTCTTCTTCTAGCTTGCTTTGATGTGTTCCCAATGACGCCGCTTGTCTTTTCAGCATCTCCATTCTGTGTTGAGGAATTACAGTTCTTGTATCGGTAACAATGCTTGGAGAGAAAAGGTCGCAAATAAGACGATTGTTTCGTTCATATCTGACACCAGCCAGCCGTCTCGTACTCATCTCGTTTCCACCGTCGTCTTCATCGACTGGTTGAATAACAACTCCTCCAGCATCCATGCGACTTCTCGACATTTTCTCGTTATTTTTAGCACGGCTCTAAAATCCAATTTGAAAGTACTTTTTGAAAATACTTGAAGCATACCTTTGTCATCATAAAGTTTGTTATTCCGTTATTTTGAATGTTTTTCATTTGTTTTTCGTAGTCTGTCTGAGAAAACACGCATTTTTTAAAATTAGAATTACTTAAGTGTCTTACCTTCTCTAACTCGTACTCGTGCTGATAAATAGTTTTTTCTGCATCCGCAGCTTCAGTCCACATTCGCCCGATAATCTTCCCAATGTCCCATAGCTGGGCGTCTGGATATTCCGCTCTTACTTTTGGCCACATTTTCCGACTGTAGCGCATGTATGGTTGGAGCGGGCGTTCTGGTGCTTTTGGACCACGCATGGCCATATCAGGGAACTGAAAACTCAATTATAAAAACTTCAGAATGGGGAATAACGACTAACATTCCTCGATGGAGTTGCCTGGGGATGACGGAAAGCAGACATGGCGATGGTTTCTGAACAATAAAGATTTTTTCGGACGAGGTTGAGAAAAAACAGGAAAACAGATAGTTGTTCTCGTGACAATTCTAAATATATTCAGATCATAAATATCACGAAAAGAATTTTTTATGTCTACAGCTATTAATATGGTACCATATGGTCAAATATCGATTGAACGTAGAGACCAATATGGCCTAAGAAATCTAGCGCGCACACATTAGCAGGACCTAGGCCACACCTAACGAAGTCTTAGTGTCTGTTCGACTTCGCTGAAAAGGTAATAACTTAAGCTGGAATGAAACCGAAACTTCAGGTCTATAGGAAAACAGAATTTAGAAAAAAAAATTATTTATTATTCATTCAATAGCATTTTATAATTTTTGGGTGGGAGAGTTGGGGTAAACTCCCACGAAGAAAATGGAGAATAAGAAAAAAGAACAGTACAATTGCTTTACTTTAGAGGATGTGAACCCGTCGCTGTATCGAGAACTTGTGGGAGAACACGAGATTCTACTCTGGGTATAAAGAGAGCATGATACAAGAGCGTGCCACTGAATAGTTATGAGACAAGCATTTCAACAAGCATCGTGTGCCGCAGGACAAGAGAAAATGACAATTGAAGGACATTATGAAAGTGCGTTAACAGTTTGAGTTCGGAATTGCTTGATGCAACAATGCAACTCAGCATGATGATCGAGACTTACACGCAAAAAAAATATAGAATTGAACGTTTGAGCGCATAACGGGAAAAACGCAACAAAGTGAATAAGTTACTACGGGCTGAGGAAACCGAAAACCTAAGAACAGCAAAATATCCTATAATTGTCATAAAGGTTTGAGAACAGACATCCTGGAATAAGGTGACAGTTATTGAAAAAGCCAGTACGAGTTCAATAAAACCAGCAAGATTGAGGGTGATGCATTTTGCCTTATAGCGCCACCGTAGTTGCCCTCTGATTCTGATCAAGAGCAAATGCGACTGAAGCCACCACCAAACATTTTAGAAGTGAAGGAGGAGGAAAGCCGTACGGGAAGAGCCAACAAACAGGCAAAACAAAACAGCACACAACGCGACACACACGGAGAAGAAAATGGATCATAAAAAATGAGATAACCTCGAAAAACGAGTAACACAACGGCACACTCTTCACACTACATCCCACAAAAGCACACGAATGTGGGCTTTCAATTAGCGACGATGAGTTACAACAAACCGCTCTTGGCGCTTGCAATTTTCACCGAATGCATACATTTTTCGACTAGCAGTATAGCAATCGATAAAAACCAGAAACAATTTACATAGCTCTCAAGGATAGACTAAAAAAAATCATCGAAAAAAGAAAGAAAAATGACATTAGAGGGAAGGAAAAAGGGGGAAAAGAGGAAAAAAGGATAGAAGACAAGCCAGGGGACCAAAAGCAAAATATAGATATTCTAGCTTAACTCCACCAGTCTTGAGCAGGCTGCGATCTTTGCTGCTGCTGCTGGCGACCACTCGATTGGAAACCTGCCCCTGATCGCTGTCCACCGAATCCCCCGTTCCCACCGCCATTTCCATTTCCGCCACCATTTTGATAACGATGATCGCGGCCTGAAAACGAAAATGTACGTCTTTGTCCAGTCGACATTCGGTAAGCAGAAAAGGATAAATTGCAAAGCAGATAAAAATATTTCCTTTCACCGAATTAAAAAAAGGGTTGTTTATGAACCACCAACCTCCGAAACGGTTTCCATTGCCACGTCCACCACGTCCGCGATAACCTCCTCCGCTTCTCATATCACCAGACATTCCTTCCAACCAATCGGGGAGTTCTTGGTTAGCTTCCACAATCAGATCCATCAGTTCGCGAGCAATGTTACGATTTTTGTCATTGAAGAATGACGTTGCAAGACCGACATTTCCGACGCGACCGGTGCGACCAATACGATGCACATACTCATCAACATCAGAAGGCAAATCGTAGTTAATGACGTGTTTCACATTAGGTATATCGAGACCTCGAGCTGCAACAGCAGTAGCCACGAGAATAGGAGCTTGTCCCGATCTGAGTTGAACTTTTTGTTAAGGCTAAGCATTCGCAGTGATTACCTGAAGAGATCGAGATGTTTCTCTCGTTCGAACTGTTTCAAATCTCCATGGATCGTGACAACTTGATAGTCTTGACGATTCAGATACCAGGCCAAGTCAGAAGCTCCTCGCTTTGTTTCAACAAAAACTAGCGTCAATGAACTATCTCCTGTAGCGTCGAGGAGATCCATTAAGTAAGAACGTTTCTCGTCTTCTTCCACCCAGACAATCTTTTGCATAATATTTTCGGATGTGGATCCCACTCGTCCGACAGCCAAGAAGACGTAGTTGGGTTTTAAGAAGTCCTGAGCAAGCAGCTGAATCTCTTTAGGGAACGTAGCCGAAAACATTGCGGTAACACGTTCTTCTTTCGGTGGCATGCCGTTCAGCTCAACTATCTTAAAAATAACAGTGGAAATTGATGAATAATAAAACACGAACCTGACGAATTTGTGGTTCGAAACCCATATCGAGCATACGGTCAGCCTCGTCTAGAACAAGATAACGACAACCTTCAAGTCCAATCAATCCCTGCTCCATGACGTCTATGAGGCGACCAGGAGTGGCGATGAGAATGTGACAGCCCAACTAAAAAAATAATTAGAGAACTAGGCAAAGTAACATATTTTATTTAGCTTACTCTCAGTTTGTGTATCTGATCTTTGTAGTTTTCACGACCACCATACAACAAAGCTGATGTGATTGGAGTTCTGTAGGCAAATTTGCGCGACTCATTGTAAATCTGTGAAAAAGCTTGATTTGTGATTAACGGTATTCCACTCTCTTACTTGGAGCGACAGTTCGCGAGTAGGAGAAAGAACCAAGGCACTTGGGTACTGCTTTTTACGACCGCCTTGATTAACGACAGAACGATGCACTGCATCTGGTCCATCTTGAAGAATGGAATTCACAAGTGGAACCAGGAATGCTGCCGTTTTTCCAGATCCAGTTTGAGCACATGACATCAAATCTCTCCCGCTTTGAAGGGCAGGAATGGAATACTTTTGAACAGGCGTTGGTCTGTCATATCCAGCCTTCTTGATATTGTCTTCGATCCATTCGTGGAGACTTAGGTCGGAAAACTGAAAAAAAAACACACTTATTTATTTTTTTTAAGCTTCGCGTTTTACCAGCCCAATCGGTTGTGGAACATCGTCACCAGTAGCTTCGACGGGGATTTCTTCGTATTTATCGAAGTTGATACCGGATAATTGTCCAGAAAAAAGCTCCTGCTCTATTCTTTCATCTCTTGGACCACGTTCCTCCCATCTGGATGAACCACGTTCGTTTCTCGAAGGCGCATCTAAATTCGACCAACGTGCGGGACTGAAATCGTTGTTTTTGAGATTAACTTTTCAAACACTTACGCATCCCCAGCTCGATCGCGACGATCGTTATTGCTAGATCTGTTAGATCCTCTACTGTCATAAGAATCTCTATTATATCCTCGGTTAAAATTTCCACCGTCTCCACGATCTTGACGACTGAATCCACCACGATTGCCACTGCTACCAAAACCTCCGCGGTTTCCGCTCCCGTTGTAACCGCGGTCCTCGAAGTTTCCGCGATCTCTTCCCCCGAAGTTACCACTGCGAGTGTCGTTGTAACCACGGTCATATCCACTGCTCAGGTTCCCTCCACGACGGGGAGCTGCTCCACGACGGTCATCTCCTCCACGGCTGAGTTCAGCAACACCAGATCCTTCGTTTCGGAGATGTGGTGGCACGTAACGTCCTCCTCTGTTCAGTGGAGCACTACCACTGCTGCCATTGTTCGTTTGGTTACTTTCCATCAAAAGAAAATAAACGCAAGTATGCGATCAACCCTGTAAATTACACCTCTACATGCAAGTATGGAAAAGAAGAGGGAATGAAACGATAATTGAAATAAAGCTAGCGGCGAACCCGTATTCGAAATATGCAGTTACTTGGGGTGAGAATAATGCAGCTTGCTGGGGCGTTCCCCTTCGGAGATAGAATAACTAGAGAATGGAGGAAATAAGAGACGCACACAGCATGTTGCGCGTTCCTCTATTGATTTTCTGCCCGTTGGCCCAAGCTAAACTATTAAAACTACTATAGTGAAAAATGATCGACTTGGAAAGAAAAAAACGAAATATGTGATTTTCGACTATTATTTTCAAGAAGTGTATGAAGAAAATGAACGACACAATTTAAATTACAACGAAAGCTGGGGAAAATATTATTAAAATTTTTTTTATTGAAAATTTTCCTCCTTCTACTTTAAAAAATTTTGGCGCATATGATAATAGTACACAATAAGGTAATACTAAAGAATCGGGCCTAAGTCGTAAGGTTTCAAAGTGAAGGGTACAGAGCAACCTACAGGAAAGCGATTGCTTCGTTAACAAAAATTTTGTTTTTACATCTTTCACAAGACTAAGAGATTACGAAAACTGTCCTCAGCAAAACCGTTCGTGGAAAAAAACAAGAAAAAAATGGGGAGCAAACTGCGAAAGTATGAACTTGTGCGTCATGGTGTTTGCACACTTTGTCATCGTCCACAGTGTTCACCGTATCACTTTAGATTATTGTTTTTGTGTTTTTTGTTCTCCTTTCAACATCGTTCTCCTTAAGGACCTTGGAAATATGTATATATATATATTGAATTCTTCCTTTTTCCTTTCATTTTTTTCACTTTTCTGATATTCCTACAGCTCATTGACTTTTCCCTATTATTAAATGTTCAGTTGAGATTAGATCAGTGCTCCGAAAACCGCCTAACCAGTCATGCTTTACACCGCTTCTGACGCGGATTTATCGAAGTTTCTTCTCGAAAACAACGCTAATCCTATTGCTTTCATAACGGTATGAAATTAATTCATTCCGCGTAATTTATGCCATAGAGCGGAGGAACACAAGTACCACTAGAGAAGAATACAGTTCGCTTCATAGACAATTTTTCTGCAGGAACTCGTGGGGCAGCCAGTGCTGAGTCAGTTTTGCTCACTGTTAGTTTAAAGACATTTTATTGTAGGTACTTCCTTCAAGCTGGATATTCCGTTATTTTCATGCACAGAGAGGATTCACTGAAGCCCTTTTCTAGAAGTTTTCCAAATATCTTTGAATCGTTGCAACTTGTTAATGGAGAAATCTGCTTTCCAATTCCAAATCTGAAGGACGTATTAGTACAGAAAGCTACATACAAAGGAAAGATACTGTATATTTCTTTCAAGACATTCGACCAATATATGTCCTTGCTAGAGCAGGTTTGAGTAATCTTAACTCAGTCGAATAATCCCATACGTTTTAGGTTTGCAAACATCTTAGCCCGTTGGGCCCTCGAGCCTTAGTATATTTAGCTGCAGCAGTTTCGGATTTCGTTGTGACTCAACTTGTCTGTTTCCAAATCAGAAAAAGGCAACTGAAGTCGTTTTCTTACTTGCAGCCAACCCATAAAATCGCAAGTGATGCTCAACTGAATCTAGGTCTCAGCGTTGCCCCAAAAGTAATTGAAAAAGTTGTCAACAACTACGTTCCGAACGCGTTCATTGTCTCTTTCAAAGTGAGAATTTGAGTCGGATTGATTAGTTATTTTTTTAATCAGCTGGAAACCGATGAAGAAAAACTTCTTCCTAAGGCAAAGGCAGCGCTCACTAAGTACGGACATCAACTGGTAATTTTTTAGAAATTCTTGGCTGTAGAAGAAAAAAATTCTAGGTCATCGCTAACATGTTATCGACCCGAAAGCAACGAGTTACTCTTGTTCAGAAAGGGAAAGAAAGAGCCGACGAAATTAAGATATGCGATTCAAATGAACAGAATGTTGAAATCGAAAAAATAATTATCGATCGTGTTCGAACACTTCATCAAGAATTTATTGTCTCATAACTTTATTTTAACTTGGAGGAAGCCGTTCTGGGCTTTAATAAATATCCATTGAGACATCTATAAAAATTCATATTTTATCATTTATTTTGTTTAACTGTCGGGAACGGTTGCCCTCAAATTTATTTATTTTCTACCAATAAGCTAACGAGGGAACCTTTTAAGTCAAGGTCCAAACTTTGAGAAAAAAAATTATATAGGGTGAAAGAGGATCCTTTGGTGAGTACGAATCCACTTTCCAAATCTGCTGAGGAGACCTCTAAGTGGGTCAATTACCAATTTGAAAGCTCAAAATTGCACTGAAAATGACGTGAAAACTGCCTTTTTTGGCTTTTTCACCGTTTTCACTTCATTTGCACTGCGATTTTGAGCTTTCAAATTGGTAATTGACCCACTTAGAGGTCTCCTCAGCAGATTTGGAGAGTGGATTCGTACTCACCAAAGGATCCTCTTTCACCCTATATAATTTTTTTCTCAAAGTTTGGACCTTGACTTAAAAGGTTCCCTTGTAAGCTCTTGCAGATCTTGCTCACATTTTCTCTTTTTGAATATTGTTCTTTTTGATCGGTGTCATCTCTTTCAGAAAAAATGTCACAGATGTCGAATATGCTCAAGGAGCACAGCAAAAGGCAACACCTCCGCAAGGAAGTTCAAGGTATTTATATTTTTTTATCTTTCACCTCTTGGGATCTAACGATAGATTAATACAGCTACTGAAGAATGTTCATTTTTTACTAAGTTACTGAAAAATAATGGTAAATAAATAGAAGCTGTTACAGAAAAACAGTACTGGGAATTCGACTGGCTGCGCCATTCTTTCCCGAATTCCCAACCCTGCAGAAAAGGGAAGTATTAGTTTCTCATTCAGAGGTTTTCAGAGAAGCTGAGAAATGAAGCGGTAGTGGCAGCTCAAACACTGTCAACTGCTGTGGTTGACCATCTTAACGCAAAGTAGGCTAATTTCGTATTTTCAAATGAAAAAGATCAATCCGTATTGTAGAGTTGCGCAAGCGTACGGAAACCAAAAGCGGCTAGACGTAGAAGCTAAGCGGTTCGAAAACAATTCAGCAGCCTTAGCAAAGCAAACAGAGCAATGGTTGTTCATAACAGAAGGATTGAATTATGCTCTGAAGGTTTTTTTTTTCAAAATTTTCTTTTTACAACAATACCAAAATCAAATATTTAAAGGAAATCGGAGATGTGGAAAATTGGTCCCGCGCCATTGAAAGTGATATGAAGGTTATCACCGAAACTCTCAGGAGGGCATATGGTGAACAGTTTCCCGACGTCTAGCAATATGTTTAACGCTGAAATTTGCAGACTCCAAGAATCTTCCCAATCCTGCGCCCACCACTAGTCGGAATAACTAAGACTACCTCAACGTTTTTATATATATTTACTTTTTATCGATGATTTTCTTTCATTCTGATAATGTAAATAAAGAATGTATTCATTTTACCTTTCCTGAAGATATTATGAGTTCGCAGTACGTTGTCAGTCGACGGTGAACATTCGAAAAAGGTCTTGCCACGAAATTGGAGAAATAGTGTGGGCGCCTAGAGAGACGCAGGCGCAGAAAGAGACGCAGACGTTGAAAGAGCAACACCGTCGACTGACTACGTACCGCGAACTCATAATAAACTTTCTAGAAATCTGGTGGCAGATTCAGTAGCGTGTGTGGTCATACTCGTCTAATTTTCTATTCATTTTTACCAGGCGGGCGGCTACGGCTCACGCCGTCTCCCCCGCCTGGTTTTCCGCCTTCGGCGGTTCAAACCGTCGCCTTCGGCTCCGGTTCTTTATTCCTACACGTTAAAAAGCGCGAAATTTGAAAATTGCACGTGGCCGACATGGGCGTTTTTAGAAATGAACACGGGAAAAAGGGCCTAAAACACACAAATTGCGCTCCTGTCCGGTTCCCAGAATTTAGATCGCTTATCAAAATCTTGTGCACCGTGCGAGGAGAATTCCTGACCTCCTTGCGAAAGAACGACGAATTTGGTCTTCTAGTTGCTGAGAAACGGCCGCGGACAAACACACTTACAGACAGACAGACACACAGAATTTGTCGTTTAATAATAGTAAAGATAGGTAAAATAGCTGTTTAAACAGCGATATCTTCCCCAATCCAAATGCTTTCGGAACAAGTCAACGAGATCACTTTATCACATAACAAAATATGTTTTTCACATTTCTTCTAGTTCCCTTGTTAGCTTCTCTATTTCGTCCGCGTACTCCTGTTTCCTTTGTAGTTTCTTCACCTGATTTTGTTGAGGCACAAGATCTCCGCTTGCAATTCGAGCCTGAAACAGGAAAGAACTTACAATTAGTAAGAGCATTTTTGGAATGGTGTTGCATGGTTAAGTACCTCCATTCCTTCGATATCTTCTATTTTCTTCCGAGTCAGATCGATTTTCTTTTTCAGGTGATCTTGAGGAGTTATGCATACATTTGCTTTGATAGCTGAAATGCATGCTTAATACGTGTCTATACGCAAATTCTGATACCGCTGATGGGTTTTCTCGAAACTGCTGCACTTCGTGGGTTGACTCCAAGCGACCCTAGGGACCTTCCAGTCGTGGCTTCTATTTGCATTCTATTCTGATATTTGGGCTGTTCGTCTTGAGGGATGTACCTGAACGTTTTGCAAAATACTCAATCTGCCCCCTCTCTGGAAATATAGAAAGTATGGCGAATGACAAAAAGGGGAGGGAAATGCCAAAAAGTGTAGAAAATTTTGTCACAAAAAGTGTCCCCTAAAATTGACCGTTTACAGCTCCCTGGGTTTTGACTAAAATCGCTATGTGATAACCCCAAGTAGGTGAAATTCGCGGGGCACTCGATTTTTCGGTGAGTGGACTCTCAAAGTTGAGTTTGAAGCGTGTTATGACCTGTTTCTCAAAAAGTTAGATTTTCTACACCGCTCTGGCCGTCTTCATTTCTGGATTTCACGTGAATCTGCCTCCCCTTTTCGATAAAACAGACTAGGGAGCTTCGCTCCCCAGGCCTTCGGCTACAAACTTGTGTCTTCACAAAATTTGTGATCGAATGCCCTAAGAACGGAATCAAAAAGTGCATTTTGAACCAAGTTATCCCTTTTGGCGCCCTGGTGGAAGGTGCGCGCTCCCAGAAATGAACAGTTTTTTCTTCATTTCAGTCACTTCACTCGCCTCCCAAATGAACATTTTTCCCCTTGCTTTTTCTGATTCATCGAAAAGGGGAGGCAGATTTACGTGAAATCCAGAAATGAAGACGCCCAAAGCGGTGTAGAAAATTCAACTTTTTGAGAAATAGGTCATAACTCGCTTCAAACTCAACTTTGAGAGTCCACTCACCGAAAAATCGAGTGCCCCGCAAATTTTACCTACTTGGGGTCCTCACATAGCGATTTCAGTCAAAACCCAGGGAGCTATAAACGGTCAATTTTAGGGGACACTTTTTGTGACAAAATTTTCTACACTTTTTGGCATTTCCCTCCCCTTTTTGTCATTCGCCATACTTTCTATATTTCCAGAGAGGAAGCAGACTAGTGAGCTACGCTCACCAGTAACCTGTGTCTCCTTGAAATTTGCGATCGAATGGTCCAAGAACGGTCTCAAACGGAGTAGTTTGAGCCAAGTTAGGAGCTATGGCGCCCTGGGGGAAGGTGCGCGCTCCTGGGAATATACGGTCACGTCTTCATTTCTGAAAGCTCACGGCATCTGGAGAAATGTAGACGTCACGTGACATCTCCCTCTCTTCATTTCAACGCTTCCGCAACTCTCACGTGAGCCTCCAGGAATGAATACTCGCCCCTCTCAAAACGGAAGAGAACAGATCAGTTCCAGAAAGAAGAGATCAGCCCACCATGCTTCCCATGCTTCTCCCCCATCAGAATGAACTCCCTTGACAGAATGAGTCTTTATTGGGAAATTAGGTCACCACTTTCCCCTACTGCCCCACAGCCACCCAGCCCGCATCCCCCACCCATCCTCTACCCAACAGTTCCAGAACGGAATGAAAAGCTCCATTTTGAGTCAAGTTGGGAACAGATGCGCCGAATGAGAAGGTGCGCGCACTCAGAAGCGAACAGTAGCTATCCTCTCCCTCTCTCCTCGAAATTTGCAATTGAACGGCCCAAGAACGGTCTCAAAAGGAGAAGTTTGAGCCAAGTTAGGAGCGATGGAGCCCTGGGGACAGGTACGCGCTCCTGGGAATATACGGTCACGTCTTCATTTCTGAAAGCTCTCGGCATCTGAAGGAATGAAGACGTCACGTGACATCTCCCTCTCTTCATTTCAACGCTCCCGCAGCTCTCACGTGAGCCTCCAGGAATGAATACTCGCCCCTCTCAAAACGGAAGAGAAGAGATTAGCCCAGATCAGTCCCAGAAGAAAAATTTCATCCCACCATGCTTCCCATGGTTCTCCTCTCCCATCAGAATGTGCGCTCTTGGAAGAATGAGTCTGCACTGGGAAATTAGGTCACCACTCGGCTCTACTGCCCCACAGCCACCCAGCCCGCATCCCACACCCATCCTCTACCCAACAGTTACAGAACAGAATGAAAAGCTCCACTTTGACTCAAGTTGGGAACAGTTGCGTCAAATGGGAAGGTGCGTGCGCGCTCAGAAACAAACAGTATTAATCCACTCTCTCTCCTTGAAATTTGCGATTGAATGGTCCAAGAACGGTCTCAAACGGAGTAGTGTGAGCCGAGATGAAAGCGATGGCGCCCTGGCGGCAGGTGCGCGCTCCTGGAGGCGTCACACGTCTTCATTTCTGAAAGCTCAAGGAACCTGGAGAAAGTCTCTTCATTTCAACTCCCCTCCTCCCCCAAGGCTTGCTTTTTCTGTTTTATCGAAAAGGGGAGGCAGATTCACGTGAAATCCAGAAATGA